>JABFEB020000132.1:11494170-11504431 GCA_019775895.2 Stomatorhinus ivindoensis
GGTAATACTGCATTTTGACATTATTAGACTGTACAGACATTATACCGCGGTAATACTGCATTTTGACATTATTAGACTGTACAGACATTATACCACGGTAATACTGCATTTTGACATTATTAGACCGTCCAGACATTATACCACAGTAATACTGCATTTTTACATTATTAGACCATCCAGACATTATAACGGAGTAATAGTGCATTTTGACATTACAGTGGTACCTCTGTTCTCGAACTCACTAGAACTCAAATTTCTTGAAAGTTGAACAAACGTTTGACCTAGAACACGATCTGAATGTCAGAAGTTGAACCGTGAATGCTGACCTAATATAAATTGTACGTGCCAGGAAATGAGTCATACGACAATGCAATTCTTACTTGAATGCCTTCTTCAAACATTGGACGATTATTCAAATAAAGCAGCACAACATTACAGTAACAATAAATAAACCACTAACTTACGTGTACTATTAGAGCATTAATGTCATTTATTTAAACTTTATTTTACCAGGTAAATTAACTGAAAACTAGTTCTCACTGCTTTACATGATATTCAAGAGAAATAGCAGATTACGCATCGGAACTGCTTGGGATACAAACGTCATGCGTTTAACTAAACTCTTCAGCCAATAAGGGCTAAGGTGTGTTGTCACTGAGGCGGTTCCAGTTTGTGCAGCCGGGTGAGAGGTCGCAATGCATCTAACCATAATGCATTGCGTCAGGATCAGAGTGTGTTGCTTTAAGCCAGCGCTGTGAGCAAATCGAACGCACCCAATGACCGGACTGGGGAAACAAACTGAAACGCGGACTTAATACAGAGGACTAATGACAACAACCAGAAACAGCTGATCACATGGGATCACACACGAGGTTAATGAGGGGGCGTGGCACACGGAAGGAGCGGACGATTGGGGCAGGACAGTGGTAATGTTGGGATAAGATCTTTATCGTTTTGGAAACCATTAAGAAAAAATGCTTTTCTTGTTTTATCCTGTTCATTCTAATGCTAATTTAAATGCTACAAAAAAACATATTTAGGTGTAATTTTGGGGTCCAGGGACCAATTAATTGGTTTTGCATTATTTCTTATAGGGAAAAATCCCAAAAATCAGAACTCGAACTTTTTAGGATTCGATCCGGAGTCCGGAACGGATTAAGTTCGAGAACCGAGGTACCACTGTATTTTGAAAGCAACACTGTCAACTCAGGGTTCCCCACGATAAATTTAGTGGATAAATTCCCAAAAATAAATATACCCAAAATTCCACAGTATACTGCATTACCTTAATACCACTCAAGCCTAGATCAGTTGTTGAATGGATTTAAATGGCAAGGAAATTGCACCTTTAAAAGTGACAAGGAGTTATTGAGTGTGAAATTAAGGTAATTGATTTAATGTTCCAGTCATAAGAGGTACCATAAACGTGTCTTAGATACTGTAGTTGGTTGTTGGCCTAAAGTACACATTTAGCTACATTGTGTACATTATTTTTAATAAAAAGGTTCATGTAAAAAAGCCCTTTAAAGGAATTTTGTATGGCTGTATGCATATTCTTTCATTGCAGAACCATTTTTACATGTGCTATTTTGTCTATGGTTTTTGAAATCAGATTCATAATCCAGAATTGAATTTGTGTTTTTCTGGACTCTCCAACTTGACTTGGTCTTGACTTGCCCTATACGGACTCAAACACTACACTGTCCTGTAGGTAAACCGTTCACCCTGTATACCTACATTGATATTTCAGGAGGCAAACTCTGAAGTGGATTAAGCACATATAGTTTGTCCTGTTGATATAAATCAAATATACATTTAAAAAAGCAAGTTTACAGTCATCTGTCAGTGAGTTCCATCACTCTTGGTCTGAAGACCAAAAAAATTGGTTGTTTGTCTTTATCACTCCACATTAGCAAACACGCAAACTGCTTGGGATTTAGGTAACTTTTGGTATAGCATCTCCCTGACTTGGTATTCTCTGAACTTTTACACTTCTGATCAGACAAAGGTTAACTCATCCTTCCATCCTTCTTCCAACCATTTGCCCTGGTCCGTGTCACAAGGTTAATTTGTAGCCAAATTTTATTTTATTTAACCTGTGTTTGACCAGGAAGGTCCCATTGAGTTACAATAACTCTTCTTCCAGGGAGTCCTGGAAATACAAGTGAAGTTATATTATTACAATTTCTCCACAATTTGCAGGTTTCACTTGGGTCATACGCCAGTTACACGCATTCTGTGAGCCTTTAAATTCCCAGAAAGTCACTCAGCACAGCTGGGAAGCTGAAACAAATTCTGATCCACAATCAGAGGCATTCAAGGAACAAGGGTACCACAATAAAAACATCATCACCTGGACACTCGCCCCACCTTGTGGCCACAAGCGGTACAGCAGCTCCTTCACTCATTTCCCAGTAGGTCTTAGACTTTCAACAATCAGGGAAAGGACCCAGATGAATATTACTCATTACATCCATGTCTCTTTAAATGGTATCACCGTATGGAATTATACACAACGCAGACCCACCTGCCTCTGAATTACATCCTCGGACACCATCTCTCCTTTAATCGCTGGATGTATCCATCCCAAAATGATGAATATTCTGGCAAGTCCAGTGGCGGCGGCCAGCTGCATCATCTGCAGGTATGGCACCAGCTGCGAGTCCCTGCGAGGCGACACACGCATTCAGCCACATGCCGAGCGTTAGCTAAAGATGGCCGCCATCCAGGCCAGCAGGCAAAGGCCCAGGTCCTCCCCCACACTCCCGGAGGACGACGACAACACCTTTACACACAGGGTTTATCAGGACATTGGTAATTTCCCAGGAAGCATCACAGCCTGTGATAAAACTAATAAAATAATTACTCATAACATTAAATTACTACAGATCAACTTTTCTAGCTGACCAATAAACTGGGATGTTATGGCATCATACAAGAATCTGCAACATCAGAAAGATAACAACCATCCATTCATCCATCCACCCTAGACTTTTTGGACATTTTACAATGTTGCAGGTCCATAGACCAGAATGAGAACAATGCAAAAATCTCACAGACGCCAAACCAAGGACTGCTGAGTCATCAAACATCCACCAAACACGAAACATCACTTTCGGGAATGAAAAGAAACCATGTGGTGGCCATGGGCACAGAAGCAGGACAAGCAGGCAGACGGGCCTGTAACGGAATGGGCGAGATGGGGACTGCGGGCACTGGGTGCAACCCAGAGCTCCCCCCAGGTGCCGTGTCTGACCTGCGTCGCTAAAAAGCTCTAAGCCATATGGGGGGGGGGGGTGGTATTTATACAGTTATAGTAAATAAGGCATCACCCAGTGGGTAGGCATGTCAGTGAGTAGGAAGGAGAACAGGGTGTGTTTCAGAGAGGATGGCACCAGGACCCCAGGTGCCCGTGGGAAGTCTGTCCAACTTCCCACACGGCCGAGTGGCAAACCGGTACCCAGGCTGGATCAGGAACTCAGACGCACTGATCGAGAGTAAAACAAACCACGCATTTAAACGTGCACATAAATGTGTCACGGTCCATGGTGTCTGGACGCAGAAGAACAGACGGGATCCCGGCAGTGTGACCCAGGCCGATCTCCGACACGCTTCTGCACTCCCCCATTCGGTCTCGGCCCGCCGATGCACCTGATTGGCCGGTCCCGGACCACAGGGCCCTACACACTGTCCCCCGCCTTCCCGTGAACCTAACCCCTCCTGTTCGTACAGCCATCAGTGCCAGCGCTTTAATGAGTTAACGGGGAGGAGGCGGGGCAACACACCTGTACAATGTTTAATGGCGATATAAAAATGGGGATCGGAGCAGAATGTTGCTCACAAGCTAGCCTTTCACGCTAGCCGTACCGCTGCACGCGTGATGGGGCATATCCGGGTTTAACTGCTAAATGCGTAATTAGCGAAATTAGCACGGTTAATAAAGCGTGACAGGGTCTGAGCAAGCCTGCATGTGCCCTCCACAGGTGTAAATATGCACTTCGATATTTAGACGACGATGATAAAAGTTATTCATGCAGGGGAGGGAGTCCATGACATTAAAAAAAAAGGTGTAAAGATTTCCTGGGTGTTGCAAGTAAATCAAGACCAGGAGCCCCGACAGAACCCCCCAAGGGTCACAGCATTCAGGAATTAATTACACATTTCTTATTTTGAATGGAAATGCATGAAGGCAGACTGCTGGTGTGATGTCTATAGCAGACCACACCTCTTTCTTGTGGACCCCCCCCACCATTACTTCAGGCGCGTCAGCATTTCTGTCCCCACGGTGCCATGTGGACCTGTTTGATTGTGGCCCAGTCCTTCCCATCAGGCTGACGACATCTGAAGGCCCCCAGAGCCACCTGCCCCAACGCCCCCCCCCCCACCTTGGCCTGTCGCCGTCTTTAATTCTGCTCGGGAGAGAGGATTATACAGGGCAAGGCATGCGTGTCAAGGGGAAATTCAGTGGGTAAAGACTGGGAAGATTGGCGGGATGAATTAAACCGATAACACGGGCGATGACGACAAAACATGTAGGGCAAAGCTGTTGGTCACTGCAAAACCCTTTTTTGGGTAGTGGGGGGAGTGAGGGGGGGGGCAGGGAAATATCTAAATTAATAAAGTGGTGAAATGAGTTTGCGCCGCAGACTTTCTGCTGTTTGACTTTTCCATCTGGATTAGTGCAGGATGAACGGTCACTCTGTTAGTTTTGTTAAACTGCGCGATTCACTGTCGGAATTTCGTCCCCCCCAAGCCCCACCCCTCTCCAGCCCAGCCCTCCCCGATAACGCCTCCATTCATTACCATATAATTTTACATTTTAGCCACAAAAATACTTGCACGTGAGCAGAACATCCAGCATTACGCGTGTGGATAGCTAGATACAGTCACTGTCCTGTTATTTCGCTCTGTTTTGAGCCAATCTTACAGCCTTATCCAGATACTTCCGGGAATGTTTCTCGATTCTAGGTAAACCTGGATCTATCAAATATGGACTAAAATCTACCCCTGTTCTTAGTCTTAAGCAAATACAAAGGGAGCTGTACATACATACATTTATATACACACATAAATAGAGAAACTGAATAATTTTCCAACAACAAACAAGGACAGATTGTACTCGATGATGGTTACATTATCATTACAGCATATAAGGCTTCCAGTAAACATGGCAGTTTCCTGATATGACCAGTGTGTGTCAGTCAAGTACTGCTTTCAGAGTTCAGCATGTGAAGAAAGAGGGGGCGGGATCCAGACTGCCAATCATTCTCTCCAGGACTGCTCTGACCAATAGGCTGCACAGGAACTTTCACGCAAGATGCTGGTAACAGCTAATCTGCATTGATTAAATTCCATCGGTTTCCCACAGCTACCCGCTACGATTACTGACAGACTAAATGGCATCGACATTATAAACATGCTGAGGTATTTCTGCATTGATTTCGGATCAAACGCAAACGCCTCTGAAGTTTGATACAATGTACCTTTTGTCTTTTGATAGCTAAACAGCTGAGGCACAGTGTGAATCACTGCTGTAAACTGTGATTTTTGGTCATCAGCACCTAAAAATACCAACCACTCCACCCCCCCCCCCTCCCCCATGCAGAGTCAGAAGATCACAGCTAGCAAGCTGGTTAGCAAAACATGCAGCATCTCCCACATAAGGAGTGGCCAAAAGAGCCCCCCCCCATGCAAATGCATGGTGTGAGTGGTGGTGAACACCCCCCCCCCCCCCAGACAGTCACTAGTAGCAATTCACCTAAACAAATTGACAACAAAACACAAAAACATAAAGTTTGAACCTTTAACATAATATCAGGCTACTTTTAAAAAAATTTTATTGTCCCCTGTTTGACAGACCGGATATACTGTATATACATATTCAGTCAAATTTTAACCATGATGAGAATGTATACATATGGTCAGTGTGAGTTTTTTGACGTGAAATTAAAGTGCAGTGTCATAAGACTCAGACTCTTGATCTACCTCAACACTGGTGACTGATCTATTCTCCGTTCCCATCATTTGGAAACATGTTACATTTCTGCAGCGAAATTAACTGCAGTGATCTTACCAGCAAGGCTCCATTTTAACCCAAAGTGAAAAGGAGAATGCCAACAAAGTCCATGTTAGCTCCATTAACGATGATACTGTTTAACAAATATGGCAGCATATTTCCACACACGGGAACATGATGATCAATCATAGATTATTAAGACAGGGGTCGTCTACATTTTTGTCTCACTCATATAAATCAAACGGCCGCTTGAACTGGCTTGGGGAAAGAAGATCGGCGATGGGCGTGTGAATGATTCATGCACACGGAGCTCAAGTAACGAGTAAATGGACGTTAAAAATGATCACTCGGAGGCTAGATTCCTGCCGCGTGGGCCTGAGGATCCTAAACGATTCACACTATTCAATAACCCTTTGCGAGACTGATCATCCTGCCAAGGTGACGCTTACTGGTGTCAGGCATTGGTGTCACGTCCCAATGTTGGCTTCACCAGCGTTAAGTGACAATCACAAATGACTGTCATGTCCCCTAACCCGCAGCAATATAATTGGCAAAAATGTACAGCTAGAGTAAACGTGACACACAGTCCTCCCACTGAGTGACACAGGCATAGCTATTCTCCAAGCCCTGACCCTCTACCCCCCTCAGCATCAGGGGAATAAGCACCCTGTCAGTTGATTTCAGAGGGGGTCAGGCAGATGAGACGGCACCCCCCACCCCCACCTCGTTCCTCCACAGTGACAACTACTGTCGCCTGGGGCTTAGGTGTCTGTCAGCATGGCGCCCCCCACCCCCCGGCCCCGCCCCTCCGTGGGAGCTGGAGAGGGGGAGACCTTTGATGGGATTAACTTGCCTTCCCAGATAAGGGAGGCAAATAAGAATAATTAGAACGAGAAATAAAATAAAAATAAAAAACAAACGACGACAGGGGACAGTTTAGAAGACAGCCGCTATTAAGACACTGCAGAGCTCCTCCTATGACATGGCAGTGCAAACGTACACTGGCCCTAACTTTCACAGTACGGGTCTCTGAGGGCTGATTTAAAGGGCCGGTCGACGTGTTCTAATCATCTGGAACAATCTACGGCTCTGGGACAGAGGGCCAGGAAATGCCTCCGAGCTCCCACTAAACTGTCGATGTTACTGCCCCCCCCCCCCATGCCCTGCCAAACACTTTCAAGTTCATGTGAAATATTGAAATATTCTCAGGAGACATGAGCGATTCATTTTGCAGGATATTACGGAGCTAATTTCTTTGTGAGCTGCGGTTAATGGAAAGCCCTTTGAAGTGTAAATGGCGCAGCCCGCGTTGCGGCTCCATATGCTTCCCTTAACAGTCCCCAGGTAGCTGCGCAATTCTGATTGGTCAGGCTTTATCGGCACATCCAAATTGGACGACAGAAAGGGGGGAAACCGTACCTGCATTTCTTCAACGCTCCGATTATGTTGGATGTATTGCTTGCGGACAAATTTGAAAAACCTAACTGCATTTCCACAAGTTTTGTGTTAGTCTCACATTTGCTCAGGCAGCAATTTCCAGACCTCATCGCAGTCGCCTTCAGCTCATCCATAAATTGGGGGGGGGGGGGGGGGGCCCTTAAAAATAACATCATGGACCCAAGAAGTTGGGTCCTGAGAACTGATTCAGTCCTTCCTGGAATACTTCCTGGTCATGCGCCTGGATGTGATGGAATATTGGACAATTTTTCTAGAGGAAAAGCCCCCAATTCTTTGATGGATAAAAGTGAAGGAAAACTACTTCATGCTCATCGCTCCAGAACTTGCCAGTGATGGTTCAGGGTGAGTGATATTTAGGTCAGGTGATTGGGGAGGTCATGGATGGACCTCGATCTCACTCAGGGGCTCATGAAACCACCCTTGAATGTGTTTGAGCATCATGGGGTAACAGTGTCTGCATGTTTAAAACGGCCTCAAAACCGCTTCCTGTCAAAGAAAAATCTCAAACAATCATCAGACGTAATGCCTCCCATGAGATTTATAAGGTGAACTGAAAGCAGTTTTATTCAAACATAAATATTTCAGTTAAAAGGTTTCTTATGACAAAGAACAAAATGGTGAACAATGACTCAGACCATGTGACTTGTTCCCATTGGTCAGGAGCCACTTTGTGTTCCTCACACCAGCTTGGCGTCTTTCTACATCAGCCTTGACTGCCATAAATCCCAGCCTTGTGAAACTGACAACATATAGGCTTCAATTAGCTTCTATGCTAACCTGCTAGCTGCCTCAAGTTTGCGTTGCAAAAATCACATGTCAAAGTGCTGCCTGTCCTAGCTCGCTTACAGTCATAGCTCCGTTTTTATTCAGACTCAGCTGCATCAATGTTAAAAAAGTTTTCACATTTTCTCTTATTTTGTCCAGCCCTTGTATTTATTGAATGTGAATTTATTGAAAGTGAAATGCCAATCAAGTCAGATCAAACAAACTTGATCCTCGACCCCATGATTACCGGAATCAGGTGAAGTTTGTATGTAGGTTAATTACAGGTAGGTTTTGGAACCATTGAACTTTAAAAAGGAAGACATTCACCACTCCAGCCAATCAGGAAGGGCAATAATAGGTCCACCTCTCCGCACATAGTGCCACCACCAGGTCAGGAGGGTAAGACCCTGTATGCACCCCCACCTGTGTGAGTGTGAATATATCCACTGTCAGCCACTTGTTCTTTTCACCCAAGTGACTGCAGGCGTCATCATGCCATGTGATGCATCGGGGGGGGGGGTCACTATGGCCTCTAGTGCCCAAAAGTGCCCATTTTTAGCAACGTAGTGAGAAACTGATTTGAATCAGAAATCTGCCTGCGTTGACTGAAAATCCACAATCTTTCTTAAATTTAAAAGGAAAACTGCCAAAGAAGGATAAATCTGGCAGCAATGGATAAACCTGCTACATTACTATTACTGCATGCTACTGTCATATTTTTTCACATTCAAATCTTATCGTCAACATCAGTTACCTGGAGTCCTAGATGAGTCTTACCTTGCAAAATAAATATAGCAACTTGCTTTGAGAAAAAAAAAGAAATTCTGTTTTTTAACATCAAAAGCAGGACAACTCAACGCACACAATAGCAGAATAATACTCAGAACTGAGTAACTGAGGTAAAGAGTGAATTTTTGGATGCTGAGTAGCCTGAAAAGCCGTGTAGGCCAAAGGGATTATATATCAGTACGAGAATAATAGCTGGTATTACACTTAATAAAAATGTGAATTTACGAAAATATAAAATGTGAAAAATATAAAAAACATACAAGCTATACATGAAATAGCACCCCCAACCCCTATTCTTTCCATAAGCCCGGTTTATTTTTATATGTATAATGTGAGATGTTATGGGAACGCACAGCACCACAGCAGAAATTAAACTGAGGCTGACTCAGCAGTTCAAAACATTAACTCCCCTTTTCTCTAGATGCGGGAAGAGCACGGCCGAGGGAAACTGGAGCAGTAAGAGACCCAGAAATATAGCAAATGGCAGGATTATTTGCTGTTGAAAATATGCTCTTTAATTAAAACATTCCACTGGTCTATTGAAGTAGCCATTAGGTAACATTAACAGCGGTAGCATGCTAGCTAATCGCTGGAGTGTGTTTTTGCAGAGAAAAGTCATGAGCAGTAATACGTCTCTCCTAAAGACTGCAGCAGTATAACATGCCAGCCTGAAACGCTGATATTTACTACCCAGATCCTGCTTATAAGTTTGCACGTGTAAGTAAGATGAATTATTCACTGCTCCCTAGCAACCGCATGGGGTTTTCCTTTCTTGCAGCATGCGGACGTCTAAGTCGCTGTCATTTTCAGGTACCCGAGTGTCACAATATTAAAAGTACGTTTTCGCGGCTCAGCTGAGCTGCCATTTATAAGCACTCGGTCCTCCAAAGGACAGAAACACCACCCTGAAATAGAGCGTGAATAAAGCAAGCTGTGGGTCTGACTGTTCGCCAAGCAGCACAAAATGTAAGAACAGGCAACATAAGTGACAGCGTCCACAGACACACTGAGGGGATACAAGATGCAGGGTCTGGAAGCACCATATGCTGTAAGGTGGGGTGTGTTTAGGACAGGTCGGTCCATCCCGGGGTAAGCACTCCACATGCACGTATGTGTGGGACGCCTTTGTACGCACCCATCCATCCATCCATTTACCCATCCAACCAGTATAGGGTCATCTTGTGGAAGCATGCTTCAGTTTTAATGCAGAATACAGCACAGGGATGGTTAACG
>JABFEB020000132.1:11528668-11542920 GCA_019775895.2 Stomatorhinus ivindoensis
TTAACAGTACCGGAGCCATCCAGTTTTCCAGCACAAGTGATAAATGTTTCCAGCCAACACCTTTTACATGACGATTCCTGAATAAGGCGTCACTCCTTGTGGGTTATAATGGGATCCTAAAGTCATTTTTTTGTTTGGTTATGAGTCTTCGGCTTGAGGTAGCTTTTTTGTTTTAATTTACATATCCAGCTCTTTAGGCGGTTTTAAAGCCTTACGGGGCGGCGCTCCTGGGAGGCGTTCCGACTGGTGCTTTTCTGTTTCCAGCACCTGGAAGCTCTCAGGTTTTACTACATTAATGTAAATGTGGAGAAGCGATTAGGAAGACAAAACGGGAGGAAGAGAAGTGAGCAACAACAACAAGACGTGGCAGAGCCCCCCCCTGTTAGCAGCAAACCAAAACACTCTCGAGTCGGCCAGAAGTGCTCTCTCACGCTCGCACGAGCAATTGCTCATTCACTCTAAAAGACTGTAGAAAGGTTTCTGAAGAATAAGTTGGTCGAGAGTGACTGATTTATTTTGTTATGTATTCACTGTATAAAGGGATGTGAAGATGCTTAAAGCGGAAGGACTGGAGGGAGACAAATCGATGTCAGGTGTCTTGCTAATGAACAGCATGCAGTATATTCATGTCGTGTTTGTACAGGTATAAGGAATCGCCTGCATACAGCATTCGGCCATTAATACATTACCTGTTTTTGTACATATTCATAAACCTGAAAATGACTCAGTGGCATCATCCAATGAATGCTTAACTAGCACTGGGAGTTCAGAGCTATGATTCAGTCAATTTCCCTGCATTTCAATAGCAGTCAAAAAACAATGCTTTTTATTGTAATTTTTTCCCCCCTAGATTTTGTCCATAAAAATAAATGCCAGTAGACAAGTCCCTAAATCCTTCGATGTCAGACAGACCTACCCAAATTTGGAAGGCTAAATAATTTACCAAGTGACCTCACCTTGACTCTGAAGCCTAGTGCTGGAGTAGAGTAATGGACTCAGTGGCACTATTACAAATCCGTAAGTGGCATACTTGTATGCAGCCAAACGACAGTATGGACGTACCTTGCAATTCAGAACCTGGTGAACATGCTTAATGTGCTTAGCATAGACTAAGCAGAATGGTTTATTGCCTCCAGGTACAAAATAACAAGCTGAGTTTGAGATGATATTTTCTTTTTTAATCAGAATGGTAAAAGTGCTCTGACAGCTTCCAGTGATGAAGGCTTCTTAAGACAGTGTTTCCCAGCCTGGTCTTTGGGCAACCACAGGCACTCACTGTTCTCAGTCCCTTTGAGCTCCCAGTCAGACAGTTCACATTTTTGGGAGCTGGGAGGGAGCAAAAACCTGGACTGTCTGTGGGTCTGTGAGGACCGGATTGGGAAAAACCGCCTTAAGCAGTTGCTCGTCCGCGACCATGGCAGGACGTAGGGCAGTAAAATATTTACTCAGTTCCAAATGAGGTGCATTAATGTGGAAAAGTGTTCAGTGCTCCATGTTTAAGGGGTACCTGAAAGAGCAGATGCTTTCTAATGTACTGTGGTCTGTACACCGTACACCATAAATCTAATATGCTTCCAGTGTACCTCACAGAATGTTTTATATACCTTCCTAATTAGGGGGGTCGATATTAAACGGCAAGCTAATGTCTTATTACAATAAATTGTTATATGTCGTGCTTCCTTATAACTCAGTCTGCCGACACAGGATCAGCGATGACTATCAAGGGGAAGACTAAAGACGCTGGGCATCTCAACATAGTACAGATAATGCCTTAGCAGAGTAATTTAATAAAAAATTATTCAGCCATCTTGCACTGCAACTCTCCTGGGTAAGTGGTTGCAGGATGGGTGGATGGGTGAATGGATGGATGGATGGATGAATAATCCATAATACACTCCATAATATAATAGTCTAGAATGAGTGTTTTCAGTTTTTTCTCTTTCTAGTACACTCACCTTAGACAACACTTTTTGTCTTTCATGATGTGGCAATCAGTCACGTGTCACCACCTGATAAGTTATCTGAGAAATTACCATTTAAATGCTTGCAGGCAGAGGAGAGGCACACAGTTAAGACATCAAAAGGTTGGGGTTTCTATCGAAAACGGATAAATCGAACAATTGTGATGGCATACTTGTGGCCGTCTGTGCTTACAATCTGTCAGCACTGCAGTGTCACTGGGTTTACTGCGAGGTTACATTTCATATCCGTTACTCTTCGATAAATACGTTGTCATCTTCTGCTGTCAGCGTGGTAGGGACTGCACTGGGAACAGCCAGAGATGGGCAGGCCATGCTGATGCCTGTAGTACATGGCTCAAGGAATCACATGACTCATGCATCCGCAGTGGGACAGACACCGATTACATCAGCTACCGAACGGAACAGTCACATCTGTGTTACCTTTTCATCTTTAAATTCGACAATCAGTTGTTGTTTATAGTTCTGTCTGTCAATCTGTACTGTTACAAGACACCAGCAGGGACGTGGTGTCATGTTCTCGTACCTCATTATGTCTTAAACCACTTTGCAACGGCAGTTTAATATAAATGTGACCAACCCACTGAGTATGATACTTACATTAATCTGTTTAGCTACTGCGAGTTACTATTAAATTACCCACTGCACAGTATGATATCACTAAAACTCGGGGTAATCGCATCGCTCTGTGCTGCTATAACAAGGCTCCTCAAACGACCTTGGGGTCCTCGATCTCAACCACAAACCGGCTGCATTTGTTGATGCTTTCATTCGAGCTTCAAACCTGCCCCGGCCTTCGGAAAGTTGCTTCAGTCTTTGCATCTTTCAGATATTCCTCTCAGATCTGTGAAAAATCTCAAATGTCGACATGAGACGGGCAACATTGCAGACGGAATCTATTTTAGTGAATGACGGTCTGAGAGACACAGAGTGTAACAATAGCTAATAATGCCGGTGACACCGATGTCGGATATGTTCCGAGTGCCTGGTGAATCGTTTATCAATGAATCTCTGAAGTCAAACTCCAGTTTATGTACATGCTTTGGTAGCCGACCGCCTGATTTGCTGCGTGACATCCCGATCAGCCAATGCCTGGCTGCCAAAGGGGTCAGATGACATGGTCACATGTGCTTCAGTGTGGGAAAGCCACACCAACCTTTGCTGCCACAGGACATCCCTGGCGTCCTTCCAAAATCCAACTTGCTCTTGTCAACACTGGCAGACTGTGTCCATCCACTGCAACACATAAACAACAGCTACAGGAATGCTTGTTAGCTGTATATGTGCTCGTCAGAAATCTGCAAAGTGACACATAAGCAGAAAAACAATGTCAGGTTAATGAATCTCAAAAGTCCCTCCATGAGGCTTCCTCTGTCTGCCTAGTGGTAAAAGCCAGAGTTTTTATAGCATCATTAAAAAGTCACAGGTCTGTCACTCCTGCGTAGCGTCCTTCCTGGGGAGCACGTTAAAAGCATTCTCCTTTTTATTGCGGACTGTTACTTGGGTAAAAGGTCCATGCTGCATTTAGAGGCAGGGATGAGCGAGTCCAGCACCAAAATAGTGCCCTCTTAGATTACGGAGGTTGGTTTATTATTACCAACGGTGACATTGTGTTTTCACAGGAAGGCGGTGGGAGCATTCAGCGGTTGTGCTGCATTTTACTGCTTAAGCAAACATTTTCCTTGACTTTCGTGCTGAAGATTATTTGACTTGGGTAAATGATGTGTAAAACATGGACTGCATAATGGTTTAAAATCTCCGGGATATAGCACAGTCTTAATAAGGTGAGTTTTATCGGAAAAGGGAGGACAGCAGAGCGTGAATTTAAACGCGGGGCACCTTTACCTCCCTGCACATTTTGGAGCAAATGAAAAGTGTTATTTGTCACGCTGTGTTGGGCTGCAAGTTCATGTATTTTTTTAAGATCTGTCATATCAGGAGTTGCCAGGGGGAGGCGCCACCAGCCACCCTCGGAGATCCAGTCAGTGACTGCACATGTCTGCGTTAGGACCAGTGACTTTTATGGTGCACATTCCTTCATTCTCCCTCAGCAATTCCCCACGTTTGACGTTTGCGACAGCCTCAGTTACCCATGCTGACGGTTCCGCATTATTTAGTTCTTCTTGTCCTTGCCAAAGCAGCATCTGTTGTTTGCCTTCAGAGATTTACTTTAACTCTCTTTTTTGGTGCGTCCCCTCCCCCATGCCTTCCTCCTTCTCCCTGAATGTGGAGAAATGTGACAAATATAGCCTGGATTGTTTTTCCCACATTACCTGGCTTCGCACCCTCTCTCACCAGCGTGTACATCATTTTGATTAGCGCATTAAAATGGTCAGTCAAGCTAACATTTAATCACTATGACATGATGTAAATTTTACTATCCATCTTGTCTGTGGAACATGAGCCAGATATGACAGATCATTATGTTGTTTTTTTTTTTACTAATGGCATCTAATTACCCATATTTCTAAGCACTCAAATATCTCTGTTCTATTATCATTCAAGAATGACCTTAGTCATAAGGTGTATAGGCTGGAAGGACAGCCTGCTTCTGTCAGTACATATCATATTTCCTATTTGGATATCATTATTACACTGTAGCAAACGGCTTTATGCGTGATAAAAAATCCGTCCGTTACATATGTTTGTGTTGTCTACTGTGTTGCTTATGGTTACAGAATCTTTCAGGCAGCTTATCAAAGGCCCGTTCCATCAGTAAACGCAATTGTGCGAACTTGACGAGAGATGGGACCCAGTGGCTAAATCACTGAGTAGATGTTTGGAGTAGATGTTTGGGCATCTTTTGGGTAGTCGGTGATGAAATTATGAAAGACAGTATGGATCTCCAGTGGAGAGAGAGGGTTGATTAGTGGGTCACTTTCCTCTGCAGTAACCAGGGAGAATGTCCTGCCTAACTCCCCCCCCCACAAACTAACCTCTGTATTTTTCACTGACACGCCATACGAATGGCAGCATTAATAATTGAGCCCCGTCCTCCCCGCTGCGATAACCTTTCCATGAAAGGGGATTGAACTCCTGCGGGTCCATTCGGCCCCCCGGCTCTGCGGGCTCGTCCTAAATCTAGCTTCGCAGACGGAGGAGCGCGGAACCTGCCGGCACCATTTAGCCGTAACTATTTACAGCCTCGTTTCGTTTCTCCCCCTTACAATCGGAGAACTTAGTTTGTGGCAGAAATGCCACGATTTGCCAGCCCTTCTCCCAAAAACGAATGCCAACATGGAGCATGAAAAGGTCCTGGAGTTAAGCTGGCCTACAAACGCATGGCCAGAGAGACCCTGGACCCCAGGCCGTATCAGAGCGGCAGGCTACCCGCTGATGGTAAATAAGCAGCCAGGCATCACTGGACTAAAGGCTCGTCCCCGACGGGGGTGGGGGGGGTCGGTGACAGTCAGCTGACAAGTTGGAAATGAAAGGCGGCTCTTGGAGCCAGCATATTTATAAGCAGGTGGGCCAGGGTGGTGATTTGGCTCTCCAGCGCGCTCCCCGCCGTCGGGCTCCAGTTTGCGCGTCTGGCCCCCGCTGCCTTTTGCAAACACGCAGGGAACAGCGAGCTCCACCGGGCCGGGCCGGGCCGGGCGCCATGTCGTGTTTACGTTCGTAGCTACACGCACGTCTCCCCAGACACGGGCTCCACGACGTGGCCGTTTCCCATTCCTCTGGGGCCACGTTGCCGTGGCAACGGCGCTTTATGGCATGTCATGCATTTGTGGAGCCTAAGAGCCCATGGCAGGCTGAACGCGCCAGGTTTATGTGGGTAGAGTTTTACCAATTACTTTAAAAAGGGGTCTCTTGTTATTGGCCACTGTCCTCTTGCTTTTAAAGCCGCATTTAAAAAAGGTATTTATGAGTCATATGGATGATACTGAGAAGCTTACAATTACGGTTTTTGTTGCAAATTTTTTTATTGATGCGTTGATTGATTTCCTGACTGAATGACCAGCCCCTTTGTCATGTTGGCTGCTTGACTGATTGGAAATGGTTTTATTCTGAAGAATAAATGAAAATTAAGTCCATATATACTGTAGAAAACCATAATCCTCTGAGATGTTTGAGTCACTAAGGTACACAGTGTGGTTCTTTGCTCGGCATGATGGGAAATCCCCCTTTGACATGGGAGCCGACTTCCTGGGTAAGTAAGTGGTGTCCTCAAACCTTGTTTTTTTTCTTTCTCTCTGTCATCTAACTCATCCAAATCTCTCCATTTGAAGGTGGTTAACAGAGGCCACGTGGGGAAGACCAGTCTCATTTTGTGAAGGGGGGGTAATATTGAGACCCTCACTCTTGTGTTTACATCCTCTCACTACACTCCTAGGTCTGGCTCCTCGAAGACTCATCATCTTAACCTTGACTGCAGGCTCCACTCGCAAAGTGACTCAGCCAAGATGTTCAGCACCAAGAGGTCAGTGTGTCTTTTGTCTATTTGCATTAAGATTAGTCACAAATCTCCAGTCAATTGAGACGCGGAACGGCTGATGTTTCTTCTCCACGTTCTTAGGACACTTTGAATTGTGGGAAACAAATGTTCTTTGGGTTTTAATGATTTCTTTGAGGGAGGTCAAAGGTCACATGTTCCCATAAGTTTCTGTACACTCGAGAAACTCCCAGTGACGCCGAGGGAATAGAACAGAAATCCTTCTGGGCGTTATAGGAGACTAACTGCTAAGCTTTAAACCAGCTGCTGTGCACCAGTAGGTGGTGCCTTCACAATTACAAATCATCGATCAGCCTCATCCGGCAATCGGCGACGAGCCAACACCAGGAGCATCATGGGTAATGAATTGTGTTTTGGAGTGATTCACCTGAGGAAAGCTTTGTTTATTGGCAGTTTGATGCTATTGCTGCCACAAAAGACATTAAAATCTAGAGACAGGATGAATTGGCGTCAGATTTGCTGAGATTGTACTGAAAAGGCACGATGGTGATTTCAATAATAATACCCTTCATATGCTGTCTATTTTGTGTCCTACATAATGGGTGGCCCGAGATCTACATTTGCACCCTTTACATCTCCAGTATGAGCCGCCGTGCCGTGCGGAGGGCTGTGCATTCTTCCCTATTGGTGTTTCTTCTTCGAATAGCAGCATTTTTACTTTCTGAACTAAACATGCACCGCAGCATTTAAAAGCTTCTGCTTGTTATATTTGAGCAATTTGAGGTCCAGGCAGCTGAGAAACTATTTTAGCATAATTTTGTCATATAATATAATATGCTCAGTTAATCATTATTGTGTACGATGCTGGATAAAATGTGTAATATTTGTGCTAAAACAAAATTTTTTTAGAAAATGACCAAACTGAGTTTACTAAGAAGGAGATTATTAAGGTTATTTTGAAGGGGACTGGATGATGGTTATAAGGTGATGTAAAGGACTGTATGCACATTGGGCCTGATATGACCTTGTCTCATCATCAGCGCACGTGGAATAAAGAGCGTATATGATAACGTGTATGAGAGTGTATATGAGAGCGTATATGAGAGCGTGTATGAGAGCGTGTATGAGAGCGTATATATAAGAGCGTATATGAGAGCGTATATGACAGCGTGTATGAGAGCGTATATGAGAGCGTATATGAGAGCGTATATATAAGAGCGTATATGAGAGTGTATATGAGAGCATGTATGAGAGCGTATATGAGAGCGTATATATGAGAGCATATATATGAGAGCGTATATATAAGAGCGTATATGAGAGCGTATATATAAGAGCGTAAGACTGGGGTTTTGAAGAGACCAGAAGCACTTTTTGCCTGTATCAAGATGAAGTAGACCGACTGATTATATAGTATATAAACATATTTTTTGTTTTCTTGGTCTACAGTAGTTTTTACGAAATACATGCGTTGTTTGGGATAAAAGGCTCAGCTTGCATTTTGAAAGATCACACTGCAAAGTAGGCCATATTCATTCAGTATTATAGCTGATTAACTATCACTCTGAGGCCTCGGCCTGCCTGGCCGTCTGTGTCGTTAGTGGTCGGTTACGTTAATTCACTTCCATGATGCAGAAGGTCCTGCTTGGCCTTCTGTCGAATGACTTTCAGATCTTCCATTCTGCCTTTGCACTGAGTACCCCCTCCAAACCTCATCCCCCTACCCATCCCTTACCCCAAGGACCTGGCTGATTCATCACCGCCAACCACCCTTGGAATTAGTCATGTAATTAGTTTAGATTTAACCAGGCAAGTTACCTGGCTACTGAAACCTAAAATATCCCAGCAGAGTGATCCATTCTGACATCAGCACCACCGTCTCAAGTTATCATCAGACTTATGCGGTATAAAAACCATGTTGCTGGTTCATCCGTTCGTTTGATCTGCTAAACACAGAAGCAGCCCGTTAAACCTTATCTGTGATTTACTTAGTGATGTTACTGCTGGATGTTGCGGCATTATTGCCGGTGTGACTCGTGGTTTGGGTGTGCTAGCGGCCGGTGTCCAGTCCCTGACTGCATGCTGGGTAATCGTATCACTGTTGGGCCCTTGACCAAGCCTCTTAACTCCAAAAACTCCCCCAGGGCTGCTGGAAGTCAGCCAATCCTATGCTCTGATTCCAAGCTTTGCACTCATCTGTCTTAAGGGAGCAAGATGGAATATTTGAAAACTAGAGAAGTGCTATGTAGCCATGCAATGGTGAATAAAGTGTCGTCTTTTGAGTAGCTTACCTACAGTTTACTTACTTATGCCCTCCACCCCTTCCGGGGTATGGGCCACCAAAGGTAGATCTCCAGAGCTTTCTGCCCTGGGCTATTCTTTCTAGTTGACTCCAGGTGTAGCCCGTCCTTGTGATGTCTGCCTCAAGGTCACGTCGCCAGGTGTTTCTTCAACGGCCTCTCTTCCGCTTACCTTGGGGGTTCCACCTACAGCTTAGCATGCTATATATAATTTATTGTTAAGGTCATGATACTTTCTTTCTCTTCAAAGTGTCATAAAATCATGACTTATTTACGGATTACCATTGTGTTTTGGTTGTCATGTGTGATGTTCACTTAGAGCCTAAATTAAAGAATACTTAAACTAGTGTCCTATTTAGGAACATGTGACTGTTTTAGTACTTCCAGTTAAGGTTGAATAATACCATTTTTCTCAGACCGAGTTTGAGTACTGATGCTCTCTGTCTGGTACTCATCAATTTCGATACAATTATAATTTAAAATTTTACAAAAAACAGTGAAACTGGTGCTTGAATGAAAATATTTATTGTTTATGATGTTGAAGGTCTGAAGGGATCTAGCATTCATGCCACAGTCTCCCCTACCCAGAATCCTTCAGTACTGAGCGCTCCGGCATCTTGGAAAGGGGACACCAGAGAACATTTCCCCATGGATTATGTGAACCTTGGTGATGCAGTTTGCGGGCGTGTGTGTGAATTCCAAAGCATGAACATCCCTTCATCCCATCTGGGCTGTATGTGGGCTGGGAGGTGCCCCCCCTGCTGGTGGACTGCTGAAACTCTACACCCATTTCCTGTTAGGAAGCATCTCCGGTGCGCTGAGGAGGAAAGCCAAGAAGTGGCAGTAAAGATCTGTTTATGTGCAGAAGGCCACTTTATTAGATACACCAGCTCAGTAACTTGACCTGCATGCTGCGCTGAACACACACAACATGCACATACATGTGCCGGTTCAATCCCTGTGCACTGGGAAGGCTAAGGCGTCCGATTCCAACGATTCTAAATGTGTCGTGATTGTTTGTGCCAGGCGTGGTGATTCCGGAATGTCAGAAATGGCCCCCCTCCTGGGATTTTCACGCCTTACTGTGTCTGGAGTTTACAAGAAATTACGTGATGAACAAAAATAATCAGTCAGCGGTAGTTCTGCTGCTGAAAACACCTCGTTAATGAGAAAGGTCAGAGAATGGGCAGACTCGTTAAGGATAACTTAAGCTCGGTACTGCAGCGGTGTGCAGAAAGGCTTTTTCAAACGTGCAGCGCGCCAAGTCTTGAAGGGACTTTCTAAACAAAAGGGGGTCCTATTATGTAGGTGTACCTAAAACGTTAGCCAGTGAGTGTACATCTGCTAATTGTTTTTTATTTTATTTTTTTAAATGCCGGCTTACAGAGCAATCCTACCCAAGCTGTTGAATCCACCCTCGCATAAACAAGACTTTAATTAAAAGTCTTTCATTAAACTTTAATCAGTTTAGTGGTTGACATATTCACCTTCAACGATACTGGAGTGGGGGGCGGCCTGGCAGGGGGGCGGCCTCATAAATCTGTTGGGGAGGGAGGGGACAGTAATGTGGCAGGCTGGCCGGTTAATTTGGTCCGCCGGCCTCCAGCACCGCGGCCTCTTCTATTATTACGCACGGGTGGATAGGTCAGTGTCTCTCCTTTAATTGTTTTTGCTTACATGCTCGTTAGAAAGTAACTTGGGCGACGCTGAATTGAATCTTTCGTTTCTTTAGTCAGACTTAATGGTTTCAGCAAGTAATTAACACTTTTCTCAGGTGTGGCCATGAATCTTGTTTGGCGGGCGGCATGGCTGCGTAGTTCCCCCGCACACGGCTTGTGCAGCTCCTGGACATTATTCTCTGAGGGTGAGACATTCCCCCCCCAAGACGCCTCCCGGTGTTTTCATCCTGGAATGAGGGATGGAGCCCCCACCTGAAGACACTGCAGCTGTTCCGTTCATCTGTCGACATCCCGTAACTGTATTCTGCCAGGAAGAGTCGGTCTTCAGGACCACCAGCCTATGCTAATGTTATTTCCGTTGATTGGGTTTGACCCTTGTAAGGCCCGAAATTAATTTCGTCCAGATTGATTCGTTTAGTTTTATCGATTTGATCATCGGCTGCCTGAATTCCAAATGAAAAGGTTGTCTTGAGGCAGCGGTCCCCCCCCCCCCCCCATAAACGACTGGTTATGCAGAGAGCAGTGATTCAGAGTCAGGTTTGGGAGCCATGGCATAGAATCTTAACACCATCACTGAAGGGTGGATGCTGTCGCTGGCAGTTTCAGTTTGAGGCCCGGAGATGTTTTTCAGCCCGTGGTAATTTCTGCCAAGGCTCTTTATGGATGTACGGACCCAGTTTATTAGAACCGTCTGGCAGCTGTTCTGTAACGCGATTAAAATTAACGCGTTTACTTAGAGTGTCGACTGACAGCTTCGCCTCGGCCTCTCGTGAAGGCACCGGTGACGTGAAAACTCTGCTAGCAGGCTGGGAGACTTAATTGCTCTCAGCTGGGTCTCCAAATGAAATTACGGAGACGTTTGCCCGTCCTTCACATGCCGTGCACCTGCTGAATCAGGCCGGCTTGCGGGTGGGATCCGCCTGCCGGTTCATACGCGATTAAAGACGGACCTCTTCGGGAACTCAAACTAAATCAAACTTGAAGTCATATTCCAGAAACCTCATCCGTCTCCTTCATGATGCATTTTGCATTCCCCAGAAGAACTGAAGATCAAGAGAATTCCCAGTATTCTTCCTTCACTCAATTACAGAGCGGGTCAACAATAGGGATAGACCATATGGTCATTGTTTATTTTTGTCTGAACTTTATTTCTCATCATTTCTGTAGAGACCCAATGAACATGATGTTCTAAGAGTCAAAGCGTAGAATTTCATACCAACGCCACACAGAACCAGCGGACCGCAAGACAGCTACCAATGAAATGCTTCAGCAAATTATCAGGAAAAGAGGCATTAAAGCACTGCCATTTTCAAGGCATCCATTGAGCCGCTACTCAAACCTTGCACCAACCTTCTCCACATCATAAGCTATGGAGACCATGCAACACGCAGGTTTACTGAAGTACAGTCCTGTAACTTGACCTCAGATAATGCCGGAAGGAAGCGTGAAGCAGGATGAGTACCAGCAAGGAAAATGGAGACATTAATGCATTTTATTTACCATTTAAATCTGTGCAGTGCCTGTTGAAAGCTTACAGCATGTTTGCAGTCCTACTGTTATGTTCTGCGTCTCTAACGGGAGAGACGTAAGCGGTGGAAGGGTGGAAGGGCAGCAGTGACCCCTCCGCTTTTGGTCTTCTCTTGCTCAGTGAAATCGAGCACTTTGGAGTGTGTTTGAAAGGTCACTTCTGCATGACGGCTTGGGGCAACACCCTTTGCTTGCTAAACTGGGGCATCAGTCAGATTTAACTCACAAATGAAGGTTCGGTGGGGGGGGGGCAGGGTCACAGCTGCTGATGAAGCAGAAGCAGCCTGGCCAGAAGATCCCCAAATGGTGCTCAACCCCACGCAGTCACATAGTTAACACTGGCTAGTTTTCTTTCTGAGCCACGGTGCTCCCGGAGTTTGGTACTGGACCTTCTGTTTGACCTTGGAGGTGGCTTTCGCGGAGAAACATTTCCAAGATGTGCTCAGGTGACACCCAGTCACAAACGAGCAGCCCTAATGCACCATGCCTATTTTTAACTCTCCCGTCCGATGTACCATAGATCATTTTATTTTATTTATTAAATATGTGGTTAATTTAAGGATGAGGACTCCTCAGTGGGACCTATTCATCTTAAAGCCAATGTGAAAGGTCCATGTCGTCTGTCTGCCGCAAACTCCTGTCCTGTTCATAATCACATAAATAAGGTGTCGTCCACTTTGTTGTTTAACGTGGCTCTGAGTCACCTGGGTCTGTCAGATTCGCTTTAGCCTCCAGGTCTGTGTGGAAACCGTGAATAAACATACCCTACGTGCATGAGGTCATACATGTCAAGCTGGTACATAGCGATGTCATGTAGCTGGGGCCGGAGGGAACCCGTACTGGGATAGCGCTGGTTCCCAGTTAGAGAGAGCTGGACAGTGCAGGTTCTTTGAGATCAGGATGAATTGGTTTCCTCCTGGAGTCTAAAAACACAACTTTGGTGAATTTGATGTTGTGAACAGTTCTGTTCTAGCAGTGACCTTCTAATGCAGTGTTTCCTATCCCAGTCCTTGGGGAATGCTGGACAGTCCTTGTTTTTGCTCCCTCCCAGCTCCCAGCCAATCAGGAACACCGAATACCTGCTATAGATGCGCTGGGAAGCAAAAACGTGGACTGTCTGGGGTTCCCCGAGGACTGGGTTGGGAAACACCGCTGTAATGCAAAAGGAAATTATATTTGTGTGTGTGTGTGTGTGTATGTGTGTTTGTGTGAGTCTGTGTGTGTAAGATAATGAATTCATATATAACCAGACAGGGAGGCAAAACATTTTTACAGCTGTGGTAGTTATTCAGAGTAATAATGGGTGTCCGGGGGGGCTCTGTTCATCATGTGATGTCCCCGTGCCCAGCCATCCAGCTGCTGTCGTCAAGGTGCTCACATGGCAACACCCCCCCCCCCCCCACGAGTCACTGGCCAAAGCAGGGCATTTTCACATCCCACGTCCTCAGGTAGCCCTGAAGGGGGCGCACCAAGTGTAAGGCTACTGGCTCTCGCTCATAACCCAGCCCACTGACAAACATGGCATTACACTTATAACCTGTCACCCTGTGCATCCTACACGTCACCTTCTGTGTCGCTGGACCCTTTGTGATCAATTCTGTCAGATATTTAGGTTACAGACTCAACGTATGACTGACTCACAGGCATGAGTTTAACATCAACGTGACCCCTGTTTCTCACGTTGGCCTGGTTGTTTTTGCAAAACGGGCTCACCGATAAACGTCACTCAACAGGGACGCACATTAGCACGTCCCCAGACGCTGAGAGCCCACGAATGATCTCATGGGGCCCTGCCTTTCTGTATCTCAACGTTAAGCTTTTTACTGACCAATTAAGAAGACCTGATTTATAGCCTGTGAAAGACAGAATGTGCAGACTCACTTTCCCCTCTGGTTAACCCAATGTCCTTAACAGATTTTCCAGTCTTAATTAGTCTGTTAGTCAGACGTACAGAAGAAAGGGTTGCTTTTTATTTAGAGAATCTGAAAGTGTATTTGAATTATTAATAAATACGTGTATATACAATATTAATTGCTATTCATCATACTTGATTGCCTTATCTAGATTCTACAGGCACAAGGCATTGAGTAACCCAGCATGGGGTACAAGGCAATGAGTAACCCAGGATGGGGTACAAGGCATTGAGTAACCCAGCATGGGGTACAAGGCAATGAGTAACCCAGGATGGGGTACAAGGCAATGAGTAACCCAGCATGGGGTACAAGGCAATGAGTAACCCAGCATGGGGTACAAGGCAATGAGTAACCCAGGATGGGGTACAAGGCAATGAGTAACCCAGGATGGGGTACAAGGCAATGAGTAACCCAGGATGGGGTACAAGGCATTGAGTAACCCAGCATGGGGTACAAGGCAATGA
>JABFEB020000132.1:11628690-11655094 GCA_019775895.2 Stomatorhinus ivindoensis
CCTCACATGGTGCTAGCCCTCCAGCACTGGCCCTCACATGGTGCTAGCCCTCCAGCACTGGCCCTCACCTGGTGCTAGCCCTCCAGCACTAGCCCTCACCTGGTGCTAGCCCTCCAGCACTAGCTCTGCCACAGGGCTGACGCTACTCTTACCCTGTGTGTCACAGGACAGGTGGCGCCCAAGGAGAAGCGGAGGCATCGATCACACAAGTTCCTGTGCCTGCGTGTGGGTAAGCCCATGCGGAAGACCTTTGTGTCCCAAGCCAGCGCCTCCATGCAGCAGTACGCCCAGAGGGACAAGAAACATGAGTACTGGTTTGCCGTCCCACAGGAGAGGTGAGACGAAGTGCCACAGTGCCTCCACAGGATGGGAGGTTTGATGCAAGATAATTTAAATAGTCCTGTCGAAGAACTATCATGGCAGAGATGCTAATGTGTTTCACATGGCTGATAAAAAATGAAGGTAACGGCAGAAAGGATTCAAATTTTAAGCCTTTGTTCCTCGTCAGATTCTATTAAACCAGCCCAGCTTTAACCCTTTACTGTGATTTCCTGCCTCTTCCGAAATGCCATTTTGTAGTGGAATAAAGAAAGCATTGTAAATACCTGATAGGCACATCTGATGGGTGACTGAAGTGGGCTGACATGCCTGCCATTCATGGATGTGGTTTCTTTGCCCTCCCCCCCTCGGGCATGACACTTCTGTGGCCCAAATCCATACCAATAAGGCCATTAACTGGAAATTAAATACAAGGAAGCATAGCATGTTTTCCACTAAACCCATTAAATATGTGTGTAGCAAATTAATCTAAGTGACAAAATTGCCTAAACCGTTAAATTGAATTTGAGAGTTTTGTGAAGCCACTGGATTTTTAGCCAGGATGGCAATGGTTTGGACGTGGCTTTATAACACAGACAGACAAAATACAAAAGGCCTTTGTGTAGCCAAACAGAATCAGCACTGTCAGAAAAGAAGTACAAATTTGCACCTTTTGCAATTACATGTCAATGGGGCTGTACCCTCAGGGGTCTGTCACTTGTACTGTAGCTGTAGGTAAATGTACCTTTTTCAACATCTTTGTATCATTTTCTGACAGTGAAAGGGTGGGACTTTGCAGGGCTCATTCTGTCTGTTAAAACTGATAAACTGTTAAAATTTAAGGTCATGTTTGGTTTGATCAATAAGCTCTAAGGCCACAGCTTCAGCTCTGTTTACTTTGTTCACTGCTTTGTAGTAAATTCATTCTATAATGTTATTATAATATAACTGGCATATAATAATAATAATTATTATTATTATTATTTACTGAAGGAGTTTATCTAACCCTAGTACAGTATATAAGAACCTCTTCCCGAACCTCAGTCTTTAGCCTTCAGGTTATGAGATCATGTGTTTAGCCACTTAGCTACCTACTGTCCTTAAAGTATATATTACATGGCCTCAGTGAAATCTTGCAGGCTTTGGGATAAGCTCCTTTAACTCGCCATCCGTACTGTGACTGTCTGGATTGTTGTTAGATGACTTCCTGGAGGTAATGGATCCTCTGACCCATCGTTTCCACCCTTGTCTCCTCAGATCTGACCACCTGTATGTGTTCTTCATCCAGTGGAACCCAGACACATATGGGGAGGGATTGGGAGCCCCGGGTCGGGACCCAGGGTTTATGGTGGTGAAGAAGAACCAGGAGCCAGAGGGCGGTGACGAGGTGTCCTCCACGGATGAGGAGACCAAGGAGTGGGAGGTAAAGTGTGGAGATCAAGGCCTTCCTTATTCTGTTATAGCGTGTACCATGTGACCTCGTCTAGTGTCTAACGCTCTGACATGACATGGTTTCCATCAGTAGGAAAATATGCATCAAATGTGCTCATTTTATAGGCCTGTGAAACTGTGTTTATCGTGTGTTTAGCTCTACAGAGTGTTTTTTAAACTTGTCTTACTTGTATTACAGAAAGTTTAATTTTGCATGACTGGTCAGTCACATGGTTATTTTGTGAATTTGTTTTTAGCTTCTTTATAGCATTAAACTGCATCAGTTCCACTGAAATTGCAGCTAATGTTTTTTGCGTGATTACAGGATTGTTTTATGAAGTGAGGCGTCATGTACACAAAAGCACAAGAGATGTTTTTTTGCATGACCCCTCCTGATGTCTCCTGTTTTCTCTCAGATCTTGTTTCAGCATGGTTTTGTTCCCTTCAGACGTAAGCTGATTTTGTTACTTTGAAAGAATGGCATTGAACGGTAAAGTGCGCAGTAAGCTGGACACGTGGAAGTGTGTGTTGTGCGTGCAGGTATCTTATCTTGAAAGGTGTGGCCTTCTACACCACGAGACTTACCTGCTAGTCTGTAGTCTGTTCTTCAGGGAAAATATTTTTTTCACAGCGATCGCATGATTTGCCCAAATCTTCTCAAAGTTGCTTGAAAAGAAACAGGGACTCTTCGAGTAGCTGATGTCCCATCCATAATATACCAGGGACAGCATTGTGGTAGAATTGTTGTCTTTAGCAAGTTTTGTGTTGGCCACTGCTCTACACTTCACAGCATTCAGTTGCTCAATAGAGACCATATTTCGGAATGATTACTTCTTACATATCATGAGTAGCATGGAGAAGAACCATTGACCACAGCCTTGGTTCTTGTGCCGAATCATGTGTGCATGTTTGTGTGGGTTTTTTCCCGGTACTTCAGACTCCTCATGCTTTTCTGGCGAATTGGTGAATGCAAGTTGCCCTTAGTGTTCATAAATGTGAATAAATGTGTTTGTTTGGGGTTTCCTGCAACAGAAAGCGATCCGGTCAAGAGGATTCAAAGTGACACGCTCTGTGCTTCTCGCGATTGGCCTCAGATTACTGTAGCCGCAGCTGGATGAATGAACGGTTTGTAAACAAGGGTGGATGTACAGGTGAATGAACATCAGGCTGTTTCTCAGATTTCTAGGCTGTAGTGAGAGATTTATCTGTAGATGTTTATTCCAGATTGTATCTTCTGTCTTGGGAAGGATATACATCCATATACACTGCAGTCATACATTATGTTATACTCTGGGGGCAGCGTGTGGCTCAGCAGTCCTCGTGATTGGCCGGTCGCCGGTTCGAGCCCGGCATCAGCAGGATAATCACATCTGTGGGCCCTTGGGCGAGGCCCTTAACCCCCAGCTCCATGGGCCCCGCTGCAGGTGGCTGCGCTTCACTATTAAGCTTCCCTCACCTACATGTGTGCCTGTGTATCATGGCAAGCAAGATGGGGTAGGCGAAGAGAGTTTCCCCACAAGATATGAAGTATATTATTATTATGTTCTTGCAGCTACCTGATACTTTTACTTTTGATTATACATAATTAAAACAAACCTCATCAGATGTAACATGGAAATTAAAGTTAAGGTATTTCAACTGCAGGCCACACTATGTTCAGACAGCGTCGGGGGCAATAAAAAGGTGGACACATCATGAAACTGATACAAAAGAGGAAGCCATTGATACCTCTGCCAGAGCGCAAACTTAAATATTAATGTAAATAAATGATGTAGAAAACAAAGTGGATTGATTTGTTTCCCAAGGACCTGGAAGCCACAGGACCTTGTGATTTAAATATGTGACAAGGCTGGACAGGGTAGTGCTGTTGACTTACACGTCCAGGGTTGGGGCTTTGAATCCCACCTTCAGCCTTGGTTTGTTCTACTTCTGAGTTTCACAGTCCAAAGGTGTGCATTTAGACTTTTTGGTATATTAAAATTGCCCGTTCTGTGTGTATGTGTGTGTGTGTGTGTGAGAGAGAGAGAGAGAGAGAGAGAGAGAGAGTGCTCGCCTTATGGTGAACTTGTATCCCTACCACTGTGTACCTCGTCAATCTTCGCTATGTTACCTGGGACAGGGAAATTAAATATACAGTAACCCTGGAAAATGTTCCACTCAGAAACAGGCAGTTTCTCAGTTTTCTGAAGTTTTTCTACTGGATAAAATAGCACCCCCTCCCCCGACTAGAATAAGCAATTATTAGATGGATTGAATAGAAATGGGTTCTTTTTCAGAGAATAACAATAATTCCTTACAGTAAATAAGTCATTAAGTAGTGTGTATTTTTGTGTGGCAGTATCCCCTGTCATACTCTCTCCAGTTTTCCTCTCTCTTCAACATTCTACGGGCCAATAGCATTGTCTGTAATAGTTTCAAATTTAAATTGATTTTTATTTGTTTGTTTATTAAATATTTTATTTGGTCATTAGCTGGAACTATAGCAGATTAGGGTAATTCCTCTTGATAGATTATTGTTCATTACTTGATTATTGAATTGTATTTGATGTTTGCTGTTTTATCCAATAAATAAACTTACGAAAAGTGTGCTGGTCTGTTTGCCAAATATTCCCTCAGCTTTGAGTAATTCATGGTTACTGTATCTTTAATGTTTAGGACCGTATCCGTTTTAAAAGAGAAGGAATCAGGTTTTCTATGACCAAACCAGCGAATTGGAATCGAAGGTGATCCGTCCTCGCATTCTGATTGGTTATTCTGTGCGTCAAACAAATCAGTATCTCCGACCCCCTACTGTTTTTTTAAAATCCCATTTAAATACCTGGTAGGGCTGGATGTTTCTCTCGAGTTTATCTGGGCGCCTGCGAGTGTCTGAGGAATAACAGCCGGAATGTGATCTCCGCGGACCCGTCTTTATTGTGGCCAAGATGTTTACGTCCAGAAAAGTGAAAGAAGGGCCGCGATTGACACCGAAATACCGTTATCCGCTGGTAATACGGCTAGCCGGTTAGAACAGTTACTAACGTTGGCTAATTGTGTGTTTGTGCGCGTGCATGGCTTGCATCTCGCGCACCGTTAGGCGCTAAGTAGCCAACGCTAATGGCTAACGGCAACGCCAAGCATTTGCGCTGCAAAGGGGAGAGCTCTGAGCAGACGGAGCTTTTTTTGACTTGGGCACCGCGACTAAACTTAATTGACACCGACAAGTTTAGAGGGAGGCGCCCGGTCACTGGTTACCGAGACCGTCACATGAAGGGAGTTAGATAAGCCGTCGGGGTAGTAACCAGGGAGCCGAGCAATGGTAGCGAAAAGTACGCTTTTCTGTGGGCTGTTCGCCCGGCGCGGCTTGGCTTTTAGAGATTGTCCGTGTTGGTACACCTGGGAGTACGCAGTGCTTTTGTTTAGTAATCCAGTGTCTTCCCAGCTAGAAGCAGGCTGTCTGCTTTGCCGGGATGGTATCTGTGCCGGTAATGCCTTGTTATAGACAGTGAACATTATGTATATCCTGGAACTTTGAACTGGTAACCAGCAGGCAGCCGGTTTCTGGTTACTTTTACTTTGTCCGTCCCGATGTGCCTGTTTTTAAACCATCCGTAGACCCTGAAGGACGGCTTAGTAAATGGAAGTACTGTAACCGCTTTAGAAAAAAATGATTATAGCGTCAATACTAGAAAAATGAAGAAAACCAGTTAATTATTAACATGTAATGAGGGCCTGAAAACTGATACCATGTGATACAAATGCTGTGATGTGTGAAAGGTCTTTGCATCGCAATCGACAAAGCACGAAAGATTTCAAGCTGAGGCTCTCTAAGATCCGTTGTTTTAGATGCTTTTGAATTGTTTAATCAATTTAATTTTATTGCTCCTTTAAATCTACCCCTATTTCCTTTTTTATCTTTATTTTGAATATTTACGTTCTGACGTCTTTCAAAAATTTCACGGGCTTTGATCTGACGTCACTGATGCATACAGAGATATTCAGTGCGGTTAATGTATTCTGTACGCTTGCCAAATGTTTAAACGTTCGGTAGTTAATATGCTGTTGCTGCTATTTTGGTACAGATAGGGTCTAGCTTGGTGGTGTGTATCAGATATGTTGCACAGTTCATGTTGTGTGCCCAGGCTTTTGACAGACATATTTAAAGGACAGGCTCCCTAAACATGCATTTCTTGATTCATAGTTTAAGTTTATCGGTTGGATTCTTCTTGGTGAACTGATAAGAATGCTCTTCTGGGTGTGCCTTTAAACAGCATGAAGTTGAGCAATGGTAGGCCTTTGTGTGTGCTCACGTGATGTTAGACTGTTCACAGAGAAAAGCTGGCTGTGATTTCAGGCTTGTGAGAGATGGAGCAGGTCTTCCTGTGATTGTTCTGGGAAACTATTAAGAGCAACTGCCACTGTTGTTTAAAAGTATGATTACATGGGGGTACTCCACAAAGCAGGATTTTTTTCGTTAGCCAGACAACTTAAGCCAAATCTAAGGATTGTCCAGTAGGTTCTTCTTCATAACTGATTCCATCTAATTCAGGCTTGCATTTTAATTTCTTTTCCATAAGGGAAATACTACAAACAAACTGGAGAAGGTGACCTTTATACTGGAGAAATTGTCGCTATCAGATTGAAGCTGAAAGCTATTCCTTCAGTATTGAGGCACAGAATCCATATCCAATGAATGGTGTTTTGTCTTCGTCATAGTTGTGTTGGTGGCATTTCTGGATGCTGTCTTGTAAAGCTGAGCTGTTTGACTAGCTGAAGTCTGCCGAATTCAAAATAAAAGAAACGTTGTGTTTAAGGCATATGAATGTGACCATTTTTATTTTTAGAATTGGAATAAAAGGAGTAGCGAGGTCTTCTTATTACTCTAATCCAGCACATTGCACTACTAGAAAGGCCTAGAAGGATTAGTTTATGTTCCTATTTTGACTCTAAAAGCTCACATATGTTACTGTATAGAATTGCGGCTATCAAGATTTGTATGTCTTGTGGTTGAATATAGGTTTTGCAGTAGTTTTTGTGATTTTTCTGTTGAACTAACAGTCCTGTAAAGCTGGATGGTATTTGTATTTTAACGCAGCTTCAGCAGGCAGAGTGTTAGACAAGGTCATCACCGTTCCCTTCATCTCTCTCTCTGCTGTCTGTCCAACTGCTGTGCTCACACACTTATCGGCCTCCACCACAGAATTACTGTTCTTCCTGTCTCTGCACCAGGTAGTGTCGGTGGCTGAGTATCACCGCCGGATCGATGCGCTAAACAGCGAAGATCTGCGTGCTCTCTGCAGGCGTCTCCAGGTGCCTCATCCAGTTCCAGAAACCTCCAATAGGGATTCCTAGAGCTAAACCGCTTGTCCATGTGTCCACCTAAGGACAGCCTCTCTTTGTCAACTGAGTTGTTTATGGCCACTGACCTTTATGACATTTCCAAGAAATGGCAGGGGGGGGTACATTTCTGAAGAAAATACCATCATTTTTTTTTTAAGTTCTTGTTTTTTGTTTTTCCCGAAGGTTGTGTGTAGTTTTGACCAGTGTAGCATCTGTTTTCTTTCTCCCCCAGTGTTTTTGGGGGGTGTCATTATACAAAACATTTGCCCTTATCTTTGCAGACAGCAGCTGCGTTCCCTTAATGAAATTCAGCAGTCATTCTTTGCCCATTAGGCTGTACGGCGTTCAACTTAGCCACCTTGTTGCTGGTCAACTTGCATCAACTACAGTCAAATGAAGAATTTTCTGTCCATCTTTTTAATGAAGCTTTATTGAGCAGCCCTCATTTGCAGCGCACACTGGCTCCTTTCTCGTGACGGGGTTGGGACGTGGGTCGGTGGCGATGGTTGCAGGGGTGGGGGAGGAGATGTCCGGATTGGGTTGCCTTTCTGCAGGATTGTTCGCTGAAGACAATGTAGGTAATTCAACAGGGGGAGCAGTAACTTGAGTACATTCTGTCCATTGTGCCCGGACCTCTTTTCATTTGCAGTGGACCTTACAGATCGGTGTCTGAAAAATTACACATTGAATAACTGTGACTGCTCATGCTGTTTTAATTTGTAAAGTGAGATTTGTTTGTTTGTGAAGGAAAAACTCTTCAGCCAACATTCCCTGCTGAATATTGCTATTCATTTTACATGTCAAAAGTTCTGTTGTTTGCATTATGTTTGAAACAAATTAGTAAGCATTAGCAAATTAACTAGAGATGCACCGATTGCAATTTTCTTGACTTACTCCGATTTCGAAATATTTTGCGAGTGTGACCATCAGACACCAATTTTTGCCGCTTCCGATTTTCAAAAACTATAATTAATTGACAGTATATTCAAAATCATAATAAAAGAAATTGTTAAACTTTAGTTTCCGCTAAACTGCAATAAGTTACAGGATCATTATATAGCACAGGGGGTTAAAGTTTCGCTAAAGCATTTTTACTCTGTCATAGCAAAAAACCTTAGCTAGCAATTTTAATGATTATTCCATTCCTTCTCAAGATTATCTAGTATATGCTTAATCAGTTTAAAGTTTATCTCTGATGTTTCACCATGTTTTCGTGGTGGTTCAAACATGGTTTACTTTGGCTTTGACATGTATTACAAATCACAAGCTTTGTGTCGTCTTCACTCACAGTGAAGAACATCCACGCTAAGGACAAGTTAATGTGTGTCTGTGAGTGAGCACACGGCTCTGAGGCTGTTGCCTTCATCGCTCTGCGTATGACATGTATACGTAAAACAGACCGGTCCGGTATCGGAAATACATGAGACTGATCGGCATTCTGAAAATTGGCCAGTTCCGGTCCCTGGCTGATCGATCGATGCATCTCTAAAATTTACCCCACGGCATGGAAGTGGTGCAAATATCCAAGGGTAATGCTGAAGTGAAGCAAATGCTAGATTTTATGTCACATGTTCTCAGGTGCTGTTTTTGATTGGGTCATTCTGTGAATGCCTAATATGACAGTTGGTTTTGGAATCTTGCTTCTGGCTCACCTTGGATATTTGCTTTTGTTTAGTTTTGTTTTTTTAGGCCCTTGTTTTTTATTATGTTGAACGAATGAATGAATGTTTTTGTAAGTTAACCTTTTATGAAAGGGACAAAACAATACAGATTTTTGACATTGCTTGATATGCATACACACGTAAATATAGCCTGTGAGCGAAATGCGAATCCCAGTATACCCCAGTGCTTTCTGGGAAGACAGTAGTACAGCGCAAAGGTACAACTCTGATTTTGTATTGGTTTGTCCCTGTATTGGTTGGTTTGTGGTGCATGAATTACACTGAGTTGGCAAAATGGAGGGAAAAGCGTGAAACTTCAGTCCAATCTCATGTCTGAGTCACACTCTGGACATCTGTGCCCCTTCCTAGGACTTCCCTGTGATGGTCTCTTCTTTTGACTTAGATATCCACCAAGGAAGAGATTAACTCCAAACATGGAGCCAACACCAAGTCTGAGCTGGATCCGGAGACTTTCAGACCCAACCTGAGCGAGCCTAGCACCCTGCTGGAGCCGGAGCAGATAGAGAAGGTATCCGCACCTGGGTACAGAGAAGCCCTCCATCACATCCACGAGTCAATGATCCATCATTGTGGGAGTTATTCACACCCCACAACTGGGTCTGGCTACAGGAACTGCACAGAGTGCCCTCGAACTTTTGCCTTTATATTGGCCTGATTGTAGCTATACATTGAGGATGCTTATTGGCTGAATGGTCCCACATGATGTATGTTAAGAGCACCATCGGGTATAGCACTGCGCTGTGACATTTAAAGCTTAATAGCCTGAAACGCATGTTAGTATGAGATTGGTCTTTCTGCTGCTCTTTGTGCTGTAGAAGGTAGATGTCTGTTTTGCACTCCGAAGGGTCCAGTCAAAGATTACCCTGTAAAAGGGTACTTATTATGTTTGCTGTGACCCGTTCTGGGGATTAATCGAATGCTCCCTTGACATTTTGATGCGTGTAATCTAACAAAGAGGACAGAATGACGGCCCAGTCGAGGGGAGCGTAATACGGCGGGAGAGCATGCCCGGTACTGCACTTAATGCTGATCATATTTCACCCTGTACACACTGCACAGTGTTTGTCCTAAGATGGCTCCTGTAGTTGAGTGTCCGTTGTGACACTTGGCATGGCTTGATTGTTTATCATGCTCTTTCATTTCCAGCTTGCTAAGAATCTCCCTCCCAGGACCATCGGCTACCCGTGGACGTTGGCCTTTGGCACAGCCAAGCACGGCATGAGCATAAAGACCCTGTATCGTGCCATGCAAGGCCAAGACACTCCAGTGCTCATGGTCATCAAGGACAGCGATGGCCAGGTGGGCAGGGCCCCCCCCCCACTGCTGTGTGCCTTTCATAGTTTTGAACAAACGAAGGCTGGCTTTTTAATCACATGCATGTTTGCATCATCCGTAGCTCTTTGGTGCGTTGGCATCAGAGCCTTTTAAAGTCAGTGATGGCTTCTATGGGACGGGAGAGACCTTTCTGTTCACCTTCTGTCCCGAGTTTGAGGTATGTAGTTGCTGGTGGGGTGTTGTGGATGTGTGCTTGTGCAGCTGTGTGTCGCACGTACTGCCCCGACTGGCCCCTCATTTGTACCTTCTACCCTGGCTTATTGGATAACCTGCCATAACTAGCCCTGCTTTCTGCAAACCTCCTTTCATCACTTTGTCATTTACAGCCTTATTGCATTGCACTGACCTTGATTATTTTATCTTCTATTCAGGTGTTCCGATGGACAGGAGACAACATGTTCTTCATCAAGGGAGACATGGACTCGTTAGCATTTGGAGGTGGAGGGTGAGGAAGATGACGTTTGGCGGCCAGGTCACAGTAGTGTAAAGCGAGAGAGAGGCTGTCGGTCATGGAGTCATCAGATGGAGATGCTCTCATGAAGTGCCACTTTATCCCACTCTGTTTACACTGTTTGCTCCAGCTGAGTGCAGTGATTCATCTGCTAACAGTGTAGAACTGGCCTGGCCTAACAGGACCAGAGTGCTTGTTTACATTGTGCTGCACGATGCACTGTGTTAAATGCACAGAAAGCGTGGCTGTACAGCGCAGCAGAGCAAAAACATTAGCATGAGCCGCACGGGTGGGTTGATTCTGGGCCCCAGACGGTACATGACCAGCGATGACTCACAGCTGTGGCTCTGGGCCAACTCCTGGGTCCGGAAGAGGAGCCGCGGCCCCCCAGCTTCCCACCGAGTCTCCACCTCTCTCCTAGCTCCCCCCCCCCGCCTTCTTATCACCTGCCGCATTAGCCGGTGCTGTCTGCTGCCACACTAATGAGCAGACCCACAGACTGTTGCCATTTCCATCTCATATGGTCACACGCAGGGTCCTGAGTAAATAGTGAACTGTGTATGTGTGTGTTTTTACTGTTTTATTTATTTATTTTTTAAGTTGGCTTATTACCAAGGGCCGGCACTCACACTTGGTTATAATGGTATTTAGTTCACTGTACTAGTTACACTTGAACTGTTAACTAATTCTTTTGTGCCTTCACTTTCAGAGGGGAATTCGGTCTCTGGCTCGACGGAGATCTCTACCACGGCAGAAGCCACTCGTGCAAAACCTTTGGCAACCCCATGCTGTCAAAGAAAGAGGACTTTTACGTGCAGGACATAGAGATCTGGTCGTTCGAGTAACGAACTGACGGGATGCTCGAGGGAAGACGAGGACCCGCCACCGTGCGAGGGGATCGCGTCACAACCAAAGCCTTGACGTTCCAAACCTGACTGCTCATCACCTTGGCTTTCCCCAGGCTAACCCTGAAAGCATAACCACCCTGCCGACTGCCACGTTTGGTCTCACTGTGCAGGGAACACGTGTGCATGCAGGTTGGGAGAGGTATGGGACAGTGCTGGGGAGGGGATGGCTGCGCACTGTTCCCGCTTTGGCCCTACAGGAGGAGGGATCGTCGACGCATTTGCGCCCCCTGTATGTAGATGATGGCAGCGCAGGTTTGGGACTCGGGTACAGGCGCATGGGCAGAGCAGGGCAGAGGCAACTCAAAGGTCCAGACTTCTGTAGCTGTGTGAGGTGTCCTTGACTGGCCCAACATAGGAACCCCAACACGTTCTAGGCCTTAAGTTTTAAGCAGACCTATTCCCTCGGTCTCTGAGCAGAGGGACCTGAAAGGAGCATAGGTTTTGGGCACGTGACACTAGAAGTATCGGCAGGACAGGGTACCACAACCAGGCATGGTTTCCGCATTACCAGGTTCTTCAGAAGCGAAATGTAGACTACTGTGTATTATAGTCCTCCTGTTGTTCACCCTTTTAGCACACCATCGTGAAGCACATAGCTATAAGAATACCCATAGTCGTAACGTTCCGTTCAGTGGGTGTACGTGTGAGTCCAGCCAACGCCAGCTTCTCCCTGGGGCTGCGTGTGCTGTTTGTAGACAGTAATGTGTTGCAATAGATTTGTGGAATATGCAAATTACTGTCATGTGACCTCAGATAACACAGGTGAGAGTTCTGTCGACCTGTTCTTGCAGAGAACGTTGTAAGGCTTTTATGTCTTAACTAATGATTGCTTTTCTGGGTAAAATTTGAAAAGCCTGAGATTGTTTACTGTTTTCCACTAATGAAAATTTATGTATTTATATATATATATGATTATATATATAAATATATAATTATATATATTGCTGTTAAGTGTGACAGTGATCTTTTTGTGCTGATATTTCAGCTGTTACAGATATATTGTATATTACCCTGTAAATTAATGTTAAATTAGTAGATTTGTTCCTATATATACATAAATAAATATATATATATATATATATAAAATATATACAATGTTGATTGGTGAGTTGCTTATAGCACTTTAGTATACAAGCATAATATCAGGTCCCTAGGGTTATTCATTGATAGCTGTACATTACATTTATTATAATAATTTTTTTAAGGATAAGAAAGCTTGCTGCTACCATATCAGATAGTGTGGGTCCATGCTCTGTCACAGAAGGGAGCATTTATCTGTGCTGAGTTAAGGGGGGCGACAGGCGCGGGTCCTCCTATTGCCACGTGTGTGTACCAGCCCATCTGGGACGCGGGGGTGTAAATAGTCTTTTCAGCGGCTTTCTACCCCCTTTCTGCTCTTGCACAGCAGTACCTGTGTACTTGTGGAGTCAGAGAACTACACAAATAAGCCCTCAAATTACTTCACCAGATTACTATGTAACAGTGATGTATAAATAACAATAGAAAATGAATAAATTGTTGTACGACCTCTGAGTTGTTTTCCCTGTGTACACATCTTGTCATTCATGATGGTAGCGATGCAGACTTTCTCAGTTCTATATTCAGATTATGCTTGTCCTCCTCACAGGTGATTAAGGGGAGAACTTAGTTTATAATTCACAGGATGTTTGTCTGGCAAGTGTAATTTTCAAATTGACTCGTGTACAGGGAGTAACTTGGTTTTCACTTTGGCTTTCTTTGAAATCTTGATACCAATGGATACCAACATTAGCTAACTTGTATTGGATGTCCTCCTCTCTTTCTATTGAAGCAGGCAGTTGATTCAGACCCCTCCCGTTCTGAGTACTCTTTGCTTCTCTGTGGGGGCCATGAATTATGGCCAACTTTTCGGCAGTAAAGTTTTATAAAGCCTGGAACTTTATAACAGTGTACATTCTTGGAGATACCCTGGATGGGACACCAAATTAAACTGGGGGAGGAATCTGAACAAGCATTTTAGTAGAATACATAGAGAAATCAAATTAAACTCCCAATCCTGGAGGTGTGAGGCCAGCTATTGCAGCCCCGAGGTGATAGTTTATCATGTCATGATTTGAAATAAATTTACACAACTTTAGAGGTGTGGAAGGTTTGCTCTTAGAAATTAAGAACACCCACCATTTTCAAATTTTCCACATATTCGCTCCGTTAAATTTTTTCAGTAAGAGCTGATCTGTCACTGCCGAAGGGTATGGTATGCAAGTATGTAGGTATGTTCCCGCTTACAGGAGCTTAAAAACACAATGCTGCCACCTTGCGTTGGAGAGTAGAAGTAACTGGCTTCTCTAATGCATTAGTTGAATCAAAGAATTTTTGAGTGTAATTCTATTTGCCAATCTCTTCAAAAGAAAAAAAATGCACAATAGATCACCACAGGAAATATCCCAGGTTTTCTGTCTAATTTAATTTCCTAGCTGGTGCAAGAAAGAGGTGCAGAACATCTTAAGATAATTCAGACAGTTACAGGGTGACCGCATAATCCATCTCAATGAGAACACTTTGAGCTACGACGGAATTTGTAAATTTAAAATTAAAGGTTCCTGGATTCAACTTAAGCACCGAGTTCTTGTGTGCTGATTGGTCAGTCTCCTATAATCATGCATGTTAATGTGGAATAGCTGAAAATCAGTCAAACCGCAAGAAGCAGTGAACTATTTAGGCAAGCATATGAGCCTTTCAGTTTTAAAGTGGTTTGTACAACGTGAAGTAGCTGAAGTGTCCTGTTTGACATGGATTATCTGGTCACTATAGGCAGGAAAAACCTCCGAATTGGAACATGAAAGTGGGAAGGTCATTCCAAATACATTACTCCAATAGAAATATTAAGTAGTGTGATTCAGCAAGAAAGTTTCTTCTGGGGAGACGAAGACTATTAACTAAATATTTGCTGCCAGTTTTGAACACTCATTGCCCCCAACAATAATGTAATAAGCATTCAATGAAGTACTATCAAACACGCATTTGACAATTTTTTGCTTCCATTTAACACACAAATGCGCTTCCCATTCGGAAATACAATACATGATCATTTGGGCCATTTCTGGATGACATTTGTGTCACTGTCTTATAAAGCCCAGTAGCTTCCTCTTGGTATTTCACAATTAGTGTTATGTCTGTCAAAGTCAAATGCAATACGAGCGACAAACAGATAATCAGCCTCTTTTTATCACAGGCTCCCAGCGGGCATATATTTGTGGTTTTCTTTAACCACATAATGATACAAACAGCATCACAAAGTAAAAATGTCACTGCAAACGGTACAAAGAGCTAACTGAAAGCAAAAGGCAGATGCGTCCAGCTCATTAAAAATACACGACACATAGGTGAATTTAGAAGTCTGACAAATTTTAGCTTGTAACTTAAGTGAGAGATATGTAGCGATGCAAATACAGATAAGTAGAAAACCTCAATACACTACATCTGACTATTGTTGTACGAAACGTTCAGCTTGAAAATCTTGTTTATTGAAAGATTTTTCTTTGGTAGAAAACGCACAAGTTTAATAAGTACATGTGTTTTGTGTACAAAAGAATGCCAAATTAAATTTTTTTAAATTATTACCAGTTTCCTTAACTTAGGCACTAAATTTCAATGTGAGGTGGGTGAAATTAATTTGTTATGAGGTGGTTGTGAATACAGGACATATTGAGTAATATTAATCTTAATCATCTGACATAGTGTGTTTTCTTCAAATGAATTTTATATACAAATTACAAATTTAGCAGCATAATGGTTTGTGAAGTGCATCAAATTTAACAAACGACAGGACTATTTAATGTGTTAATTTATAGTAATCTTGTGATATTGGCAAACTAGCAAATAATGCTGCTGAATGTCACGTAAAAGACAAGAAACTGAAAGGCAAATGTCTTTGTTTTACATTGATAAAGGCATACGGTCCTGGTTAAAAGGCACTGATATGTGACCAGGGTTCGAGCTGTCAAGGGTGTATGTGGGTACCATCCCGTCTGTGGGGAAAAGACAAAAGCCATCCCCTTAAGTAGTTCTGTGTCATTGTCACTCACATAAACCAAATTTTATCGTTAGGGACCCCTGAAGGGACCACCCCCCTCTTAAATCCTTTTACAAGTCATAGGCATGTGATTGTGTGTTATACTGGGGATTCCTCAGGCTGCATAAAGGCATTAAACATTCTGGACTCCACCGGATGTCACTGTGTCACTAACTGGGGGGGGTAAATATGGTGACTTTGATATCAGTGCCAGAGGGTCAGTGGATCAGGTACTTAAACTCAGAGTAAATAAGCGAGAACATGATGGCACATGCCCGGTACAAGATGCTGGCGCTCCGGAGCAGCGCCCGGGGCTTGGTCAGCCAGGACTCGGAGCAGAAGCTGAAGTAGATGGCGTACAGGGCCACGGCGAAGAAGTGCCCGATGAGAGTCATGGGCCTGGGGGAGAGCCTGCGGCGCAAACACACGGGGGAAGGTGTACAGACGGTCGGGTACAAACTGGGCATCTGAGCAAACTGTTCTGAAAACTGAGATACTCACACTGACAACAGGCCAATAGGGCCAGCAATGCACTCCCCCCCGAGCCGGAAGTAGTGGAAGCAGGCTTTCCTCAGCTGCTGCAGGGAATCTAAACCATGGAAATAATTCATTTCTAAAAATGATCTCATATACCAAGAGTGGACGTTAATATGAGCATTAAAGAAAGTATGGCAAATAGTCAGTAATCCTGCAGCCATTTCAATTTGTTGCCAACTACAGGAAACATGATTAGAATCATCAAAAATGTATTTAAAAATTAACATGAAACTTGCTTTATAATGTGTAAGGAGGTGAGGGTCTCTCTCCCGAAGCACGTTCCTCAAACGGGCAGGGTGTAATACCGGTAGGCCTCATATTCCAGGAGCGGCCGCTAGGTGTCGCACTTACCATCAGTGGCGGCAAACAGCTCGTAAAGAGCCTGAGCCAGCACGTTCACCACGAACGAGTGAGACGACTTCCTCTCCCAGTGGAATTTCGTTTTAGCCTGCAGATGGAAAAATACCACTTCGTGAAGTGGAACTTTTATATGAACGACAGCAGACTCACATTAAATAACTATTTAACTGAAAGAACATGACTTTGGTAGGTTTTTTTCAGTGATATGACTATATTTACATTTACTAACAGCAAGTAAACAGCATAATGTGTGTGTGTGTGTGTGTGTGTAGTGAGTGTATACACTAAACATATACATATACGATCATACAATGGCATATCTTTGGGTTGAGCATAAGGGGGGATGAGTTCTGCACTCTTTTAAGGGGGTCCAGGAGGTTGTATTTATATGCTGATATATACAGTTTGATTGGTAGCTTGTTTTTTTACCTGCTTCACTGTGTCCTCATCATAGAGGTCTGGGATGTTCCTCAGGAGCTGTCTCCATATCCTAACGTCATTCAGTACCACGCTCATCCCACCCCCAGTCAGAGGGTGCCTCATGTTGTAGGCGTCGCCCAAGAGGAGGACCCCTAGCCACAGAAAAGCAGACGTTATTCATCCTCCTCGAACCCGTGTTGAATCTCACAGGTCGCACTGCAGACGGGTCAAGCTGGGGACAAGGCTCCATCCGGCCTGACTGCAGACTCCCCAAAGCAGAGGGCCGTTTAGTCATGAATGGGCCAGACGGAGCGGGGCTGGATCACACCTGGTTTGTTTACAGGAGAAGGGGGCAGAAAGCTCGCTGGCATGGTCCTCAAGCGGTCACTGTGCAGTGCTTCCAGGAACGGCTCTCTCATGTGCTCTGAGGAGAGAGAATGAGCTGTCCAGTCAGAGACAAGCGACCAGCACTAGCTACACATACGTCTCCTGGCAGAAAATATTAGAGGTGGATAATTCAGGTCCAGAAAGTAAAAATCCAGACCAAGACTTTATTTCTACCAACGAGTTGAATACTCTTTGACTATGACTCCTTATAATCAACTGGATGAAACAAAATCTTGGTCTGGATTTTTACTTTCTGGACCTAAACTGTCTGGTTATTGGTCAATTCCTGTCCAACTAGATCCTAATGATGGAGAATAAGGCTTTGACACCTATGGATAATGGGATTACTCTTCATGGATGGTCACTGCCTTGTTTAACCCAGTAGGACCAGATACGGTACTAAAGGAGACATGGGTTTGAGGCAGTATGAATGTGGGTAACCTGAAACGCGGTCACTTAAAGAGCCTGATTTCTCCTATGACAAGTGCTGCTTCCACCTGTCCTCTTAATCTTCACCTGGCAGCTGAGGATGGATCCTCTCCCGCATGTATTCCATGAGGCTCCTTGGCATCTCGCCTCGGATGTCCACCAGCACCCTGGTTTCCTTGGAGGAAATCTGGTAGATGAGGATGGGGCTGGGGTTTGCCAACACAAGCTCAGCATGATTGGCCTTGAACTGTGGGGAATCCTAGTGGGGGGGGGGGGGGAGGATTGGGGTACAAAGAATCAGCTCTAACCAACCGTCCATAGATCCATCCATCTTCTAACCAATTATCATGATCAGGGCCATGGGAGTTTTAAAAAACTGTATGTATTAACTAATAATGAGTCCAGAATAAACAAGAATAATAAAATAACTGAATGTTAATTCATTTCAGTAGCTGTGCACATTCCTGTGAACAAAAGTGTGAATCTCCCTGGAAAGATCTTTACCTTCATTATGCATCCAACAAAGTGAGAAGAGATTTTCACTTTATCTGACACAAGGCTTTTTCTAAACTTGGAGAAACAGCCATCTGCAACCACAGTCAGAGGCGCCTGAATCTCCTGTAAAAGGTAAAAAAAAAAAAGCGTGAAGTTTTAATTCGCCGCTCAAACTCTCAGAAGCCTGGGAAGACATGGATGAAGGACAGTCCATGTGCTTAATGTTTGACTTCATTCTCTACAACGCTAAGCTAAGCAGGTATTAATGGAAGTGTGTGTGTGTGTGTTTTCAGCTTCCCCATAACCTGCATTTTTCTGATGCTAATTTCACATCAATGTTGAGATATCCTGCCCAGCGCAGCCCACAAACTGTTGGCCAGATCAAGCTAAACGTGCAGTGGGTGATTCCGGAAGACCTTGCCTTAATTTCTCCAGTTTCCTTCAGCCTGTATTGAACTCCTGTGACACATCCGCTGATCTCCTTCAAGCTGGTCACTGTGCCTTCAATGAATGTCACGCTTTAAAGAACATCACACCATGACTTCAGTGATACAGTAAACCAGAGTTGCTCCACGATGAACAGTTTCCTGTTTGTAAATGGCTGTTATAAGAGCCTTTGAAAATTATTTACTTTTATGCTCAAAGGCAGAAGATGACATATACAACAAAACATTAGTTAGTACTTAGTTTCTATTGCTGTTTTTTTCCTGATTAAATTTTGCTTTAGGTTTTAGGTGAACTTTAGATGACAAGGTTGATAATCAATCATTTGTGAGACATTTGGTTGATATTTGGCCTGTTAAAAATAGCTTTAAGAAATGAAGTGGGTACTTAAAGCTTTTAGGTCAAGCTATGTCTTTTGTTTGCAAGGATGACGACCATACAGAGGTCTTACTTTGGCTCAGCCATGGCGGCCTGCCGCAGGCCCATGATGAAGCGGCCGTGGTGAAAGGCTCGCCCACATTGAATGGCGCCCCCTGCCTGTGGGTAGGGGATCTCCACCTCCATGTTGCTGTCCAGGTCATGGACCACATAGCCTTTCACAACGTGGGCATCCAGACCCTTGACTGAATCTGAAGCAATGGCGACAGGTGTTTCCAAAACACAATGAAAATGTAGACATTTGTTCTCATGAACTTAACGCGTGATGAGAGGCTGATTTATACATGCAGTATTAGAATATTAGATTCTTGTGTTTTGTCAAATTAAAAAAAATGTACACAAACACTTCTTTGGCTTTACCCATTTCAGCCGTAATGTAGGTATATTTTTCAATTCTAAATTAAACTTTTCACTGTTTCTACATTAACCTATTTATGTATGTTAATAGACGGTTTTGGCGTAAGCCACTAAGCATCTCGCATTTTCTGGATCAATGTCACTCGCTAAATTTTTCAGTGGCAGCAAAACAACCTTCATTTTTTATGTAGCTGTATTCCTACCTGCTGCTACCAGTAGCTTAGTTTTTATATTTGCTGATGCGTGGGCTGGGATACCGATCAGAGAAAGTTTTTTTTTCTTACTTTCCAGCCCCAGGTCCATTAGGGCACGGTACCCCCCCGGCTGCAGCAGCTCCCCCACGATCCTGTCCGGTTCGCGGAGGTCCCTCTCGATCACGGTGACTCTCCGGCCGTCTCTCCCCAGCACCGCAGCCATGGCAGAGCCCAGCACCCCGGCCCCCACAATAACGACTTCGGGCTCCGTGGATTCGCCGCTCCCGCCGCCGGACTCGCTCCCGACGCACTGCGCGTCAGTCCGCTCCGCTCCTTGCCTTCGACCGCTTGTCTATCCCCGGAGCGACAGGAAAAACATTTTATTTGCTGTCTTTCTGGTTTGTCAGTGTCTTTATGTAAAAACAGATCTGAAGGGAAGAATACTTAATTATTTATGCTGTCAGCCAAATATTCAAGGTCCTTAAACTTGCAGTTATTTGATGATGGAGTCATGTTAATTACAGATATTAACTATTAAAAAAATATGTTTAATTAGACTTAGTTAATATGCATGTGCATGCTTATCAATTTTAACAGATTTTCATTTGTTTTACATAGAGCCATTTATAACACAGTGGCCCCAAGGCATTTAACAAGAGTTTATGGAAATACATTATTAATACATAGATACAAAATTTTTCATGGTGTCTGGAAAACGGAAGCTTAAGACACAGCCTTACCGTTTTATACGCGGCACCTTTGCTGTTGGCGCTCCGGGACGATGAGCAGCGGAAGAGGCGCTCGGCAAAGGGCAGCGATGCCAGCGGACGGAAGAGCGCGTACAGGCTCCGCGGGGCTCCGAGAGTCAGTCTACCGCGGTAGCGGACGCAGGACAGCGACAAGCCCGCGACTAGCAGCAGCAGCGTCGCCACCACGAGCTCCTTGTGCACGTATGCGTCGTATTTTTTATAAACGTAGGTGAAGCTTGCAATTCCGAGAAAGGTCCACATGTTGTGGATGCAAGTAGTACTCAAAATGAGAAGTGAAGGGAAAGTAACAATTTCTAAAGTAAAAAACACTAAAAGTTTGCTTAGAATTTAAAGTTCATGTATTTTAAAATGAACATAATTAGTAATAAATAAGAGTTTCAATTAGATAAAAAACTTTTCAAGTAAATTATATGATATTTGTTTTGTTCATTGTCAGCCGCTAACATTTGCAATATATTGTACTTATTATGTCCAATTCAGTAAGAAATTATTTTTCCCCTTCTAAATGAAGCGTAGTACAATTTCCATTTCATATAAAATACCCTGCATGAAATTCTACTGCCAGTCTAATACTTCTAGAGGATGCTGAATATTTTATGATAATTAGACCTATCAGCTTCGGTGATGCACCGCCCTTGTCCCGCCTTACATGGTTCTAAATCCACCAATCAGGAGCTGCCTTATGGTGAGCAGAGCTCACGCTATCTGGCCATTGGCCAATCCTGAACTGCTGGTAAAACAGGGATCTATCAGAACGGTAGTATGATGTGATGTCATTGAAAAAGGTAGATGGAAGTCGGATGCCGTGACTATGACAGTATGTGACAGCCAATGGGTAATCGTTAAATTAGTTTTATTTGATTTGCACAGCTTTATTTAGAACATTAAAAATAGATTTCAGTGCGAAGATTTATTATTAATTCATACAAAAACATGGATGCAGAATTAATGCTGAATGCTATATTCCTTTCAGAAAAGAAAATCAAATTTAATATACAATGCATTTAAACATAGGCATTATATGTGCATCATGGATCATTTTAAACTTTTATTATTCATTAAATACTGACATAATATTTATTCATCAACAATTTTTTTAAAGTTAATCAGTTTTCATACTTAACGATCACCATAGTGTAGCTTCTGGTAATATTACCATTAGTTAGTGGAATAATTAGTACCAATACTCTGAACGGATGACAGAACTGGTCAAAACATTCACTTTACTGGCAGAAAATGAAAGTAAAAAAAACTACGATGGTAAGAATAAAATAAGAAAAATATTCGGAGAAGCAATGTGCATTGCGTGTCATGTTTTATGGTCTGTATAACCATGTTTAGTGACGTGCAATACATACATTAATCATCAATCATCACATTCCAGGTTCTTTATATGTGATGGAACCTGGGCAGGCCACTGTGATGTATCACTTTAAAAAAAGAAAAACAAAACTAGAGTATGGTAATATGTACGTTATCTCCACTATATATACAGGTTTCTTCTTGTACGAAGGAAGTCCTACTAGCCTACTGCAGTCACTATAGTTTAACGTGCAAAACAAGCCAACCACAAGGGGGCGCGCAAAACCTTTGTATAAAAGCAGATGCTAGTATTTAAGCAAGAGAATTTTGTTTTGCGTAAAATACAGTCTTTTAAGAAGCTGCTAAATCTGTGGTGTCATGGTTGCCATAGAAAGGTCGGAGTTAAAAGATAATTTTACAGGATACAGACTTATCTCCAACTCTTCCATTTTTACTATCCAAAAATATTTCTAGACTCGTGTAGCAATGCTGTGAAACAAAAAATGACAGCCTTGCAGCCCTAGCCAACCAAGCCCACTCGGGAATACAAGCGACAAAAGAACCCTCAATATAGCCCAGTCATGTGTGATTTTAACGGGAAGTCCTGGCTGTGAATAATGGGGGAAAAAATATATCGACACACATCATAAAAACTCCTTTGCTATCTGATGGGTGACACCCTGATGATAATCTTCACTGAATCCCGAAGCAAATGCATCCACAGCACTAAAGTGCAGCTCCTCAGGTCCTCCAGGTCGGCTGAGTCTCTCCACGGTATTGTATCAATGTTCAGTCCTTGGGGCTGGAGGCCATATTGTTCAGTAATAGTCTGGCTATCCAGCTGGTGTCAGGACAGGAAGGTGAAGAAGCTGCTTCCTTTGGCGGGATGGAGGGGGGGGTGTCACGTCGAGCCGGAGTCGGGCAGACAGAGACAGGCAGGAGACAGGATGACGGGTAGAGGAGGGGGTTTAATCGGGGAATCGGGGCAGGAGAACGGTACGGGGATCACGGGGTAGCACTAGATCTGGGGAAGACTGATACAGACGCGGACTAAATACAGGCGGGTAAGGCAGGCATGGATTGACAACAGGTGGCCACGATCAGGATCACACACGAGGTAACGAGGGGGCTGGTACACACGAGGCTCGGACGGGGGCGTGTGGCTCAGTGGTTTTGGCCCTGGACGACCCTGAGCAGGGTTCTTACCCCTCATTGGTCCAGGGGCTGGCTGACCTTGCTGTCTCATCATCACCTGTTTTGGACAAAAGCATCTGATAAATAAACGTAAACTGTAGTTTAAAAAGTGGCACCTTTTTGGCCTGTTCTCCAGAAAAATATATATTGTTATAGACATCAGTGGTAACACCTATTAACAGAAGTGTTACCACAAATCTACAGCGTAAGATGATTTTAAAAAATGAACTATATACATGATACCTTTATGTACCATTTAAACAATCATGCAGTCCAGGTGAGGGAAATTCCATACGACCGTCATACCCATAATATTGATGTCTACAAGTTGATTTGGGCTTGGACTCAATATGGAACCTGCAAGTTCAAACCAGTCTTTTCTTTGTAAGTTTCAGTGGAGTTACATGGTCAGTCCATTCAGCTCACGATCCCTCTACTACCAATCATTCTAGTGAAGTGTACAAGAGTAGATGCAAAGAAAAAGTCTGAAGAACACCCAATGAAAGTTCCCTTCTCCAGACGTCCCGGACATCTCCAGTCCTTTCTTCTCCTGAGCTCCAGCTTTCGTCGACAGATGGCAGTCGCGGTTTATGGAGGCACCAAGCTTGTACTTCACACATTTAGTATTGGTTTTGGCCGCTGGCAGGCGGCAGAACAACACTTTAAAGATCAGACCAGCATATCTGGCTCTAGACTTTTCTCCCTCTTTCTATATATGTAAATTCTATTTACATATATTTGCTCTGAAATGGACATGGGTAGATGGATAATTACACATTTATATGTCTAACACAACCAACATTTTTCAAATATAACTTTACAATGTAATTTAAATTTAATGAACGCAGGATTTTAACAAAAGCATTTTCCTCTGACAAGTAAAATTACCCGTGAACACTAGTAGCCTAAAAAAGGCTAAGTTACTTTACTTACTTTTTAAAGTTACTTAGCATTTTTATATTTTTATTTTTAGCGAACAGAAATCGTCAATCTGCCCGTACATGGAAAAACGTGTCCGTGCAAGAGTCATCTGTGTCCTACTTAAGGATTTTAAATACCATGTTTGGTTAAAATTGCACAATAGTCCTCACAATTTTCCATGCTGATGATTGCTGACTAGTAAGTCCGGCGTTTTCCCGTCTTATTTGACTTCGCCGTAGTTTACGAAATTGCCTCGGCGTGGTTATGACGAATGTTCGAAAATGCGGAGGGAAAACTCCGTATGAGTTACCATTGCCCTATATTTATATTACACTTCCTTTAGTAAAATGCATGTTAAGACAAGGTGCAAACAGTCCAAATAGGACAAGGGCGCAACGGGACCTTGAAAATTAGCTTTTGCCGTCGTTCACCACTGCTTTCTTTTAAATAAGTGCAATATGTACCACATGATGGAAGAAAAAACATTGTTTTTCTGTGTACAGAAATATTATATGTGTAAACTCTAAGGCGTATGCTTTATATGAATGTAGAAATGTTAAAATACATCATAATGCTGTTACCATCAGGATCACATTAATCAATTTAAATTTTGTTTCAATAATGTTGTTTATTAGAATCAGTGAAATATTACAAAATATCTGATGCATAACTGTTAACACTAAAGTATAAACATAAGACATGGAACACATCCATAAATACATATTTACATATCAAATGTCACATGATTAATCAGAGCCTTTGGTTCATCATACCGAATGGGAAAAACAAGTTGGAGCAGAAATATCCATTATTTATATCTGTTAAAGCCCTGTGTTCCCCCAAGTCTAATACAGTACGCAGTGCACCTCCCATAACACACAAACAAGTGAATGAAAGGTATTTCTTTAGGTTATTTGTGTTGCTGTTTTAACTGTAGTTGCTGCTGCTTTTTAAAAACAGCGATATATATACACATGTATACATAGATTTTTTTGCATAATAAAATGGAAGGTAAAACAGAAGTTGACCACCGTTTAAAACAGGCACTGCGAGAGGAGGCACTTGTGCACCTAACATGACAGGTTTGGCATAGAACATGGACATGGGCACACGGGTCTCGGGGGGCGCGGGGGGAAGCCGTTTATACAGTGGACTCCGGCAAGCCCGGCTCCTTCTTCTTCTTCTTGCGCTTCTTCTTGCCGCGGCACGGGTTGCAGATGCAGCACATGACGCAGGGCGATGCGAGAAGGAGGAGCGGCGATGTCACCAGCACTATGACGCTGACGCCCACCAGGATGCCGACCACCTGCCGAGGGGGACGCGCCATTCGCTAGTGAGCACGCATGGCTACGAGGGGGGCAAAACATTCTGATACACTTAAAGTATTATACAGTGGTACCTCTGTTCTCGAACTCACTAGAACTCGAATTTCTTGAAAGTCGAACAAACCAGCTTGACCTAGAACTCGATCTGAATATCAGAAGTCAAACCGTGAACGCTGACCTAATATAAATTGTACACGCCAGGAAAAGAGTCATACTACAGTGCAATTCTTAATTGAATGCCTTCTTCACAGACTGGACAATTAACCAAATAAACATTACAGCAACTAACAATAAATAAACCACTAATTTACGTGTACTGCTAGAGCATTTATTTCATTTATTTAAACTTTATTTTACCAGGTAAATTAACTGAAAACCACTTCTCACTGCTTTACGTGATATTTGGGAGAAATGGCAGATTACGCATCGGAACTGCCTGGGATACAAACGTCATGCGTGTAACTAAACTCCTCAACAATTAATTGGTTTTCCATTATTTCTTATGGGAAACATTCGATCGAACTTCTTAGGATTCGATCCGGAGCCCGGAACAGATTAAGTTCAAGAACCGAGGTATCACTGTATATGCAAAACCATTTATACTGCAGCACGGAAAGATACCAGTCGTAAGTTTGGACACACGTACCCACAGAAAGATTTATTTATACTATTCTCTACATTTAAAAATAATTATAATGACATCAATACTATGCCCCAGAGGTGGAGACTCGAGTTGCTGACTCGTGACTCGACTTGGACTCAAGTCACAAATTTGATGAATTGTGACTCGACTTAGCAAAAATGATGGTAAGACTTGCACTGGACTTGGACTTGAGGGCAAATACTCAAGACTTGGATCCAACTTGGATCCTGTGACTTGACAAGACTTGAGGTTATAGTCCTCCTCTGGATACCCTAATGTTAATTTTATCATTTTGATGTATATTAATTCTCTGCTGTTTGCATTTTCAATTGGTTTGCTGGAATGATGCATCACTCTGCATGTACAGGGATGTAAAAATGGTATGAGGACAACCATGAGTGGATACTCTATTTAACCTATCTCTGCCTATAAAGAACGTATCCTATGTTGTACTGTGGCAGGTTTTTGCAGCAGTAAGTGTTAATCAATAAAGGTAAAAAACTGACAGGACTCAAGTTACATGGATTTGACTTGGACTTGATGGCAACTGGCTTGAGACTTGACTCTGACTTGCAATGTTTTGACTTGAAACTTGACTTGGACTCACCAAGGAATGACTTGTTCCCGTCCATGTAATGCCCTGACCAAAAAAAAGTATAAAAAATGCCGAGGGGGGGGGGGGGGGGGGGTGGG
>JABFEB020000132.1:11655194-11688741 GCA_019775895.2 Stomatorhinus ivindoensis
GGGGGGTCTGTGGGTTGGGACTCTAGTTCAAATCAGCAGAGTGATCCCACCATTAAGGCTCTTAACCCCAATTGCTCCAGGGACTGGCTGACTCTACTATCTCTTCTGCACCAGTTTCATGAATTGGCCTCCTAAGATGCTTTTGCAGCTGTCCAGAAGGAGGTCCCACATATATGCTGGGCACTCATTGGCTGCTGTTCCTTCACTCTATGGTCAAACTCCCCGAAAACCATCTCTACTGTGTTTAGGTCAGGTGGCCTGGTCATGTGACATGACACTGTCACTCTCCTTTCTGATTGGTACTGTATGTGGGTGTGAAATGAAAAAAGGGCACAAATGATAAAAGTCCTATTCTGTAGTGAAATCTGGGCAAATTGACTGATTATTCTTTGGGAAACACACAACATCATCTACTAGACTAGAAATTAGATATTTGGAATTGCCAAGGGTTAGAGACTATTATTAATTCTAAAATAACAATATTTGATGTATTATTTTCTTATTAGTAATATTTTAAATTACTGATTGGGTAATTTAGGAAATTTTGCTACTGGCCTACTAGGTAGTCCAACGTGCAGTTTTACTATCCAGTAAGCTATTGTTCAGGTTTTTGTACTCGCCTCAGGCGTACAACCCCAACAGCTACGACCTTAAACGTAGATTACATCTGATTTCTATCAGACATCATGTGTTTTCCTCGGGTCAGGTTAGGAATCGGTTGATTCATTACAGTGAGCAAACGGAAAATCCCAGCACAGATGGGAATGGGAGTGCGTGCTTCTAGGAGTGACAGCCAGCGGGCGGTACAGAGTAGCATGGTCATCTCGTCACCTGTGTCCTGTTCCACATGACGGATGCCCGTGAGTGACCCAGCTTATTCCTGCATGGTCCCTTGTCATAGTGACGTAGGAATATGTCCCCCTGTAAGACAGCCACCACAGAGCACATCAGCGCATACAGCTCTCATTTGCATTTTATTCACTCGCTGCTAGCCCTGAATGAACGTCTTTCATGAAAGGACCTCCATCACTGTCCCAGCACAATATTCACTACTCTGTCAGCACAGGTGAGAAATACATAACCACACATATGAGTAAGACATGAGTAAGTGTACATCAGTAGATGCATAACAAAATTCACTTGTGATGTCTGTCACACAACAGTAGGGCGGCATTTTTGTCAAAGGCTGATCAAATTGGCGTGTCAGATGCCAAGAATTCAGATCATAAGAGTGCAGTTACGAAAAGTTAGCTAACCAAGGCAGGATGCTCCTTGTTCCTTCTCTCGCCCTCAGAAGAACTCAACAGATGTGCGATGAAACATTACCGGAGCGAGAATGGAGCCCCCCCGCCCTGCACAGGTACCACTGGGCCTTACATCCAAGTTCTGGAGGCAGTACCAGCAGAAGGTATGCTTGCAGCTCTTGCAGAGCATCTGGGCACAGCCCTGGTTCCGCTCGATGTAGACCCCGCACATTGGGCACTGCTTTATGGACCCGTCGACCTCTGTGCTCGAGTGGACGCTGCAGACACAAGAAGCGGCATCAGGCTCCACCTCAGCGTCACGGGAGACGATCTGCTTCGTCTGGAACGTTAAACGGCAAACTTTCAAAGCAAACATAAACCCAGCCACCCCCAGGCCCTCGGGGGATATCTGACTGCTCGTATTTTGCAAGGGAGTCTAAGCAAACGGTAGTATGTGAACCACAAGTGCTCATAGCATTAAAGTAAGAGATGGTTTTCTGGCTTCCGTGCCCGCTGGCAGGGCTGGGCCCGGGGCATACGCGGGCTACGCATCTGCTTAGAGTCCAGTGGCTAGCAGGGCTGAGAAAAGTATTGGGCTGAGTGAGTAACTGAGTAACTCAGTGAGTAACTGAGAAAACAGTTTGAAAAATATATCAGAAGGGCAGCACAGAGAAACTGGAGCAGAGCTGGATAGTGGCGCGAGCTGACCTGCTGGGCTGAGATGGGGAGGCCAGGGGCCGGTGCTCTGAGCAGGTGTGGCCCTCCTCCCAGGGGCCCCTACACAGAGAGCAGAAAACGGCATGGCAGGCTGGACAGGGCACGGACGTGGGCTCGCCCTCGGCACTGGGCTGCACACGACACACGGCCTGACACTCCAATACAGGACACCAAGTTTTACTGGGATCCAGCTGCACACCTGCGAAAGAAAGCTCGTGTTCAGTCGTGGAAACTGACACCCGTGCAGAGGCTCCGTGGCTACAGGCGCGAGCTCTCTGTTTGACCGAGCAAACCCAAAATTATCCAGTAACTAAGATATCAACAGCATAAGCCAGGCAACGGGTTCCTTGATAGCTGATTCTCTTCAGAAGCTCCTTATGCAATGCTATCAGATTTCCAGGTATCAGACATATTTCACTACAGCCCATTTTGCCAAGGATGTGCTACAGGACGGTACCTCTTTCGAATTTCAGCCGCTGGTAGAGCTGAACTTGGTCTGCGGAAGCAAAGCTGGCAATCTGCAAGAATCGGGGGGGTGCAATGCGTCTGATGGGTTATTATTAGATTCAAGAGAAACATGGAACATTTCAGAGAGATACAGACAAACTTTTTTGGGAGCATGGAATTGCACCACACCAAGTGTTTTAAATAAACAATACGCTTTGTGTACATACTGTACTGTCATATCTCAAGTGGACAAACGTGACATCCAGTAACATGCCAACAAAGCATGTCTCAAAATACAGAAATAAGTTACCCAGCCATAGAGTGGAGTTTTGTCAAAACAGCCAAACCATGACATACTGACCGCTGAGGGAAATGTTTTTGTCAAACTCTAACCAAAGTCAAACAGATGGGCCTTAACCAAGCTTCCTAAAAGGGGATCCCTACTCAATCGTCATGGAAACGGCATATTTCTTTTATAGACTTTAACTGGCCTGTGTGAATAAGGAGGGAAAGTAAAAATCAAACATTCTTGACTTATCTGGAGCTAGTCAGTGTTACAGACTTCAAGCTAAAGTATCCAGCAGGAGGACAAAGAGGGGACAGAATGGCAAGACAGTGACATCTCAGCAGATAGCAGATGTAACATGCTTTTCCCAGAGCTGATGAAGTTGGCCCCCTCCCCTCCGATAGAGTACCTCAGAGTCTAGGAGGGCCCCGCCCTTCAGGCAAGCCATGTCGGGGCAGGTAACGGGGGTTCCCCCACCCTCACGAATCGCCAGCTGTACATATTGCTGCAGGCACTGGAAGGGGGAACCAACATCATTTGCCAAATATTAGTCTTTACGGCGTTACCTATCTGACATTTACCTTGGGTTTAAAGGCAGGTGCTGAGTTACACGCAAGGTAATGGGAAAAAAAAACATTTTGAGACAAGGCGATCTTTGTAAGCATTTATGACATTTATGGGTTTGATGTACTAATTACACTCGGCAGGGAAATTTCTTTCACGGTTGCAATCGAAGGGGTAAGTTTCCTACTCGGAGTGCAATGAGAAACCTGATCTTTGTGTAAATAGCAGATATGCCTCACCAAGCAAAGCCAAAGGTCTTACGAGGTCCTTTTGTGATTCGTTTACAGTGGCCTGGGTATCTGATTTCCTGAGACCAGGTTTGAAAGCTGTGAAGTATCTTATGTCAAGCACATTTAAATCACAGCTTCAGCAGGTAAAATGTGTTACACAGGATCATGAAACTACAGCCCAGTTTAAAGATGACGTGCCAAATCATTTAAAAAACCTATTCTGAAGCATGAATCTCCAATCTGAATACTCAATCCACAAGATGAATAAGGCCAAATAAAATCTATAAAATTAATGAAGGCTTGTTGATTTTTTGATTATGCAGCTGGCTAAAATAAGCATTTAAGAGTGTCTTAAATTACACAGCTTGCACAGTAATTCTAGATTTTCACCCACTGATTTAGCAGTTTTTGTCGAATCTAAACTATTGCCCTCAGCATTACAACATCAAGACACTTCCTAGGGATTTTTGGCAAATTTTACATGAAATCCTACTTCCTGAAATCACCAGCGTTACTTTCTGCTCGGTTACAGGTGTGGTCAGTTTAGGTTTGACCTATAATGCACCAACAGTGCCAAGACCCACCCAGGTGCAGAAAATGCAGCCGCAAGTCTGCAGTCTGCTCATGGCAGCTGAGGCGCAGTCGGTGAGGCACAGCTTGCAGAACATCCGTGCCTGCGAGGTGCCGGGGTCTGTCGGGGACACGCTGCTGATTTCTGGGGCGTGATCCATCTCGCGTCCTTCTTGTTTTAGCTCGGCAGGTGCAAATGCAGGGAAGGTGTATACTCCATACTTCTGCCAGGAACAGAAAGGTCGCCCCCAACTGTTAGGGACAGGCACTGCAAGCGCACAAAAACAGGTTCCCTGTTTCTTGCGAGGATGAAGTCTAGAACCAGATAACTACAACATATTGGTGAAACTTAGTCGTTAGCTTCTCAGTAAAGAAAACACTGGCCTTTCCTTCCTCAATGTGAACCAAGCCCATCTGCTATTAATGAAATATATTTGGTAGATTTTAAACCAGTGAAATTCAACAGTGTACTTTGGTTTCTTTTAGTAAACACCTAAAGTGTATTTACATTTTATGATCAAATATAATTCTGTATCACACACTCTTAGCCTTGGGTGGTGGAGAATGTAGCATAAAAAAGCTGTGGGTTCTCGAAAAATTAAGCCATAATATTATGGTTTTCATTATTAGTTTAGTGTTCATACTTGTTGAATGAATTATTGGTTTCATTTTCCTAATGCAGCTCACTACTTCTCATCTGGTGCTTCAAACAGTAAAGATTGTAATGATTTCAGAACCATTTGGGCTTTACTGGATTCTAAGTAAACCGAAGTTAATCCTAGATAAATTAATCTTCTTCGGCCTGGAATTGAAAGATCTCCTCCACAGCTTTCCGCTAGAGATAGTCTTCAACGAATCCTTGACAGGTAGCCCAAATGTGCCGGTATAGATCGGTCAGTACGTCTTCAATGACGCACTTCGCAGAATGACCCCCGCTGTCCTACGCGCCCCCGGGGAACACTCTGACCGGCGCTGGGCAGATAAATCACCGCACTAACCGTGCATAGAGACAATGATGAGAATCAATTCCATACAATCCGGCCAAAAAAGCTGAGGCGAGCCGAGGTCTAATCTCGGATCAAAGCGGATTAGACTGATGAAAATTGCGAAGGTAACAGAGAGCTCCCTTCCCGGCGACTGGAAACCTGCTGATCGCATGTGAAAGTATCTCCGCTGCATTACTTCCAGCAGTTTAATAAAGGGGGAAATTAATGATCGGATGGTGGGCTGGGACACCCCCGCGAATGTGCATATTGATTTCCGCACTGTCATTGTCCTGCGGTGTAAACGGCTGAATACGGCGCCGAGCGCACAGCGTCCCAGCAGGACCGCGCGATTCACCGCAAACGACCCGATCCATCAATGCAGCGACGCGCAGTGGAGTCCCTGGGTCCCCGGCTTCAGGGTCATTTGTATTCAGGGAGGAAAGGTCAAGTGCAATTTGAGAACACTTATTATATTATGAGCTAGCAAATAGGACAAAAGCTGGATCTGATCCAGAGCGGCCCACTTGCTACCCAGAAATTTACAACCGCAGTATTACAGGGCAAAGCTATGAGATGAAACGAACAGAAAACAAAAATCCACCGGAAAAACAAAGAGTGCCATGCAGTTCTTATATAGAACAACAAATGGGCTTTTATTAAGTCCCACATTTAAATAGACGAGTAGGCTATTTAATATTCATTTAATGATGTTTTAACTGTACCCCGGAAGGCGGTTGGTCATCACACAAGAATTAAATGAAATTGTGCAGATGACTGTACTAGGAACACAATTCACCCCGATTTATAAAAATGCAATAGCTATGGTAACATCTGAGAGCTATGAGTGAGTGGGTCATTCTTAAGTATGATACAGAAGAAACATGCCCCCCCCCAACTTTTAACAAAAACTGATCAAAACAACCAGAACAGTAGAGAAACAAAAATTTTCGCAGCCCCAACGCTAGGAAGATATAATCCGCTTCAAATCCCTGAAAATTATGCCAGATTTCGTCAATTTCGTTATAAGAAGACCTAATTTTTATTCTAACACCCGTTTCATATTAAAAGGCCCATATGACTATGATTAAGCGGCACGAAAATGTTGCACTGGTAGGTTTCGCGACCTTCCAGCAAAAGGATAATGCCGCGTATGGAAGACGATAATTAGGAGTAACCAGGCATCCAGGAGGCACCGGGTAAAAAAAACCCAGATTCTGTCGATGCAACGATAGGATAAACAGTGCGGATGAAGGAGTCGCATGCAGATCGCCCTCACCTCACCGCGCCCGGCAGCTGCTCCTCGCCAGTCCCGCCGCCGCAGTGCTGGCGCATCGGGGTGTCTGCAGACGAGAACGCCAGGCGACGCCAACGCACACCTACCGAAAACGGCCGCGGCCACCTCCAACCGCCCGACGCCGAGAGCCGCAAAGTCCGCTCCCCTGCAGTCAGGGCGCCTACGCTGTGAATACCCCCAGCCCCCGATCTCGGCGCCAGGGTAAAATACAGCACTTCCTACTTCCTCATCCAGCATCGAAGCCAAGCTGCTTTTTTCTTTTAACTCCTTGTGTATTGATGCACCATAACACGGATAGGTGAAAACGCCTTTTAAAGACTACATGCAAATAGATGCTGTTTTTTAATTCTTAAACGTCTCGTTTGTTTGTTTTGGATAATATATGAGCTACATATTATTGGCCTATATATATATATAGCCAAACCAGAGCAAAATGATCAACATCTTGAATAATAAACTCTTATAACAGCATTTTAAATGAAGATTATTACCATTATATTTATTTTATAGGAATAGTCACCAGTTTGTACTTGAGAAATTTCTTTCCTAATTCTTATATTCTCGTATGTTTTTGTGTAAATGGGGCTTATGCTGAAAGGTCATTACATTGATATGTGTTAGGAATTAATATAGTGATTTACCTGTTGTGTCCCGACGATGTGCTGGGTAAGTCCATTCTTTGCCGATGCAGGCCTTAGAATACATCACGGAAACCGGACAGGTGACATTGTTCAAAACACGGAATTACCGCCCCCTGTGAACTCAGCGCAGGGACACCTCCTTCCTCAGCGCGCTGCCTAATTAGTCATTTTTTGGGGTTTCTTATACATTATTATGTATTTTTATTCTGTATCATTTATAGAAGTATAGCTACCAATCATTCTGTAAAATAGGCCTAATATATGAATTCCAGTGTGGGACACCGGCCCAACTGTTAAATAAAGAATAATGACCTGACAGTAATGACGTTAATAGGGTAAATCGGTCATTTAAATATTGATGTTCGGAGGCATTGTAATGTAATGTTAAACTGAAAGTTAAAAGGTTTAATGTATGCGACCTTCTGTACTTAGGTTTTTTAGGCAAGGATCCAAACAGGCAGTAAGGATCATATGTAAAAGAAATTACACCCCCTACTGGTCAGATAAAAATTCTACTTCGACATATTAAGTCTAATAAAGTGTAATAATATTGTAAAGCTTTATTTGAATTTTTGGCATGTTAGTCATACAAATTACAAATATATTTATCTTGATAAATGACTGGTTGGGCTCTCTCACCTCTCACCCCCTTGCGAGAAAAGCCTAGAGTTGCCTATAAGAATATTGTTAGCCTACTAATTTATGTATGGAATACGTGTCTTTTTAATATAATTATTGAACAAAATCCACAGAATTATTTCATTGAAATGAAGATGATGATCAAATATGGCCTACTGTACAGAGAAATAATGTTATCAGTAAGTATTTTATAAGCACTTAATTTTACACCATTGAGTTTAGATTTAAAAAAAAGTTATTTGGAAAAATTTATTTTTGTGTTTACCCGAGTGACTCTGCTTTCATAAGCAAAACAATCCATCGCATCAAATAGGAAAACAAAATGTTGAGCACTTTTTAATAAGTTTTCTAATAAAAACACCCATTTATTTTTCAATAGCAAGCATTCATCTTCATTTATGCCCCACCTTTTCCACGGTCATCTCTTCCATTCTTTGATTTCTCTCCTTCCTTCCTGGAAAAGTACAGCCACTCTATCCACGGCTGCTGAAAGCTCTCTCTCCCTCTCTCTCTGAGGCAGCAGTATCACAGTCTGATGTTTGGCTCCAGGCCCCTATGAAGCATGTTTGGATTACAGCTGACGCTGGAGGGAGCGAGAGCGTCTTGCTGACCGGGAAGTTACCCGCTGTGGGCCTGCTTCCTGCCAGCTTGAGAGTTTTTTTATGGACCTGAGAGAAAATTAAAAAATAAGATTGAGGAATTGAAACACAGTCCATTTAAATAGCAGGTTGATTGTAAACCAGTTGACATAATGGAAGCTGCATTTATAAACAGCGTTTAATTCTCTGCTGATGTATATCATTGCTATTCTAATTAATAGCAAAGATGAAGATTGTCACCTATTGTACCAAATTTTATTGGGAGCATTATTGTAGGTTGCCGAGGACACTATTACAGTTAGCACACAGACAGGGGCGTGGGGGTGGGGCGATCGGGCAGGGAGGGGGAACGTCTAGTTCCAAATATTTAATTTGGATTCAGGAATACCCCCGAATAAATAAATTATTAAGTTGGCCCCCCAACCCCCTCCTCTGTCTTTGCATACAGACCTGGAAATGGAGAATAGTATAGATCTGACACTTGGCAGGAAAAGCCCTTTTAAAGGATGTTGTTTGCAAATTAAATCAATGGGGGGGGGGGGGCTGGTCTTCTTTGACACACTGCATAATGACTCATATTTATAACGAGCAAAAGCTGCAAGGCGAGATATATCTATAGCCCCATCTGAATTTTCATCTGATGCAACAATTCCCCACGGTAACCAACGATGCTGCATTCATCAGAAGATCCAGTTACCAAGAACGTGGTCGTTATGGTCCAGAGTGGTTGGTTGGGCATCTGTTTCCTGGGCTCTGTTGATTTGGCCCTGACCTTGCAATCTGACTCTTCCACTTGTGCTGAATGATCCAAAAGAATTCCCAGGCCAGCCTTGGACGTTCTGCGGTTTTTAAAGAGGCCGCTTATCTCATCAAAACGTCCCCGTCTTGCCATCTATCACTCCGCAGCTTCAGCGATACACTCTGCGATGATGTCATCATTCCTCCGGGATTAATTACGGGTTATCTGAGGTGATACTGGGATCTAAGGAAATCCTGGTTTTTCAGATTATCAGATCCTAAACTCCATGAACAGGTCTTTGTAATGAGCAGTGAAGATCTAGGTACCATGAATACAATATTGTCACGAAAAGCCTCATATACTTCGTATAGTTAGTACTCTCAAGATAAATGCATACCTACTTTTTAAATAAATATCTAGAAAAAAGCAAATTCTGAAAGCGTAAATAAGTGATCTGCAGTGATCTGCAAAACAATGAACCGGTCTAGTGCATAAATCTGTCGAATTATTATAACGAACACGAGCTAATTCCTGTGGCATGCGGTCTAATAATGACCCATAACAATTACGCTCACCTTCATCTATCCAGTCTAAAAAAGAAACCGCGTTTGTACATCCCAAACCACACCGGCCAACAAGGCGAATTCTGGTCTGGTCCCAATGATGACAACTTATTTACAGAACAAGGACGTCTGGATAAATGTGTTTGGCAATCGGCTTTCTATTATGGGGTTATTCTTAACAAACATTTTATATAATACAGACGGATGCGTAAAGTTCAACCCAGAAAGAAGACACAACTAAATATAGGCCTGTGGTCGATATAGAGAATCAAAACCGCAGAGAAAAAAACCATTTAGAAAAATATTGCATCTAAAATAACTTTAAACATTTGAAATCTTTCTTTCTACAAGCACGCGAGTGCGCCTATAATGTAGCACTCGTGGAGCTCACGGTTAAATCGACATGTGGGCGCCCTTTCGGTTTCCGCATCTTGGTTGTAAACCAATCTGTCAGCTGCCATAATGAACATATTTGTCGTCAGGCGGTGAAGTAAAAATAGAGTCGTGATCTGATTTAAGAAGGATCGGGGGCATCACGGTGAAGTGTAGACTAGTGTCATCAAGGAGAACAACCAAGAGACTCGACGGGCTTGGGGGCCACTTCCTTCTCCGCGATGAACTCCTTGAGCAGGAAAGAGCGCTCCTATCTGGTCAATGCCCACTGCGAGGTAGAGGAGAGCAATGTGGAGAAAATGGAGGGCTGTTATTTTACCTGGCTGGACCTGGTGATGGAAACAAGACCAGAGCAAAAGTAATTCTACTGATTATCTTCTGCTGCAAGAAATCGGCGCTTTGTCGAGAACTTTTCATCTTAGCGAAGATATTGGTGTCATTCGTTCTTGATTTAAATTGGTAAAGTTCTTGATAAAGTGCCGAATATAAATGATGAACGTAATGCCACCTGGATATTTTATATGAAAAATATGTTGTGCAGACTAACACTACAGTTACTTCAGTACACTATAGGCTAGTTAATGTTATAAGCTTAAAGTATTGTTGGTGTCCTGTAATGACTGTGGCTCGCAGATAGAACAAACGGATTCATATATATTATAAAACGATCTATATGAGAGTCGCATATCGTTATAACATCCCGTTTTTCCTCTTATGTTTGCTGTCCTTAGTACAACTTTATGTGAAAATAAGACCCTACCAAAAGAGAGCTACACTCAGAGGCAAGTGGATCACTTTTTAGTGCAAAGGACCCTGCACCAGAGGATCCGAATGGGCAGGCTAGGGCAGAGAATGGAAGAGTATCATCTGCCGTACCGGAATGTGCTCCCAGTGCCCATTTTTGTGCCCTGGAATGTGGCATCGCTCCGGGACTCGCAGCGCGCGCCCACCCTTGAGGAGCTGGAGAGGGGGCGGTCAAACGGCGTGTGTGTAGACAAGAAAGATGTCTCAGAGATCACAAAACACATACCCAAAGTCGTCCAGCCAAGCAGGGTGGACTTCCAAGCGTCTCTTCTTATCAGCCCTCCAGGAGAGTCCATCGAGACACTGCAAAGACGCTAGGGGGCAGCTTGCGGCCGCCTGTTAATTGCGTCCAACACTTGTGTTTTGGATCGGGTGAAATTAAATAGGTCTATAAAAATGGATAAAATCCCATTCTGTATTCTAACCAGTGCCCAGGCTTTATTTTATGGCTTCCGGTTTTAAAGTATTTTTGTGAAATATTATAAGTGAAGCGGACAATATCGGCTCATTTCTGCGAATCTCACAACCCCAGTGATGCATGACACATAGCCTAAATATAACAATAATAATAATTCAGATTGTGATATACATTTTGTAACACTTTAACAGTTTCATTTGATAAATAAAGATTTAAATACTTCTTTAGTCTACATGCTCTGCTTTTGTCTCTGTAGATTTCCTCTGTATCCTCTGGGTTTTCTCCAGCAGCCCAAATACACACTGGTAGTTAATTGGCATCTTCACTTAGCCTGTACTTTCTGGATTTGTGTACCCCGGTGTGTGTTCAGATAGACTGCCATTCTGCCCAGGATGGATCCCTATCTGCCTGCTTCAGATTCCAGCGATCCCAGATCCTGACCAGGATAAGTACTCAGAAGATGGATATTTGCTGCTTGAAATATGGAGCACAACACAATCGTTTAAACATGATTTGCCAGATTTATGTTTGCATTATATTTTATGTGACAATGTAGCCAAACAAAAACAATTCAACTATAAGGTGTGTAGACCAATCACCACATTGCTACAATCTTAGTATGCTGTAACAGTGACAGTAACAGTAACAGTAACATATGGTTTTCAAAAAAAGACAGAATTACCATGTTGGTTTTTTCTCATTGAAATACAGTACTGTTTTGGGCCAAATATTATACGGCCCTGATTATAAGTCGACCTATCCTGACGACAAACCAAGTCCATACAGGGAAGGATACAGGCAAATAGGTTGGTTCCAATAGGGTTGGAAGACATACCTGGGCAGAATCAGGAGGGATCCGGAGGACCAGCAGCGAATCCCCGCTGGTCATACCGGGAGATTGACACAACCCCCCACTTTTTGGCAAATGTATTTGGAAAATGTTCTAGGAATATCAAATCTCAGCTTTATAAAGACAAATTTTAACTGACGAGAACATATAAGATGCTAACCACATTAACGTTTTTGATGCAGCAGACCCACATACGCGCAAAAAACGTATTGTGGCCAGTGGTTGAGTGATTTTAATTAAAGAGATCACATCTTTTAAAAAATGAAAGCTACTCTCTTTAACGACAGACATTATTGGTTTAATACTAGCAGCGGTAGCATGAAGCCAAAAATTTGCACAACACTCGCGGTACAAACCGTACACAACTGCATAATTATTTTGGCTAAATAACCGCTAGGATTATGTCAGGTATTCGTGGACAGCGGGTAGGATCAGAACAAACAAAATTAGCCTCGGGGACGCACACAGCACCTGTACGCCAAAAGGGTAATACTACGTAGTATTACTAATATGACGTAAATTCTTCAAGCTTACGGCCATGAGGCAGATCATTTACGCCATCTACTGTTGTACGTGTATAAATATAATTACATTTAAACTGTAAGCCTCGAGTATAAGGTGAACCAGTTGAGATTTTTCTTTTTGGAAAATAAAAAAGAAAAAAAAACACGGCGGGCCAATGGGGTATTTCCATGGTAGTAAATTACCCCCACCCCAACCCCCATGTTCCCCGTAATGGTCCCTTAACCCCCCCAATGTTTCAGTCAAAGTTACACCAAAAGTTACGGGTATTTCATACATGTTCTCCATATTCTACTCCATATATCTAGGCCCACTTTATATCACATCGTCATCATATTGAGCTAACAAAATCTTTTGTAGCCTGAAACGATATATCACTATATATATGCTCTTATATGAAAGCTAAGGGTCATTTCCTTTATATTGTTCAAGCAATACTATTGTGTGAATACTATTCATACATCCCCCTGGTTCATTTGAATTCCCCCTTCTACATCACCATGCTACTAATCAGCGATGTGATCATCTGTTACAGCAGGATGGCAGGTCACAGGCAGGAAAATAGGCAACAAACCACTTGCAGTTCCAAGACAAACGAGGGTTTATTGCATGAAACAGAAGACACTAGGGAAAGGCACTAATTAAAGGGACCATGGGGGTTGGGCGGTCAAAGGCTAACAGGAAAAACGAGAACCAAACAAAGAAACCATAAAATAACACCAGGGAACAGAGTGACACAGACAGCAGGACTAAGAAACGAAGAACAAAGAAATATCCTATGGGACTGGGACAAGAACAGCGTGGACACAGGCACTTAGATACACACAGGCAAGCAGGGCAAACAAGGGACAGGTGAACTCAATAATCAATTAACCAATCAGGGGCAAGCAACAGGTGAACGGTTTACAATTAACAAAGAACAGGAACAAGGGAATCTAACAAACACTAATGGGTAATACCACTGGGAAAGACTAGGAACACAAAGCTAGACAAATAGAAAACCAGACACAGTAGGGTGCATCAAAAGCAAAGATCAACACTACCAAACAAAGGAAAAACTGATCATATTTAAATCGATAGAGGGACCAGAGGGTTTATAGTCTTAAGGGTGCACACTCAGCTAATTGAGCAGTCTGAGGAGCAGGAGGAAATGCACCAAGAACATAAAACTAAGACAGAGGAGGGAACAGGATGACCAGCGACACCTGCTAGTCAAGCAGGGAAGAGACATGAAGGGCGGGACGAACAGGCGCTGACCCTGACATCATCATAGAGGAGAGGCTTATTGTATCACTCTTAGCAAAGTACAAACTAATTTTCCAGATGGGCACCATTTCCTCGCATAACCAGTATAACATCGTTTTGTGGTGGAATAAAAACAGTCGTTACAAATTTGAATATTCAACTTGACTAATTTCATCTAGCAGCAAAGGTAGTCCCCACTTCGCCATCTTCTTCTCCCCCTTCATCTTCACCACCCTCATATGCAACATTTGGATATAAATTGCAGTGTTGATGTATCAGCATATATATAAAACTGCCAAAAGCTGTTGATTATTTTTGAGTTCTGAATTATGAACCACATAATCTACACCTGCCTCATTATGCACTTCTGACTTTGATTTCATGAGAAAATGTTTCCAAAACACGTCAACAGGAGCTTCCAACAAAAACACTTGCACTTGACTCATTCGTAATTCTGGCCTGACAGGAAAGTCAAATGTCAAATCTGGTTTTACACTCTCGGTGACAAAATGCAATATGTAAGTCAGCGATTTCCACTTTAGTTGTATTAAGCAAATGATAAGATAATGTCTAACAAAAAGAAAATCCATAATTTTTTCCATTTGAATGTTTTGCTTCAAGATCATTTCAAATTAGCACATTATTACTAAATACATAAATTTTCCTTATTGTAAATACAACAAAGTCTGAGTGAATGAATATTCCTTGGATTTATGTAATACAGTTGCATGTGTTTCGCTGTTAAGTATTGGACAAGCAGCTATGGGTGGCATTATGCTCAAATACAACCCATCTCTACACAGCTACCTCAAAACACCAAAGGCAGACTGAAATTATCAAGCTGTCAAAGGTAATCGCATAACATCTCTATCAAAAAGAATGGTATAATGTACCATTGTCTTTTAATGTTATAATAATGTAAAAAACATTTCTGGTGGACATGGATGGCATTGTCTTATAGACTGCTGAAATGTGCCAGCCTGATCCCAGGCCAGCTATAGGTCATTGTAGGCTGTCCACAGCGTAACAATGCTAAGCATCAGTAGGCTTTTAATTAAGCATCGAGGGCTTGCTCATGCTACTTCAGCTGGAATTCTGCTGAGATACACGAAAGGCAAAAGAGTCATGTCACACAGGCCAGGGTGCAAAAAAGAATTACGTAGCTAAATTTTGCTGTTTTCCTCAAGTATGCTTCTGTACGTACATAGGAAGGGTGGGGTCAGCGCTGATGTGGGACTTCTCACTTGTCATCACAGAAATTAGACACTTTTACCATTTTGACGGTGTATCGTGTGGCTCTGTGAGTTAAGGCACTGTGCTTGTTATCAGAAGGTTGCTGGTTTGGGTCCCAGGCTCAGCAGAGCAGTTTCAATCAGGGCCTAATTGCTCTAGGGACTTTCTTGTTCGTTATTTTGAATAAATGCATCTACTAAATAAATGTAAAGTGTTAATGTACTAAGAAATGCAAGGACAATGACTTAACCTAAAAGCTGAGAATTTAATTAATACCATGAATGAGAGGATAGCAGCATATTATTCAATATTCAAGAAAAAAAACACAAGAATTACTTGATAATTTTATCATTTATAATTTACCACAGCACACACCCTAACCTGGAATTGAGTGGACATATTGATAATACACAGCTCAAAGGTACAACATCACACCTCAGACATCATCCACTTCAGATGTCTGTCTTATTTTAACCATGATTTAAGAGTTAATTGGTAATACACCTATGACCTTATGTGGCACTGGACTTCTTGTGTATGATCTGTAATGAAGGTCGATGGTGATATTTCCATGCATGAATTCAGTTGCAGTTTTGAGTCTGTGTCTAAAAATGCAGCTAAACCTGTACATAAACGCTTATTTGCTATTATTCTCCAAATGAACCACAACACCTTTCCGTTACAGTAAAGTGCACTGGACAGTAAAACAGCAACACAAAGCACAAGCCACACCATTTCCCCGCCGTGTTCGTTGAAACATTTTCTTTGTTTTCTGCGGGGACCCTGGAGTTAAGTTCTTGTCCTGCTCCCAGCTGGGTCCTGGTCTGGCTGAGTGGCGCCCATCGAGCGCTCCGCCCTCCTGTGTTTCTGCAGCGTCACCTGCAGCTGCCAGTATCTCAGATAGAGCCACATTAGGCTGCCGTTCTTACGCTTGTCTGTGTTCATGAGGTCAGCGCAGTGCCGATCGTTCCTGAAAATGTCCCTGAGGTCACCCTCCATGTTCAGCTCCACGGCCAAGGGTTCCTTGGCTGCCTTGACCAGAAGGTTCTTCTCTATCTCCAGACGTCGGTCTCGGGGGAGAAGGACACTGCAGTAGGCGTCCTGTCGCTCCACCAGGCCCTGCTCGAACTCCTTCAGCAGAGCCTTGGCCCTCAGCTCCCACATGTTCTCCCTCTCCAGCATGCTCTGGAAGACGGCACCGGCCGCCCCGCTCTGCAGGAGCCTCGTCTTCTCTGCCTCCACAGCCTCTCGCTCTTGCTGCAACCGTTTTCGCTCCTCCAGCAGCTGCCGGCTCTGAGAGGCTATGGCCTCCCGGTAGCCTTGAACACGGTGGCGCTCTTTCTCTAGCTCCAGCTCCAGATGTACTGCTGTCCTACGGTTCTCAATCAGGGTCTCGCGGTACTTCCCTTCCAGCTCGCTGGTGACAGCTTTCATGTCTCTGTCATACCGGTCTTTTGTCTGCTGGATTTCCCTCTGAGACTCTCTGGTCCAAATCCACCCTGTGAAGCAATTTAGGTTCAAAAGTCAATTGCACCATAATAAACATTAATTATTTGCTTTTAAAATACTTAAATTATTATTTAAAAAAAATGTCCTACAAGTTTGCCACTTCAAACTAAGTCACATACTCAGTGTAGAAAAACGAACAAAAAAAACTGCACGGCAGGACAGCTAAACTTAACGAATAGTTATTATACTTACGAAAGGCAGCCAGGCTGAGCAGGGGTACAAGAAGGGCGTAATTCCATTTATTACTGCCCCCGTCCCCTCGCTCATCGGGTCTGATGTTCCATCCTGGGGGATCATTCAGGTTGTTCATGGAGACGCCCTGATGAGACATAAACATTCTTAAAACATACAATGCATACATCCCGATCCGAAAGTCGCCTTCTTTTACTAAACCGGCTTTGTACAGTATAGCTGAACTACTGTCTAAAAATGTCTCGCTGCAAAGTTGCAAAACTGTACCCGATATTTATTAGATTGCTCTATACAAGCATATTCATAATATTACAGTCGGCTGCTCGTGGTTAAATAGCTTATTGCATCAGACCTTTGCTTATGCGTACTAAAACGAGTGTGATCCACCTTATTCAGGCCCATGCTCATAAAGTAGCAGTGGGTGCCCACCGTATTTCGAGCAATTGACGGGCTGCCATCTCCGCGGCCCAAAGTTATTCCGCTGGGCAGAAACACGGTAAGTATGAATACGAGCGATCAGCCAGCTGCTCAGTCCTGCTCACTAACCTTGGATTGCAATCCGCTTTCGTCCAGCCACCGCACATTCACTTTGCCGAAGCTAAGACAAGCGTTATGTAATTCCTGGTTTGCGCGATTTGCGTAAAGCTGTCGGTTCGTCTCGCAGGGAGAGCCGTTTTAGAAAATTCTAGGACTGGCGTAATAGAGATAGTATTAATATAATTTTAAGCTTTTAAAATATCAATTTTTAAAGATTTGATAGTTTATGTAGTTAAGCTTGAACATATCTATGAACTTCATAATATTTACTATATGCCTTTTCTACGTCTCCTCTATATATTTGAGTAAATGGTATGCTCCAATGAGAAGCCCCGAACAGAGCGCTGAGGTGCGTTTTCCCCGTGGCTTCTTCTTACTGGGTTTTGTGTATAGAATAATATTGTTTTGCTCATTATGTCTTTTATTTGTATTATAGTCTGTCATTACTTCATAGTTTATAAATATTTTATAAGAAATACACTCACACAAATTAATTTGTCCCCTGCAGGGGTTGCTACGTGGAGATATAATTACCTGCCGAGATGGATCTACAAACGCACTTCGTCGTGTAAGGGGAATTTCCAGAACAGTTTTAATACACAAGCATTCGTTGCATAGAAAAGCTAGCGCAAATCTTATTGGTACCCACATTTACAAAAGTATAACTTAATTTTAGCAACGTGAAATGTTCAGGTTCTACCAATGTAACACAGTTTAAATTTAATTCCCATTTACAGTACTGTATGATAACATGCACATGTCTATATATAACTAGGAATGGACTGTTTTGTGGGCTTGTGTTGATAAATATTGTAATTTTCTGTTAATTTAGTAATTGTAACTGGGTGTTAAAATGAGCAATTATATTTAAGTATGACTCATGGATGTTTATATTTCTGTTTTAAGCTATGAAAAAATATTTTCATCTGCAGTAAATGGTTCCTGTGTTTTGGGTAAGTAAAATATGATAAATTAAAATTTGGTGGATGATATATTTATTTTGTTGCCTTTTTAATGGCACATGAATCCAGCTTTAACCTGAAGTCCTCAATTATTTTTCCTGTAGATTTTAATACGCTGGTCTGGCATTTTGAATGACATGCAAAATAGGTGCTCTTGAACAAAACATAATATGAATTCCAGTGAAGGGAACTCTTAATGCTTCAGCGTATCAAGACATTTTGGACAGTTTTATGGTTCCGTCTTTTTTTGAGCAGTTTGGGGCAGACACTTTTGCCTTTGTCTGCTGCCCGATCCACCTAGCACCCGACCCCCTGGCAGGAGCAGGGCCCACAGGGTAGTGGATCCACGTAACTCGGACAGAGGCCTGTCCACCAGGCCCTCGTCTGCGGGGTCTCCACCCCAGAGCCTAGCTCTAGGGCAGGGCCCCGGTCTCCCTAATCTGGGTGATGTTACATGGTCCCCTTCCATCATAAGGGTCTTCTGAATCACAGTTTGTTTGTCTGCTTACCTAGAACCTGGAACGAGGCTGAGTATACATTTTGCAGAAATGAGCTTCCTTACAGGGTGTCTGTGCTTTGCCATAGAGTGAGTTGCTCACATAATCAGGAGGGGGGCGCTGCTGCTCTTTCACGTCGAAAGGAGCCAGCTGAGGTGGTTCGAGCATCTGCGTCCAACCGGGGGGAGGCCCCGGGTCAAAGCCGGGACATGCTGGAGCGATTACATCTCTAGGCTGGCATGGGGACTCCTTGGTATTCCCCAGCAGGAGCTGGAGGAGGGAGGTCTGGGGATCTCTGTTCACACTGCTGGCCCTGCAGCCCGCACCCGGAAGAGCAGCGGATGATGGATGAATGGATATTGTTTATTGTTTTTCTCTTTTGCTGCTTCTGTGCATTACGTTGTTATAATATTACATGCATTTCAGCAATTTAAGCATCGTGACACTTTCTAAAAAGCAGATGTTTGTGTAGTCCTTCTGTTAGAAATGACACTGGTCATTTTACAACTAATGATCACCTCAGGTTTGCCTTGTAAAAAACAGGGATTTTTATTTGAACACCAGTTTCTTGCCCATTGTTGATAAATAAATATTGTATTTATATTCATGGGAAGTATAACATTCGTGCAGATTTCCTTTAACCTGTCATGAAGGCTTAGATAAAGCATTATTTTTGTTGTTGTCAAAAGTCAATATAGAGCTGAACCATAAGGTCCGAAACACAAGCAGATCATGACATCAGTTCATCAGTTTAAACCAGGACGGCCGCTTCCTTTTCGTCTCAACAATGCGCTTTGCCTCATCAGCTTCTCCAGGATTCTCACTTTCGTACAGAACCACGGTCTCCACCGCTGGGTTATTCAGCGGCCCCCCCTCCATCGCCTGGATCTGTACTCGGATCAGAGCCGTTTCCCGACGGACTCTCTCGTAGCAGAATCCACACAGGATATGCTTTTGCTTCAGGTGTCCACACTCTGGACAGGGAACGATGTTGTTCTGGAAAGAAACAATATCTAACTTAGAAAGTCAACATCTACCTTATCTAGCTGGACACCAGGTCCATCAATACGATAAGCACAATGTAATTACTTAAATAGCAGACTTATGCTCAATTTATATAAACAATTAACTGCTGAAGAGTTTAGTCACCCATGTTTATGATGCAAAAAGACAACAAACGCAGAATATATCAGAATTTTACTAGACATTGCATCGGATTAGCTCCAGTACCTTAACGGGAATAAGTTTGTGTTCGTTCCGTCTTCGGCAGCGGTTGACCTCTATAGTGCGTCTTTTCTTGGGGGCTGCCATCCACAGTATGCTGTCCAGCAAAGTGCTCTGGCCGCACTCCTCACTCTCAGACTGGGGCAGTTTCAGAAGACTGGGTCCCTGCACAGCCAAAGCTGGAGCTTCGAGGGAAGGCGGAGACAAGGCGCGCAATTTTAATGCCATTATTCATAATGAACCCTATATCATCACACATGACAAAGATTCTTTTAGCAAACTGTGGGATTTAATGTGTCCTCATGCAAATGTGGAAGAAAAAAATATTTCCAAACTACCGTACTATACCTTATTTCCAAACAGAAAAATAATATTCTATGACTCAAAACTGGTAAGCTAAAATCTGTTTTATTAGTGAGATGATGCAAATTAGCATGACGGTGTGTTCTGGATACACGGGGTGCTTACACACTGAACAAAGATAAAGTGCACCGTTATATACTTTTTCAACACCCACTTACAAGGGGTTCTTTGACTGGATTGGTTACCATATAGCAAATCCAGCACTTGATTTACTCATTTCTCACCACATTTGCCCTTGTTTATCACATGTGTGTATTATAACCATTTAGCCTACCACTTAACTGATGTATTTCCTATTGTTCCACGTTGATTGTACTGACAGTAATTATGCAGTTGTACCTGTGTTATTATATAATGAATTTAATCGCTTCGTATTATTAGCTCAGATGCAAACAGGATTCTCCCCTCCCAAACTACTATTTTTTACTTAAATGTTCGACATCCACGTGATCAAAACGGTATTCTTCACGATGTGTAAAATTCTAATAAACTGCACCCAGGTTGCTTTCCAAAGTCAATAATGTTTTATTTTAATTTTAACTTTAAAATGATCAAATATTTCAAGAGCAATGCTACCTATGTGGCGAGCGATGAAACAGATGACACCAAGAGCTTCGCAAAGGACCCCGTGAAAAGCACTGCTACCACAACCATGATATCAACCAGCTTCACCTCTAAATTTAAATTAGGGTCGTGGGTTGTTAACAAATGTAACTGTACAGGAATGACCACTTAAACCGATGGTCAAATTTAAAAATTCTTACCGGTACATGCGATGATCAACTTTAAATGGGGGTGATCAGTAACCAGAAAAAGGCTTTAACTACTGCCATCGTTTATATAAAATATGTAAGTGTAGATATAGAAGTACACAGCTGTAGATTTGCTCTATGCAAAACACGTGAATGCATGCTTTTCAGGACTCAAACAAGCAAAACAGATACAAACTCACCGAATTGCCTATCAAGGCTTGCAGCCTGCGCAATTCTATATTCCAGGTGCATCAGTGAACGTCGCAGGAAACCAATAAAACTTGATATTTTCATATTTAGAGTACAATTCAGCTAGATACGATATAAATGGTAAGTAAAGATCACCGTCACCAATGTCAGCGAACTGCGACGGTAAGTGAAATGGCTCATGGGTGAAACTCCCCAAGTAATGCTGGGAATTGTAGTTTACGGAGGAACGTAAGCGGTCCACAAGTTATTGTTCCCGACAGAACTTCATCTTTAAATATTGAAGCGAAGTCGTTCACTTGCTAGATAATTATTTTCCAACTGTAATCTGAAAATGTACTTTTAGGTACCGTGCATAGATGGATACTGTGGATCAGGAGGTATACGGTTTCCCAGCATGCATTGTGAGTTAGCGGCTCTCAGCCAATGGAATGATTAGTCTGGGGTGCGTGTGTTTCACCGGCAAGGAAAAATGGCAGAAAGAGGCTACAGTTTCTCCCTGACCACTTTCAGGTAGCTGTATTTTTTTTGTTCGCGTAATATATAGATGTGATAGCAGTTATTGATAGTAGTTGGGCAGATGTTACGTTTTGTTTTGTTTTAGTTGAGGAGGCATCATATCAAGGCAGTAAAGTGAAGAGAAGCGGAGAGCTGCACCGTCAGCGCCGGCCTGTTTATCCCGTTGTTGTCGTGTTATATGCAGGCTAATTAGCAGCCTCTCAAAACCTCGCAGCTTTAATATTGCTGTGAAATATCTGATCATATGCGTATAATGCCGGACTTATTATGTCTTATGGTCGTAGTTTCTGTTACGCGGTACCTTTGAGCGTAGCTGATGTGGTCCCTAGCCGCACACACAGATGATTGTTAACCTCAATCATATTTTTTCTACATTGAATTTTTCGGAAATTATAATTATACTAATTAACTACATAACTAATAACCTGAACATAAAGGAGTGTCGTTTTTTTGTTTATCATTTGTCTACGTTATTTTATAATTAATATTTAAATATAACTTGTACGTGTGTTCTAAGCTCTAGCGAGGGCCGAAGTCAGAGTTTGGGGGCCGGCAAAGCTTTATAATTCATATAAAAATGTCTAATTTTTTTGAGAGGGGGTGAATGAAGCCAAATTAAATATTAGGAGGTACGCGTCCTCCCACCCCCCTTGTTCCTGTGCTGCTGCCTGTAGCTTGTTACTTGGCAGAATCAAGTTTAAAACGGTTATTGGATGCTTGGTTAGTTTCCAGTTTGTAAGGTACACTCGTTAAGGAAAGGCAGCTTTTCATTATGGTTCTGTCTTCCACAGCCCATCTGGCAAACTAGTCCAAATCGAATATGCCCTGGCTGCTGTAGCTGCTGGAGCCCCATCTGTTGGAATTAAAGGTAAAGCTCCATCCATCCATCCATCCATCCTCTGCCACTTAGGGACCTGGGATCAAGTCGCAGGGGCAGCAGTCTAAGCAGGGATGCCCAGATTTCCCTCTCACCAGCCACCTCCTCCAGCTTCTGTGGGGGAATCCCAATGCATTCCCCGGCCAACTGAGAGATATATTCTCTCCAGCATGTCCTGGGTTTGTCCCGGGCGCTCCTCCCCGTGGGTCTTGCCCAAAGCACCTCCCCAGGGAGGTGTCCAGGAGGCTTCCTAGATAGATACCTGATCCACCTCAACTGTCTCCTTTCAATGCGGGGAAGCAGCAACTTTACCCTGAGCTCTTTAACTAAGGCTGAGCCAAGACGGCCTGTGAAGGAAGCTCATTTCTGCCGCTTGTATCCACTATCTCCATATGATTCTTTCAATCATATCCAAAGCTCATGAACATCGGTATAATATAAAAAATTAATGAGGTGCATTGTGCTGCCCAGAAGTTACTAATCTATAAATGTGGGGTATGCTTATTGTTATTAAATATGGTTAGCTGAGCATGCTACATGCAACTGTTTTGGAACATCTAGGCAGCGATAAGTACTGAAGTGGAGGTGAAGAAAGTGACAGCCTAACGCCCACAGCATCTGTTGAAAGAGGATATATTGTATACATGGTAAAAAAAGACGTGGGTAGTGTGGCAGTACCTTTTGCAGTTTTAATGTCAGACATGTTTATTAAACGCAGAATTATGCTGAATTTATACAGATTTCAACTTTTGGGCATCGCAATATATCTTTAATCAATATTTTAGGAGCACTGCTAATCTTCTTATGAAATTGTGAGCATAAGTAAATGTCCCTATAGTACTGAAAACCTTCCATCCAGATTCTGCTGGGCATAATGTGCTGGTACGCCTGTTATCTAAAGCAGTGGCGGAACAATAATACACTGGGCTCTGGGGTGAAAATAATTTTGTGTTGCCCTGTCCGCCCCGCCAACCAGCGCACCCCTGATCTAAATCTCTGGATATCCCAATTATTTTATTGTGAAATATTTTGGCCACGATAATCGTGTAGTGAAAATCTGATGACATGACAACCATAACTGAGATTCTTTTATTTTTATCACAATTTAGCTTTGAGGGAAAAAAATGTAAGACTTTGTAAAAACTTGATCCTTGAGTATTTTGCCTTTGTGAGGCTTCTTTAATCTCAGGACAGTAGTCATGCATTTAGAAATATATTTTCTGAATTTCCATATGATGTAATGACATTTTGTCTTAGTTATTTGTTTGTACTCATCATTAATACACACTCAGGATCTTAAACCCCGCCCACTTGTCTTGCACTGTCCTGTGTTTTTACACTTGCAAATAATCGTGAATTCTTCCCTTTGTTGTGTCTTGCCCTCTGCCTGTCATGTTGTGGTCCTTGGGAAGTGTTCTTGTCGCACTATACGTTTGCGTCTATGTATGGTATGATGATGAAGCCCACTTGACTTGTGTGGCCTTGTGACTCAGCTTCGAATGGCGTCGTCCTGGCAACGGAAAAGAAGCAGAAGTCAGTCCTGTACGATGAGCAGAGCGTGCACAAGGTGGAGCCCATAACGAAGCACATAGGCATGGTCTACAGTGGAATGGGTCCCGATTACAGGTACCGGCTCCACTCGCCACTGTAATGTCACTGTGCCTCACGCATCACCATTGTCCTCCACTAATGCCCTCATCCTCTCTTTTTCAGAGTGCTGGTGCGACGGGCCCGCAAGTTGGCTCAGCAGTACTTCCTGGTCTACCAGGAGCCCATTCCCACGGCACAGCTTGTCCAGAGGGTTGCATCCGTCATGCAGGAGTACACGCAGTCTGGGTTTGTTACTGTCCGTCCAAGCTGTTACCATGTGACCTAGAATGCCAGAAAATTACTAAAGTTAATATTGTTGCTGTTTGTCGGTAGGGGCGTGCGTCCCTTTGGGGTTTCATTGCTGATCGCTGGTTGGGATGAAGATCGTCCCCACCTTTTCCAGTCAGACCCTTCTGTAAGTAACATGCTCATAGATTCGTATTCATATTCATAGTTGTTCTATCATAGCTTGTCACTAAAAGCCTTCAGTGGCCAGGATGCATGATAATTATCCCATTACCTCATTTCCTCTAGTTTCTCATAATTGTCCTGTATTATGTTCTTAGAGTTCGTTTTGGAATGGTATCATGTAGTGCTGGGTGATATGATGATATTATCAGTAATTGATAATATCAGACAAGTAATCTGGTGTCGATATCTGGCAGTGACTAGTCAGAGATTATAGCCCTTGTCAGGAAAGTAGGCTTAGGCTACACACAAAGAAACGTAAAACAGATTTATCATTTGGCTTTTAGTTCAGCCTACAAGTCATAACTTGAGCTGTCATTATGGATTATATTAATAGTTCTGCTCAGTGTGACTAATGCATTCCTGAAAAAGCTACATTTACTAAAATTAAATACTAAAATACACATTCAGTCAGAAAAATCGAGCAAATGCAAATGTGATTCTGTGTTGTATTGGACTTGGGTACTTATTGATTATTTTAATAAAATTACCTTTATGATTTCTGAAACACTTCAGTTCATTATAACAAGTAACAAGTGAATCACCAGCCTCTGCTGAAAAATGGGGAAGTTGTGGAGAGGGAGTCAACATTCAGGTTCCTGGGCACATACATATGGGACGACTTGGAATTGGTTGATCAGGAGGGCGCAGCAAAGGCTCTACTTCCTGCCAGTTCTCAGGAAATTCAACCTGCCACAACATCTGCTGGTGTCTTTCTATCACTGCACCATCGAGAGTTTCCTAATCTATGGTATCTTGGTGCGATACAGCAGTAGCCCTACAGCTGACAAAAATGCCCTGCAGAGAGTAATAAGAACTGCAGAGAAAATAACCAACACACACTTACCTACCTTGGAAAATGTCTTCACCTCCCGTTACCACCGCAAAACAACAAATACCATCCCACCCTGCCCACAATCTCCAAATTCCAACTTTTGCCTTCAAGACAATAAAACGCCACAAGACTCGTGAACAGTTTTTACACAAAGGCCATCAACACCTTGAATGATGCTATGAAGTCGCTTAAACATTGATTTTGGAATGACACGAATCCTTATTTTACGCCAGTTACTACTTTAACAGTACATGGCTGGTACTTTTAAAAATTACTATGTGTGTGACCAATTTCTTTTACTTAATTTATGCTTATTTATTTACTTTAAGATAGGAGTTGTATTTTCTTTATATGAGTGTAATTGAATTTCGTTGAATGTTTTTACAGTGGCAGTTAAACGAAACTGTCAGTTTTTTCCTTTAATATCACATTGTAATTATGGGAGTTGTTGAAATTATCACATAATAAAAAGATGGTTTGTACACTGTGCAAAAATTTAATGGAAAAAAATCGTTCTTGGGAATTTATTACACAGTATCGGAGTGTGCAAATGAAGATTTATTTGAATTAGGAAACTGATTTTTTTTTAAACCCTGCCCTAACATTTAGTTACCCTTATTGTCAGCTTAGACACCCCCAGTTCACTTAATTTGCATGTTTTTTTTCCTGTTTCCTTCTGCCGTATTAGCAAGTAATCAAAATGGAAATGTGTAATGGATTGTTTTTAATAACCTGATATTCGTTTCCTATGCAATAAAATAATGCATTGCTATTATTTCCTAACTGCCGCTAACGAACGTGACAGTATCAGGTTATGTAAGCATTGGTGACATTGCTGGCATGTAGCTATGGCATACCTTAAGTTTGGGAACCTCTAGGAAGTCAGTGACATAATTCATATACTCATAATTAATTTGACTCATCGATTGTTTTTCACAGACACTAAAAAACCACTCCCCCCTCCCACCAGGTTGGCAAGTTTTAACAACGGTGGTTTAGCCGATTATCCATGTATCATTTTCATTCTTTTACACTTTTCATTCAGCTGAAGAAAGGAGGACGTCTCAGTTTAATCATTTATCTTGCATTATGTATTAGATATCACCCAGCCATAGTATCATAAGTCTGTTTTTACACCTTGTTTCACACATCGTTACCACACCCTGTTGATTTATTACTAAGTGTATGTCATGTGACTTCTTGTATAGGGAGCGTATTTCGCTTGGAAAGCAACTGCAATGGGAAAGAACTACGTCAATGGAAAAACATTCCTTGAAAAGAGGTAATCAGGAATTGCATCACATGTCAGTTTAGCGGTTGAAAATCAGCAGGTGGTGTTGCCACTGTCTGTGTAGCTACTTTGTTCTTGTTTTTCAGGGTTAGAGTAAATGCAAATGGTATTTGCATGCCGTGCTGTTTATCCTGTATATCTGACATGGTAACCTGTACATTTATTATTGTTTACAGGTACAATGAGGATCTTGAGCTTGAAGATGCAATTCACACCGCAATCCTGACTTTGAAAGTGAGTTTAACCTGCCATCGCAGTTTGTCGTTACAGAGCTCAATGCCATTTAGTTACAGTATTCAATTTGGTCTGTGTGCCAACGTTACCATATAAACTTTGATTTTTGATCCATTTATATATATAATCATTCACCTGGTCATTAAAAACATTTTTCATCAAACGCAAGTGTTGTCTTTGTTATAGGAGAGTTTTGAGGGTCAGATGACAGAAGACAACATTGAAGTGGGGATATGCAATGAGGCCGGGTTCAAACGACTCACTCCAGCGGAAGTCAAGGACTACCTGGCTGCTATTGCCTGAAGTGATACTGCTGCGCTCTACTCAGAGTGGACTTTAGTTCTGCTGTCTGAAATCTGATTTTTCTTTCTTCTCCAAAAGAATGTTTTTTATTTGTACTCTTATCTGTGTTGTACAAAATACCAATAAATTCTGGTAATTACATAACATTTTCTTCTGTCCCATTCTGGTTGATTGTGTATTCCAAGTCATTAAGTTTATTTGTTGGTTAATTTTTTGTATTTAATTTTAATGTTGAGGTATTTTAAGTAAAGACATTTCAATAATGAGATGCTTCCCCTATAATGGTTTAATATTATAGCTTACATTAAAGTTAGCATTAATGATTATTATATAGCTTGTGGTTGCGCTGATTTTTAATGTAAAGTATTTTTGTTACGTGAATGGTGCTTAAATGCAGTGCTGGTGTGTAGGCCAGTGATTCATGTCCAGAAAGTTGTTGGTTCTAATTCTGTGCCCGGCAAAGTAATCCTGTCACTGGTGGGCCCTTAAGCAAGGCCTTTAATCCCAGTTTGCTCCGGAGAACACCAGATGAACCTGCTCTCTAATCCCACTTGTAGGTTTCTTTGGAAGTAAGGGTCTGGTAACAAGGTAAAAGGGGGTAATGCACAATAAGCCGTGCTTTTAAATGCTTGGCTGCAGTAGCTAGGAACCAACTGAGGCGAAGTGGAATGCATTTAAAAACATATAATGCACTGCTTGGAGTGTGTTGACCCCCATTAGGAGCCAAAAACACATTTAGTAGCAGAACTACTATTTGGGCTGGAGAGGTATACTGCTGTACTGCTGTATTTCCTTTTGGGGAAATTGTATCTTCCGGGGATCCCCCCCCCCATTTTATTTTCAAACTACCATAACAGCTTTGCTTATAAGTAGAAGAGTGTCTGTATTTTAAAAAGCACTACTGTTCTGTTATTGCCTGATGAAAATTGTCTTTAAATGATAATGCCACCATATATTAGGGATAGTAGTTGATTCCAAAGAGAATCAAATACTCAATTTCTTGGCAGCTAGGAATTGAGACAACTAGTACATTTTTTCAGTTTTGAGTTTTCTGTGTTCCTGCCAAATAACGAAATTCTGTGTATTGGAATGGAGGCTGTGGTGAACGCTGCATGTCAATGACTGCCTTGATCCGTTGTTATGGTGTTTTCAAGTTGATGGTTGGACTGGATTATTACCCGAGTGATGTGTTCTTGATCGTTGTTTACACCAGTGTGTGCCAAACGTCGAAATGAATTAAAAACTATGATTAGAAAATTGAGGTGAAAGAAGGATTTGGAAATCAACAGCGTAACATTTGATAGTTTGGTGAGATTTTACTATAAACAAGGAAGTAAACAAAGGTTAATGCAGTATTGTAAATAATGAGGTATACTGTTATGTATTTAATTTTAAAAGGTATACATGTCACCAAAAGTTTAACCTAATTAATTGGAAAATATTAAGATGCCTTATCATTTGCACTACTCTTGGTTTTTTTACAATACTTTTTTTCTCAAGAATTGGGAAACTTACTGTCTGGAATCGAGCCTTGGAATGGACTCCCAACTCATGGAATTAGAATCATAGTGGAAACAATTTTTTTTGCACTCTAATTCAATTTTTTAAATTAAGTTGAATTCAATTTATTTTTATATAGCGCCTTTCACGACAGAGTTGTCCCAAAGCCCTTTACGTGAATGTGTTGTAATACATAAAACATTATAGAGAGATACAGAACGGGAAAAAGGAAGGAAAGAAATTTAATTTAAAAAAAGCCGGAAGACAATGGAGGAGAGGAACCAAAAGTAAGGAGAAGAAAAATCTCTGGGGGTCCGAGGTCAACTAGCTGCCCAACAACCTCGGCGCTGTAGCAGCTGAGCTGTATACGGAATTTCTGTAATACCACACAAAACTTGCTAGAAATCAGTCCGCTTGTTAAGTCTGAAGTAATGCATGACGTGAAACTGTTTCAGGGGTGGAACGGTCCAAACACACCACAGTGGAGGAGCCTGTTACATGTCACTGTAACTTCTTCATTGAGCACTGTTAATGGTGGAAAAGGGCTACCTTAGAATTGAATTTAGAAGGGCTACTTCCCATTTCTGAATTACTCTACAAGTTTGATTATGAAGTTTGTAGCTCCAGAACTTCAGAACCATGATATTTATAGTGATATATCAGGAGCCATGTAATGATGCAAAAATCATCCTGACCCACATGTTGATGTAGCCTGGATGATGCTGTGTTGTGTGGACTAAATAAACATTGGAAAACATCAAGCCAGTCCAGCTGTTTATTAACCTGCCATAAGTAGCCGTAAATGTAAATGTACAGCTTGCTGTCTGCAGTGCAGAATGAAAAATGGTATTTCACATATAGCTTAGCATAACTATGTTAATTGGCAAGTAACTTTCACAATAATGACTAAACAAAATACATTAACGTACACGCCTAGGCCAGAAGAAAACTATGGGCCAAAGCTTAATGTTGTGCACCTAATGTCTTGCTCAATTGAGTACCTGGTATACGTAACAACGTACAGGTTTTTCAGGTGTCGGTTACACAGCATGGTGTCAGTAGCACAGAATGGGAAATAGTGTTCCATGTGCACAACAATAAAAACTTCATTTGAAATGTTCCGTCTTCATTTTATCGGAGCGTATTCAATGTGTGAGCCAAACAAATGTGTAAGTGTGCAATTGTGAGATAACGCATTCCTGCGTTATACCCCCTACTTCCTCCCCCAACACATCCACACATAAACACGTGTTCAATTTCAGTTTAACTTGACTGCCTCCTACCTTGCGGAATCCTCACATGCACTGGCCAGCTCTTACAAACTGTCATCTGTAGAACCCTACGCTGAACACGCTGAAGTAAGTACCATGCTCAAATAACTATATAGCACTAAATTTCTACTATATGTACTTTCAGGAAATACAATTGTTTTGCATTTCAACAGGTTATCAAAGCCATGGGTGTAAACAACTTCACAAATGGGAGTATAAGGTACGTGTTATTGTCACTCTTCATTGCAATTGCATTTATAAATAAAAGTCACGGTGCAATGGAATAATTTGTAATCAAGTGATTCTTTAAAAGCCAGTATTCAATTAGAAAAGAATTTCACTGTACAAAGCAACTGAGTTTTAGGTATAAAACCAAACATCAACTCCATAATTTGTTAGGTTCAAAATATATGTGGAATTTAAAATAAAAAGTTTGGGGCAAGCGCCCTGTCCAAATTTCAGCATCATTCTTCTTACAAATTTTCAGGTATGCAGTAGATCTGTAACAACATCAGAACTAAAAAGGAAAATGTATTATGCTTAAGAATATTGATTGAAACATATGTTGTTTAACTGTAACACAATCATCTTTATTACTTTGGAATTGGATCTTCACGATTTTAAATTTATTAAAGTAACTTTGTTTTTTTTTATCATTTCATAGTACCCAAACAGCCTTGTAACTTTTTATTTTTACTACCTGCCTTCATGTCTAGTTGGGGGCAAAAAAATTTTTCAATAAATGTCTGCTTTAATGGGAGAATACAAAACGTTTATTTTAAAAAAAGAAAAAGACAAAGAGTCTGTCTGAGGGCTGGTGAGTGACTGACTGTGATAGAAACACTTAGACGGATTGCAACTTGAATGTCATATTTACTGAAAATCGTGTAACAAACAAAATTACTATAGAGGTCAGTCTCTTGTGTCTTTAAAAAGGTGCTATTCATAATTGTCACTTTCCATCAAAGTAACAGAACATACTTCACAGCAAATCGGCCTATTTCAGTCTACATAAATAAGCTATTTAAATATTTCATAAGAAGACCAGCAAGAAAAAGAGCTTATGAAACTTAGTTGGCATATTTTGCCACGAACGCATGAAAATGAATCGTCCTTTCACATTTCCCTTCCACTGGGTTGCATGCTTAGATGATAGATTGTGATTATGAATTTGGTAGCGATACGATTCACATGTTCCTGCATGCCATCATCTGATATATTTGCTGCGCGCTGCATGGTGCTTGCACACTCTGCTGATAAGGGTTAACCAGATATATGATATGTTTGCTGCGTGCTGGTGCTTGCACAAGCGGGTAAGAAGGATTCAGAGATTAAGCCACACGATAAGATGAGTCAGAACCCCCATTAATTTTCTTTGCTACCTATTGCACATGGTGGCAGGTAGTAATTTTATGAATTTGAACCCCCCTCAAAATATACTTCGGCCCCCTTCGGTATCTACGGAGGGGGCCACTCCCCTCCACCTTAGTCAGCAAAATATGGTTCATTGCAAAATCAGACAGAGGCTGCCTGCAGTGAATACTGTTCCTCTGTGGTAATCCTTTGAGTGGTTTCCTGAGAAGTGTGGCATACATCAGAAACAGTACTTCAGAAATGAAGCGTAGATGGACACCATGAAGATTGTCGGGCAGCTTCTCATGAAAGATCTCGCAATCCACTGTGTCATTTCCCCTTAGTACAGGGTTGTCTGCTGTCCTCTTTACTGTTGCCCCAGTGCTGCCTGGGGAACCATGTGAAATGGGGCAGAAACTCTCTGAGATCCAAGACCTGCAGGAGCATCAGACAGAAGAATTAATTTTCTTGCTTTTATACTGTTTGCTTGGAACATCATACCAAAAAACGAAAACATTAGTGTCTGGAAATACAGTAAGAATTTCTATAATCTTTAACAAAAAAAGAGGTAAAAGCAAGTGCTGTTGACCTACTGTTGAACTACACTGCAAAAAATGGCCTTTCGAATGTTGTGAAATTAGGGGTTGACCCATTGCTGTTTGCCCAACAGTGCACATTACACTACAAATTAAAATACACTTATAGTTTGTCACCAGGCATGCTGATGATCTGAATAATTAAATCTTCCCTGACTGGCCCTGCAGCATCACAGTGTTTTCTTTAGAAAAAATGTTTAGGTTGCGTTTTGCCACCATGTGCCCCAGCAGACGGAAATCCTGACTTTGATGATATCTGATGGAGTCGACAAATATCATTTTGTTAAATGTAACTCAATTATTGTAAGTAGGACCCATCCTGTTTTTTAGCAGTTGCCGACTGTGGCCGTTGTGTACTTTAAGCTCGTAATTTATATTATTAACTCCACATACATTTTATACGTAACAAAATATGGAATTGATATATTATGTGAATCATCAACAAATTTTATATGTGTGAAATTTTTTAAAAGAGCAACTTGATGCCCTGAAATGAGGGATAAACAAGAAGGCCTTCAGAATTCAAGAATTTAACAGACATGTTGCAAATATCTGATAGCATTGACACAAATTTAGGGCATAACTGCATAAGCTCTTCAAGTGGGCTGCGAGGAAGAGGAGGAGGCCGAAGAGCTTAGGGCTACAGAAGAAGGTGAAAGGATGATTTTTGGTCGGGAATGTAAATGGGCATGTGAGAAAAAAGTAGAGAGGTGACAGAGAGGGTACGTGGAGGAAGGGAAGTAGGCCAAAGGCATGAGGAAGGGGAGAAGAAAGATTTTGGCTTGGCATTTGATTTAACAAATCCATCCATCCATCTATCCATCCATCTATCCATTCATCCACCCATCCATCCATTTTCCACCTCTTATCTGTTGCTGGGTCATGGGGGGCAGCAGTTTAAGCGGGATGCCCAGACCCCCCTCTCCCCAACCACCTTCTCCAGCTCCTGATTGCATGGCTGGGTTCTTGATTTTATACACCTGTGACAATGGGTCTGAATGAAACACCTGACATCAATGATTGATAGGTATGTCACTAAACTTTTGTCCAAATGGTATATCTACTCATCGCTATCTCCCAAACCCTGGAGGCTACTCATCATGAAAATTGGCCCAAAAGCCCACCACACACCCCTGAGGACTTCTATGACGGCACTCCAAGAAAGAATGGAGCTGTTCTGAAGGGAAAGAATGGCCTGCTTCTATATAGGGTTCTTGATCTTAAATTGAGAGGCATTTCTGTTATATTGTAAAACCATTGTTTATTCACTGCTAAGTTATTATGGTATTGATCATTTCATGTTTTCTGATTCAGCTTTTGCTTGAATTTTGTATATTGAGATATATTGAGTTCCTTAATTCTTTTGTGTTATATTTTGCAGTAACCACAGTTTCACCAATGACATCTATGACTTTGAGGGTTTTGGACCATGCAAGTATGAGAGACATGGAGCTGTGTTCCTGCCTGTGTTTTATTCCCTGCT
>JABFEB020000132.1:11725631-11741210 GCA_019775895.2 Stomatorhinus ivindoensis
ACATGTGCTACTGGCATCTCTGAACATCTCTGCTGAACATGTGCTACTGGCATCTCTGAACATTTCTGCTGAACATGTGCTACTGGCATCTCTGAACATTTCTGCTGAACATGCGCTACTGGCATCTCTGAACATCTCTGCTGAACATGTGCTACTGGCATCTCTGAACATCTCTGCTGAACATGTGCTACTGGCATCTCTGAACATCTCTGCTGAACATGTGCTACTGGCATCTCTGAACATTTCTGCTGAACATGCGCTACTGGCATCTCTGAACAACAATTTAACTGTGCTGTCAGAAAGACTGTGTTCTAATTTTTGGTTTGAGGGGTTGTTCTGAAATAGGTGATTTGATTTAGTAACCCTTTTATTTTGTGATTTTGCTGTTGAAATTAATACAGTGTGAAATTAAGGTAGTTTCTTTTACATTGTCGAAGTACATCCATCACATACTTACATCAGAGTAATTTTTTAATGATCTGATGGTGTAAATAGATGTTAAGACATGAACCATTTAAAAGTCACAGACAACATCCTGCAATTGTCCTGTAAATTCCTGTAGGGCGCATCGATGAGGGAGCGCTTTGTGGATAAATCTCGCAAACCGTCAAACTCTAATGACCATCAAATGGAGCTAACCATCAGATCCCTTTCGGCTGTCCCCAGGAAGAGCAATGCCATCTCTTTGTGCAAAATGCCAACAAACCTAAATCCCCAGGGCTCTTTTGGTGGCATGATCCAGCCTCCAGCTGAAATGGGCCTTGGATGATGACATCATCCCAAATGGGCCCTTCATGATGACATCGCAAAATCATTTTTAAACAACCACATTACTGAAAAAAAATCGATAATTCATAACAAATAGCAGTTTTTGGAGCAACAAATAATCCTGAAGGGAATTAGCTGTAATTCAAATTTCTGAGATTTTATTCATGGTATTTCCCGGACTCTCCAACTGTCAAATTCATGCTGTCTGATGTTATCCACTTTCACAAATTATCCTGCAATTCAATAGTGATACGTTTCTAGAATGCTTTATATACTAGATCCCTGAGTGCACAGTGTCTGCAGCTTGGAGGGTTTAGAAGTAACTTCTGCCAAATGAAGTAAAGCCCCCTAGTAGGATGTCAGGCGCCATGTAAGGCAGGCTTCGCGTTGAGAAGGTACTGAGGTCTACGCAGTCTGGCAGCTCTCAGTGTTAACAGACTGGTTAGAGCAATCTGTGTTTCTCAGGAGGCAGCCAGGAAGGTAATTACAGACTCGTTTTCATTACGCAGAAGTCCGCTTTGTCTTTGCAGTTTCCATTTACATCTCAATGCTGGTAAATTTCAGCTGGTAAGAAGCAAAGCTTATTTCCCCCTGCTCTAATTTTGAAGGAATTATGACAAAAGGCTACACAGACAGCAGTAAATAATGATGAATATTTAGAGATGGGCCAGGGAGCATTAGGCTGATAATACCAATCTGTTTATCTCCTCAGCCATCAGTGAAGACCTCCACACAGCCCAGATTTTAATAACATGCATGAGGGTCTTATTAACTTTATTGTTAACTTCAGTGCGTGCATTGTCAACATTTTTACCCCCAGCCTTATAATTTCTCGTTTTAGAAACACAAACATCTACCAGTGATTTTCCAAATCTCCAAAAGTCAGCCACTGCCCCGTGTCAGGGTCACTGGAATGACAAGGTGAGCATCAAATAGGATGCAGGACACTAAGCTGACTGAAAACATAGAGCAATCTACAAGCCGAGACCAGAACAGATCCAAAAAAACTAGGGAACAGATAAAAAACAGCCCGAACGACTGAACCGGCAAGACTGTGCAGGTAAACAAGGCCAAGATCACAACAGGGCAAGGAAGCCATGTCCAGAGCAAAGTTAAATTGCCTGATTATCAGGTGATTTACGGTCAAGCTCATGCTAAGAAACACCAGAGATGTCCTCTTATCTCATCCTTGGTGATCCTGTGGGACACACAGCTCTCAGTTAGCCTTGTTGTCATTCCTTTGACTGAACATTACCAGCACAGACAAGCGTAATGAAATGTGTGAAAAGAGGATGCATCGTGTAAAGGCTTTACAGAGATGTGCTGAGCGGGGGCCCAGCGATGAGAAACACAAGGGAATAAATTCCTCATTTTTCAGGGACTTAAAAAAAAAATCAATTTACCTTTTATTTTGCTGAAAAATCAAACCAGATGGTTGCTCTTTCACTTTATGTTTTAAATGAGTCTTTCATCTACAAAACAAAACCTGTGCATTACACAGTAATGACTGGGCTTAGTAATCAATATTTGCCGTTCGTCAGAGTGGATAATTACTATTATGCTGGTTGTGTCTTTGACCCCCCTTAAGGCTTAATTCACATGAAATGTTGTTATTGCTAAGCCGACTGAAAGCCTGAAATGTCCTCCGTGTACTAAAACTTCCTGATTGTTAAAACAGAACAGATGCCTGCTCCTTAATTTTTTTTTTAATAAAAAAACATATTATTTTTAATTGTCCTTTGCAGCATCAGTTGTTCAGAAACAAGTTCAGAAATAATATCTCCCTGGCTGCCCCTCCCCCCCCCATCAAAGTCACTGCTCTTCATTTCCGAGCAGTCAATCATAATGTATAGCGGTGGAAAACAGACATAAGTGACGTAACATTGTAGAGCAGTGTGTCATTTTGATACTCTGACAGGTTGCCTCTGCCTCTGTGGAATGATACCTGTCAGACTGCACAGTCAGTGAAGGACAGATTCACGTCTCAGGCCGCGACACAGCGGTCGACCTCGTTTGACTCTGGAGGTCCCAACAAAGCACCTTTGAAGATGCTGTGAGATCAAGCATGAGGTTCTGTCCAAATAGGCTTCCACAGATGACAGGACAGGTGGGCATGCAATCCCTCCCAGGTTCTGGGTTTAATGTGGAACACAGCAGTCAGATGTTACAGACACACTAATATAAATACAACCTGATAAAATTCAGAAATTTTAGTGCAAAACAGCAATGAACGGAAAAGGCTCCCTACCTTCCCAGTATCACCTTTAACCATGATTACAAACAGAGAAAGTTAAAACATTTGATTGCTGTGAAGATAAACTCTGCATCTAGTATAAACATGGGAAAGAACCTTCCGGAACTATTACCATGACAACCTTTGCTAGTTACGGCAGAGGTGAAACAGCTAGAGCATCATACCGAACACATAATCAGCTCAGCGTGAAATTCAGGAAGCAAATATTTTGATGCCGTGTGGAACGCAATTATTTCATGCGACCATCAAAATTAAAATGTTTTTTTGAAAGCCTGAAAGTCTAGGACATCCACTCTGTGGTCATTAACTTCACCGTCATTTTGAATTCTAACTAAATTCATCCTTAGATTAGTAAATTTTGTGGGGAGCAGTGCCAGAATTGTTGCTAAATGGATTTGAGACCGGAAGGTTGAAGGACTCAAATTTGAGGGACGTTCTGTATTCTGAATTACTGCAACAAACTTCTGGCAAGACAGACTGTCCCATATGAAGGCATCAGTTCAGAAAAGTAATTCTAAAACTGTCAAAAATTCTCAATTTAATGACATGAGCCAAAATCAAGGGTTAAAGGTATGGATCAGCACTCTAGTTCTGTGGTTTACATTCCTGAAATCTGTTGTCAAAACAACCCTGCTTGATCCACCAGAAACCTTAACACAGAACAGGCTGCGCAAGCAGCTCAGTCTGATCTGTTGACCTGTCAAGCACACTTATATTACTCCCCTAAGCTTTTTTCAACAATTTAATGTGAGTCGCTAAAAAAAACAAGTGAAGCAGGTGGGTCTTGGAAAAATGCTGTTCTTTCTGGTCAATGGAACGTCTCATTCCCATTCTGATGCTGATATTCCTCAGGTCCCACAAAGCATAATACACACCAAGAAGCTGCATCTCGTTGGTGCGATATTCTGAAATGTACTTCTCTGCAGATCCTTCTTCCCGGTGGCTTGGTTTATTGCTTTGAGGACAGCACGGAAGTTGAAGAACAGAGCATTTTTGGTTGGTTTCGTCTGTAATATTGCGACGCAATTTATAAGGAGTCAACTTTGCACACTTCCCACTGACACAGCAGAGACACCAGTGAAAGTTTGCACATGTACTTTTCGATTCCATCGCACTGCCTCTCTCTGCATGACTGGCTGCCTCACAGCTTACAAACGGGCAATTGTCGCGGGCAAAGTTAGCCAGGGCTCGTGGTGTCGTGGCGGCGGCCAGCTCGTTCCGCTCGGCAATGATTGTGAGGGAGAGAGAAGCGTGTTAGTTAAGAGGCCGCATCACTGCTCTCCGGAGCGTGGCTCCTCGCAGGGGAGCGTGCGGACGGCCTGCCAGCCATCGTCGTGGAAATACCAGGGCCATCAGCGCCCCAGGAAGCGACCGCAGGTTTGTGGCTCATGCAAAGGTCACGGGATGGACATGAGGATCAAGCTAAAGGATGCAATGATGCACATGTCCCACTTTCCTCAGTCTGTTAGAAGCACGGTGCCTCTGAATAGTGTCTCAGCCTGCTTTCACAATGATTTATGTTCTCTGAGTTCCTGTCATACCTTGTCATAAGTCTTTTAAAATACTTTACTTAAGGCCATGTTTTTAGTAATTTATAAATATATTCATAATGCATTATAATGCATTCATAAAGCATTATGTACCTGGCTATAAATATTCATAGAAAGGCATAACACATTATAGCCATGTTTATTATGCATTATTAATAGTTTTATGAAGCTCTCATGTACAATGCACTATAGGTACCTTTATAATGCAGTACAAAGCATCCTTAATTCTTATATGAACTATTATTATGCATTATAAAGGTATCTATATTGAATTCCTAAAAGCATGGCCTTAGGTGAAGTGTTACCAAAATAATTTTATTATTATGAAATTAAATTTTGTAAAATAAACATTGAACTACATACTGTACCGTGACATAACCTTTGGATGCAATATCTGTGAAAAATACATTTCTGCCCAAACAAAGATTAAGATTTGTTCTCAGACTGGCAATCGATGTCCCTTGTATCATGTCATAAGTGCTCAGACCCGATGTGAGCGCAGCCTTATCTCAGCGTGTGTCCGTGAGATGAGACCAGAGATCTTACGGCCAGATGACCATCTCCCTCTGACGATGATCTTAGAATATCCTCCACGACCTGAGGCACTGTCACCTTCCATGATCTTGTCTGGCATCTGTCTCGCTTCCTCTTAATTTACCGTCTGACCTGCTGCAAAAAAGGCCACTCAAAAAAAAAAAAAAAAAACAACCATGACGGCAACTGTTTGGCATTTAAAGAACAAAAGGGCTTCGGGATTTCAAACGGAACAATGGGACAGCTCTTAACGAGGCTTCGTATTAATGCGGCTTTAATGAATTCAAAGATATGCAAAGTTTAGTGTGGTGCCAGACTAGATAAGGTGAACCAGAATGGATCAAAGTTTGGAAATACACAACCATTAACCTCTCTCCACTCATCAGACACAAGGCAGGTCCTGGTGCTTTATGTTTACTTACACTACACTTCTGCCTGTCGGGAGAGGTAAACAATCATCAATGGAAGACATAAATTGATAAGTGTCTGTTTCAGTAATGTGGCAAGATTTTCTCCAAGAAAAACATATGAATGACCTTCCCCCCCCATGAAGAAACAGGAAGGGAGCGTGACGCGAATGTTTGCCAAGCGGAACAGATGAAAACCACTGATTTTCTAAGCACGCCCCCAGTTTGGGCTAAAAATAGCCTAAGTGTTACCTCCAGGGTGGAGCCTGATATCCATCGTTTTTCTCTGTCCTATAAACACAGAAATTAAGCATCATTATTGATGGCGTTCAACAACATCCGTGAGATGAATGTTTATGTCATTTATGATCCAGCCTCATTAGAAGTGAGAATGTTTGATGGTTCACTAAAGGGGGCCAGAACACAGATGGGTCTCTCTAGGAAGCTTGTCACGGCCCGTGGGTGTCGACCACACCATCAACCGAGGCTCGCTTCCTTAGCCTTTTGCTTTTACATTTAGCTTTTTTCTCATCCAGTTTCTTCATTTCATTTTCTCTTACAAATATGGCGATTTCATAAATTAAGTGTAGCCGCTTGACATGTTCTGTACGCTGTGCAAAAAAAAGCAGTGAGTATCTTTATGTTATTAAAAAAAAAGTTCATATTTTGGGGAGGCCGTTTTAAGTCCCTGATGATATTTCTCAGCTTCCGGTGCCCCTGACTGTTGCCGTGACAGACTTAGATCACATCCCTGTCCAACGTAAGACTCCCTACGACAGACGTGGAGATGACAGGAACTGCGGGGGGGACACTCCGACGCATCAGGAAACCGCCTGCTCCTCATCGGTGTCGTCCATACCAATCCTGCCGTTTGCAACACCTGCCATATTCTTTGTTAAAGAGTCAAATCTGGAACAATCACTGCAGAAGGTAAAAAACCTGATGCTATAAATTAATGCCATTAACTATAACTGACAGAAGAGTCCATTTAAAAACAACCATTTTATAAAGTATGTTAGTGCCACTAGTTTTAACCTTGAGGCCTGTAAATCTATATGTTAAGCGATGCAGGGTGACATCTACTGTCAAATGTATGATGTCGTTTCTTGGATATATGTAACATCAGTGTGTCATGTGACTTGTTGAGGGGATACAACTGGCTCAACTTTGGCCCGCCTTCGTTCCCAGCTCTAAGCATTTAAAGATGAATGTCCCTTGTGCCTCGATATATGATGGCAAGTCCGACCCACTCAGTACTGCTGTATTGTTGCAGTCTGAGGACTTTTAATTCCCTCATGCAACGAACAGAGTTTCTGGATCAAACCGGGTGACGTCTAGTACTGACTTCTTCAGAAGTCAGTAATCTTCAGAATTTCCCAGAATGCATTTTGAGATTGTATGGCATTCAAGACCTTCTAAACACAGAAGTATCATGAGATCCAGGACTTCAGTTTCCAAAAGGAACCTTTGCTGTGGCCACATTGAAAAAGCCTCATTTGTGTCCAAAAGCTGAGTTGAGTGTATAACTTTGAAACAGCACACCAGCACAAGCATTTACGGAGGAAACAAATGGAAAGAAAAATAGTAGCAGGCAAGTCGAGGTACAAGTCAGCAGAGATCAAGAATCTTTCTGGTTTAGAAAACATAACGGAGGCCAGTATTTGCTGTTTTTCATACAGCACCCTGGTTCCCGCACCTTCTCAAAAGGAATATTACTGCTTCCTGGCCTGTTAAATTGATATTGACTATGCAAGTACTGAGACGGGTTGATTTAAGGGTAAGACATAAATTACGAGATGTTTGGGACCGTGAGACAAATCAGAGCACAGGTCGTTAAATAAGTCATATCTTATTAACGACCTGTGACATGAACTTAGGAGGCAGGGCCATATTTGATTGGCCTAAGAATCCTAACAAGGGGCAGAGTCCATTAGTTAAAAAATGCTTTTTGCAAAGACCACGTTGCATTCACTTCCTGTTCTATCCCACGTGGGCCCACCCTGGCTCTGAAATACTTACTTAAGCCTTTCATTCATATTTTTAAAAATTCCACTCTATATTCTGCACAGTAGTATATAGTATATAGTATACTATTTAATGAAGGATAGTATATAATATAGACTGTTTTGAAAGTGATGGTCTGATCTCCATCATGCTATAAAATTAATAATATAAAACATTAAATATATTTTTAAAATTATTATATAAAAATGTTACGTGAAATAATAATTTTCAAAAACTATTTTGCCGAATTTCAATCAGTCATTTGAGTAGCTATTCAAAATAGGGACTTAGCATTCGTGAATTCAGCTCTGATGTAACAAAAATATTTCCGCAAAAAACATTTCATTTGTTCTGTGACATTAAACAAAGCTATTACAGAAATAATCACTGTCTACAGAATGCCTTCTTTGATCAAGTGCCCCTGATTGAAGAGGATTGTTTCCCTGAAACACAATAAAGCTCATTTTTTGGAGAACGTAAGCATGGCATTACTTTAAAAAAAAACACCTTTCCTTCTTCACACTTCTGTTTGGCCTTCTTCCATTTTCTTATCCCACTTTTCTTTGTTGTAAGCTGAGCAATGAGTTCTCTCCTTACGCCGAACAGATTCAGCTGAGAATGAGTCAGCTGTATTACACGGAAATCATCTGGGAGATTAAGTGCTGTGGATCCAATCAGATGCTATTGTGCACCTTGAGTAATGCCATAGTTTGAGATGGAAGGATTACTTGCACAAAGAAAAGGCACAAGGCCTCAATGCAACCTCCAGCCAGCATTGGAAGACTTGGAAGCTTCAGTCGCTTTACTGCGGCCAGACGGGATTTGGAGCCAGCAGCGTAATTGATTGCATTGTTCCAGGTCAATGGTAGCAGTGTTTGCTTCTGCTGGAAAAATGGTTAAAGATCTGGACATCTCCCAGGTTCTCACAAACCTAGATTCCTTGAGTTGCTGGATCAGATACCAGGAGTGGAACCAAATAGGTACGATAAGACATTAAGCTAAAGTGCCTATATAAATAATCTTTAAGTCAAAATGCCTAACAGCGAAATGAAGCTCTGTGACGCGCACAGATGCCTGTGATGGCAGGGAGGAAGAGGAGGATGAAGAGGAGATATAGAACGAGTGGCGTGACAGAGTACCTTTCCTGTAGTGAGTCCTAGCATCAGAAACCCTGGTACTCCTCCCCTCCAAATAAAGCACTTCAATGATTTCATGCAATGATTTTATTGAACTGCTGCCTAAATGGCTATTGGCTGTATTTGCTCTGGTCACATGACCTTATGTATGAATGAAGCTACAAACAAAACACTGTTCACTAGCGAGAGAAGTGAGCTAACAAACCACCATAAAATAAATGGGTTGAAGGGTATAGTTCACTGCCTAAAGCCCCATCAAACCAAACACGGGAGGATAACACACAATGAAAAGTTGAATTTACTTCTACAAAGGTGAAAACAGAAATTTAACATGTAAACAAAAAGTGACCCAAAATACTTCAGGTCCTAAGACATGTTTGTATAAAACACCAACTGAAAACAAAATCCATAAATCAATACAGTGATTCCCCGCCTATCGCGGAAGCTACATCCCAGACCCATCAGCGATAGGTGAAAATCCATGATTTAGAAAGATCATATAAATAAACATTTTTGAATAGTTTAAGCTTTAATTTACCACTCCCACATGCTTTAAACACATGTAAACTTATTAAAACACACTATGTAAACACATATGATATGTAGATGCTGGGCTAAGGATATGAGTAACATAATTCACAAAAAGTTTGCTCACAACAATCGGACCACAAGCAAGGTACGTGATATGCAGAAAACTGTGATGCGTTGGGGAAAAATCTGTGATATAGCGGAGGCGTGATAGCTGAACCGCGATATAGCGGGGGCGTGATAGCTGAACCGCGATATAGCGGGGGCGCGATAGTTGAACCGCGATATAGCGGGGAATCACTGCAAAGCCAAAATATATGCCAATATAAAAGTTATTCACCACACCTTAATCACCAAAAGCCCTCTGCTTCTCTGGGCTTCTGTTTGTAGAAGTAGCCAATTCTGGAGGAATAAGGCACCTCTTCAAAAGCCATTGACGGATGAGATGTGAAAGGCTAGTTCAGCTGGGCTTTTATAGCCATGTGCCACAACATTAGCTCTGTGCTCATGGCTGCTCAGCAATAAATGCAGTGGTGACTGAAAGGAAACTTACTTGTTCACAGTGTGGCTCTTTCTCGGAGGGCTCTTAATCATTAAAGCCTTATTGCTGAATTGACACTGATCACAAAGCAAGAGTGGATTTTTAAATTCACGGAGGCTTGTGGATAGCAGCTCAATCACCATAACCTTGATCCTGCCATATAGTCACATTGTATAGATCAAAGTGGCCATTGTGATCGAGAAACACCGGCCGTCAAGCAAACAATGGGGTGAGTGAGCACTGCTCTGGGTTCAGCCCTCTGAAGTTGCTGTTTGTGTCACTTTGGGAGATCAAATGAAAAGGGGTTTGAATACAAACAACAAACTAAACCTGTAAAATCAAAATTAGGAAGATATGGTTTTTGCTGTGTTAAACTGCATCTATCTGAGTGTGATTTATTGCATGATATTCATAATATAAAGTATGAAAGGCATGTGTGACACGAATATTGTAGCCTCCAGAATTCTCACTAAGTAAAAATTCACTGAATGTCACAGAATGAATCGCAGGTCACATGGGCTTGTCACTGAGCCCCCAAAAAGACAGAATTCTGGGTACATGGAGCCTGGACAGAATCCCAACCCAGAGCCATGAAACTGCAAGGAGTCCTATGAGCGAAGGCGATGTGCAGAAGATAAGGTAGCGTTAGACAGTCACCCTACACTTACAGGGCTAATGATTTACTTTGTTTTACAGTGTATGTGGATTTCATACATCCAGCAATGTGCTGGTGAATTTGGTTTAGGTGTGGAGCCGTTTCTGGGAGCCATGGTCCACCGCTCTGCCCACTCTGCCTGCTCTGGCCGCTCGACAGCTGCCCGCTCTCTTCCTTCAGCACCCTGGATAGTCACCACCTGTCAAACCTTCGGCACCCATGTTGTGCACCGACAATGAAGCACCCAGAACGAGTGGCAGCAGTAATTCCACCCGCCTGGAGAGCAGTAATCACTCCAGCTGGCTTCACTTTCTCCATGGCTTTGGGGAGAAGAAGCAAGCAGCTCTGGCACAATGATGGAGAAAAGCGCAGGACTGCTGCTTAAACCCTGGCTGGAGCTTCCTGACTGTTGATCGTTTCCGAAAATCTGCTTGCTGTCTCTACAGCACTTCCTGTTGTCTCTCGCTCTGCTAGATGAAACTGAGAAGGAATAAAGGTACCCGGCTCTGTGAGTGTGGTCCCCTTCTTTCTAGGGGAACCCTTCCAGAAACCATTGGGTGTTTCTCAATACCAAGAATACAAAGATCGCACTTACTTGCTTCCATAGAAGGTATTTTGGGTGCAATGAATCAAGGGATCGCTCTTGTTGAGCGAGGATGCAAGCGATGTATCCTTGATATTTGAGGCGGAGCAGAAACAACATCTGGGAATTTTTTGCTGTTCTCTGTGTACTTCTGTCCTTAGTATTGGAACTGGTCTTTGGCGATGGAAGATGATGTAAAACTGGTACGCGAGAACACGAGTACGCATGTTGAGAAAGACCCAGTGCCAGCCTAGGACTGCCTGAATCCACTTCCTTAGCCCCCCTCTTCCTCACTGCGTAATTGGATTCTGAGGCTCCTTCCTAATAAATCTCACCTCTAGGGGTTGTTGACCCGGGACACTTCTCTTACTTGTGTACTTCTGTGCTTGTCCCTGTCACTGTTCCTATGTGTGGGTTTCCTGATTGTTCCTTGGTTGGGTTGAAGGGGCACTGGAGAAGAGAGAGTATTAGTCATGCTACTGAAGCTGAATTCTTTTGGTGGATAAGCAAAAGGAAATGTATTCAAATCCACTGTATTCCCACCTCTTTCGTTTCACACCGCTGGAAACTTGACAGAATATCATAACCAATAAGAGATGATGGTTGCGATTACAAGGAAGAGCTTCAACACTGAACACACGAGCAGGGATAAACACACGCGTCAACGTCATTGAAGCATACACATCCGTGTTGCAGCCTAATTATAGATCATTAACCTTTAGCCGCCTGGATACAGCACAGGCCAAAACTGTAATTACATTTTTTCAAGCTCATGGTTCTGATACAAATCAGTCTAGTCAGCCTAATTAGTGAAACGTGAGCTTTCAGTGGAGCCATCTGAGCTGCACAGCAGGGTCGTCCAACTAACTGAGCAAAACTTAAGTGACATACAGGGGAGAATGCAGCATCTCAACTTGTGGTTAGAGATCTGAGCTCATATCTGCGTTAAGCTTTTGAAGGGTTTTACCATCGTGGGCTTGAAGAGGGTACTTACTCCAATCTACTCCAGTAGAACTTCTGTTTCCATGGAACTTCCACAGCGCGTTTGACAAAGGTTGCATTTCCCCCAGGAAACATCCACATGGAAAACATGGCACTACTTTCAGCATAACAATCTTCATTGTATATGCAATATCGTTTAACTGTGTGCTAAGTCAGCACCACCTCAGAAGATGGCGTCCCAGCGCCCCTTCAGAAGATGCGTCCCAGCGCCCTCTCAGAAGATGCGTCCTAAGTGGCCTGTTTCGCCTTATTGGTTGACTAGTGCTGAGTGGTTTTTCTACTAATTTACTCTCTGGCAAAAAAAAATCACAAATGAGCCTAATTCACAAAGGTTCATTCTGCAAATTAACGCTATGCGGAGACAAAATGTCAAGTCTGACATGTTACTGCTCTGCAAATGTTCTCTTTTACAAATCACACGCACCGTGACATTTTAAACGTCCGGTTGCCAGTTCTAAACCTCAGATCAGACGATGACCCGGCTCTGCGTGCAAGTTGCAGATGGGCCACTAATCACAACCACACTGACATTACGGTGAAGTGTATTTTTTCCCAGCTGAATTGCAAGCATGCAGTCTAGGGATTCATCTATTCTCATTTCTCACCACTTGGAGTTTGAGATCCTCATCCTGTGATCTTTATTGCCTGATCACCACCGCCGTCGGCGTCTTCCCAGACTTTAACCTTGTGGTCCCTGCGTGTTCCCAGGCTGTGACCTTAATGCTGTAAGAACTGCCATTGAAGTTGAGGTAGAAGCATTTGTGCAATTTCACCAAAGCCTGTACATGCCTTTGGTAGGTGGTGTCTATAGCAGATGATTCATGGAGCTGTTACTGCAGCCATGTCTCTCCCTAGGTTTTCACTCTTGAACTTTGACCTGAAGTGGAGCTGGACAAATTAAATGTATTTATTAAGAACGTAACAAAGTCAGGTGGCCTTCTGACCCTCTGATCTCCAACGTTCACCTTCTCTTGGGGGCACTTCTGTTTTTTTCTCTTCTTTTTAGAAATCACTTTCCAGAGGAACCGGCAAGTGTTAAAAGCACGACTGTTATCAATGGTTTTAATTGAATTATGTGCCTGTTTGTTTGTGTAATGGACCCTGTCATTTAATTACAGTAATACAATAACCACGATAAAGTATCAGCGTTCAGATGTCTAATTGCTTTACTACTGCGTAGTCGCACGATAACCGATCACTTTGCAGGGTGATGCAGTGAACAGATCCATGGGAGGGATGGAGTGGGGGAATGATGCTGAACCATACAACATGCAAATGGACAATTTGCCCCATAATTTAAACAAGCAAGACCCAGAGAGCCAGTTCATTACTCCCCACTTTACATTCATCCCCTGCTTGACCCCCTCACCCCTCCCCGAAAAATCCACGTTCCTCAGTCCTCAGAAGTTTCACATAAGTTACCGGGACAAACTTTTTTCTCTCCTTATGTGTCCCAAAGATGGATTTTAACAAGAACTGGTAACTCAGCTTTGTAGACAGGAATCTCCGTCAGCCATCCTTTGAGATAATAACAGGTATATCCCATTTCTCACTCACCATGTACTATTAAAAAAACAAATATCACACTTTTTTGAGTTAAAGAACAAATTAAGTGACATAATAAAATATCAGCAAAATGTAATATCCAAACTCACAGTTTAATTAAATTGAGGCGGTGTCTACAGCAGATGATTAATGGAGCTCTTATCGTAGCCATGTCCACAAACGAGGGAGGGCCCCCCCAAGTCCCCCCCCAAAAAATCCTGCACTGGGGCATATGCCACTGGAGACTGAGGTTCGAGGTCCTGCAATGGACTGCCCCCCTCCAGGGCGCCCCCTTCCCTTTGCTTCCTGGGATAGGTCTCCCCAGGTTCCCACAACCCTGCACTAGATAAGTGTATATGGATGGATGGATGGATGGATGGATGGATGGACATACTTAACTGAAAGGCTCATTTTAATTAAACTCCACTCATTATCGTTTTCACCCTTCCAGTCTGATATCACATTAAACAGCGATGAAGAAAATTCTTACATTATGCGTAAATCCAATTCACCTTAGACTCATTGTATTCAGGAATATCTAACTCTGTCCAGTTTATAAATTAATTATAGGACCCTAGTCCAAAAGACATTATAAAGAAATGCATTTAAATAATATTGAATAGTAATTAATGTGTCTATAAACTGAATGAATACCCTGTATTTGCCATACAGATTCTGACATCAGTACTAAGTTAGCGGCATAAACCTGTTCAGTTTCTTGTGACTCACTCTGCGCTGCCACCTTGGAACCCCCCTGTGTATCAGAGAGGACGGTTTGCCCATAATTAAGTGACAGGTGGACCGGCCCATTTCGGTGGCAGCAGGTGGCTGGGGTGTGACCTCATTCTTCAGGTGTCTGTTCCCGAGTTCAGCAACCTTCCAAATTAAAAACCCAAAGAAAAAAGCAAGCAGTGATACAGATGATTACTGCAGCTTTCAAAGAGTAATGTGGATGTAGTATAAGAGTCATTACAGTGATTTCTTTTTAGAATATTAACTTTGCATTATCTTTCAAATCTGTCCAGAAAAATAGGTTGGAATAGAACGAATTGGTGGATGTTTGTACCTTAAGTATGAGTGTTTAAAACTTTTTTTCCTGCTTTCCTTGTGCTCTAGGCAAAGAGCAGGACTGGGAACCTGTTTGCACTTCACTCCTCTGCATCTCTGCGAATTCCTGCTATAAAGACTATGATCTGCTGGAATCTGTTGACCAAACATGTTTTTTGTGCAGCTGTTAATAAGGGAAAGAATTGCTTTTGTGAAGATTCGAAGACTCTTGTTGAAGACTCTGCATGTTTTGTTTCATATATTATGATGCATTACATTTCATTTTTAAGTATTTAAAGAAAAACACACATGATGATGATAAAATGGGGACAATAATTGTTTCCTGGAAGTAAGATGAATAAAAGCCTCCATTCAACCGTTCCTGCTCTATACAGCTTATCAGGATCATGGTGATTAAATTAATACACCCAATTTAAGTCTGTCATTGAAGAAAGAACAGCTATATGTATCTCATAATATATATGTATTAGATGATATTAATGAGTAATTATGCAAACTTTAATTAGTGGGTGTATACTGGCTCTCCGGATGTGTACAAAGCACCTCTGGGCATCTCCATACTTACTATCCCTTTAGCAGCTGGTGAAGTTTAACCTTCTGCAGGGTCTTCTTAGAAGAATGATGTCGCCGCTTTGGTCGCTGCTCGTACAGTTACATTCTAGGCACATCTCAAGCTCGACAAAGTGACACCGTCGGCATCCCTCTTCGGGATGTACAATGCCGAGTCAATCTTCCCTATAATGCTACATTACTTACAGCACCGGCCTTTAATGACAAACCCCTCTTGTTCCTCATGCGGTCACTGCTCAGCAAGCGCCACACGTCTGCTCTGACACACTGGAGTGAGTGTTTGTGTAAGAGGTATTACTTTCTGAAGAAACCACACAGCTTTCACACTGCTCTGGAGAACAGACTTATTAATTAAATCAGATGGGAGCAGATGCTGCTTCAAACATTATGGGTGGATAACCCCCTCCCTTTCCCAGCGCTCTCTAACCCCCCCC
>JABFEB020000132.1:11752687-11763718 GCA_019775895.2 Stomatorhinus ivindoensis
TCCTGCCTGCCTCTGTGCCTTGTTTTACCCGACGCCGCATACATCCTGCCACTCTGCTAACCCGCGTTTGTGACAGAGATTGGAAAGAATATCAGTCTGGCTGTAGGGAGGCACATACGGCAAATGCAGCAGAATCACACTCACTTCGTGTAAAGTATGGGCTTCAGCCTCGCAATCACACCTGCGACAAAATAGCTTTATAAACCTGCACAGCAGAGGACTGGGGGGGGCTTGTCGATGGCCAAGAAGCTCCTCGTCGGTGCAGTATTAGAGATGGTTTCTCCGTTGCCTGTGTGGATCCAGAAACTTGTGGAAGAGGGCAGCTTGTGTGAGGGTGATAGAATTGTTAAGTAGCTTCTTTCCCCTCTAAGATGCAGAAAAATAAATCCAGCCTCCTGTCCGCACAATAGTCAGCAAATAATGGCTCTGGCAGCTTTGAGCGGATAACAAATCCAGCGATGCACCAGTAATGGACGACACCTTCCTCTGGCCGCATCCCGACCAGCTTCTCAGACCCAATATGGTACAGAGATAAACCCGACTTGACCACTCACATTTCTTGTGTTGCAGTTTTTTTTAATTAGGGATATTATTTCCTTACAGCCTGGGTTTGGAACTGTAATCCTAACTTCCAAAGTTCACTGACAAACTTCTTCACGAGGGACTATAAAATAGCTGATCTTTGGGGGGTAGTCAGAGGTAACACTCAGAGAAAACTCTGCTTTCTTCCACAAATCCCAGTCATTATGACAGTTAGACTGGGATCATGAACCTACTGTACCCCGACACCCTCGAACCCTCAATACAGGAGCCTCTGAGAGTTGGGTTCCTCCCCTCATCTCCGTCTCCAGTTTTAAAGATGCGGCCTGGTTGACCACCCCAGATACCACCCCAAAATTTCTGCCACGTCCTTGGCTTCCACCTTGTTGTGCGGCAGGTGCTTGCCCAACTTTTCTTTCTACCTATATCACACAGCCAGATTCCTTGCTTATCCAGATAACTTGTGGATAAGTAGTGGTAACTCTGGCTTTTTCATATAATGATGCTGGTTCTCTTTCAGTGTGACACATCACCACAGTAACTCATGCTACAGGGCTAACCTGCTCCTGCATCAATGAAGATAAGTTATCAAGTTATCGACCAGTCACGTCTTGTGTTCACGTGTAGTCAGCCAACAACATGCCAGACCGACTGTTGCAAACACAGTAACAGCAGAAAGGACCATGTACGTATCATTTTAGGGTTTACAAACACTTTTGACTGTTACACTTTATTCACTTTACTTAAAATTTAGCAGAAGCTAATTGGTCCCCTAACAGTTAGCAGGAATGCTAATCCACTAACTAAAAGAATAGCCTTGTCAATTATTAGCAGTTAGTGGATTAGCAGAATGCTGCCCACCACTACAGAATATTAATACATATAAAAATTTGCACTCTGCTTTGCGCACATTAACAACATGCTGCGGTCACCCCTTTCATACCATTGCCCCCCCCTGGGTCACCCCCGTTAAAAATTCCTAAAACCGCCTCTGCTTGGCTCTTCTCACTTTACACTGCCTACTTCACATCCACGGATAATTCTGTTAAAATAGTAAAATATGCAGGTGACACAGCCATTCGTCTCCAGCAATGGTGAAAGTCGCAGGCGGACCAAGCTGTCACTTGGTGCGCAAAAACAATGCCCTCTTGCCTAATGCAGCTAAAAGCCAGGAACTGATTATTGACCTCCGACACAAGCCAAACCCCAAAACAGCCAGACAAATAAATGGAGACTACATCACCATCACTGACTCCTTTAAATTCCTCGGAACATGCATTGGCAATAACCTGAAATGGAAGACAGATATTGAGCACATCATAGCAAAAGCTCAACAGCAAATTTACTTCCTTAGGAAGCTTACAAAATACTGGATCGAGCATCAACTTCTCGTTCTGTTCTGCTCAGCCATCACTGCATGTTTCGTTACGCAGCTGTATTTTCGTTTCCCATTTTTGGGGCATGGGGGGGGCAAATGGAAAACTGAGAAAATATTGGACACAGAGATGCTGTACTGATTCATTGCTGGGGGCAAACAGAGAGATGGGAAAACACAGAAACACAAAGACTGATTGGGATTCCCGTCACAACAGAAATACAGTATGCTGATTGCGAGCGGCAGCCATACGGAGGAATGTGAAACAGATTGATTAGAGTCACTCGGCGCTGCCTATGGAGACTGACCCCCCCCCCCCCCCGCATACACAGACGTACAGGTTTTGATTATTTTCATTTCATTACAGGCCATGACTTGCACTTAAATGTCTCTTGTCCTAAAAGACACCTGACTATTTTTTTAAATAAGAACTTTGGTAAAAAATCTGGTAAAAAAAAATCCTGGTGGATGGATAGAACTGTACTGTATGTAAGTAAAGGATAAAGGAGGGTTCTAGAATTTTAGAATTTTTTTTTGTTATTTTATGTTATTATAACATTATATTTTATACTATATTGCAGTATGGTTTATTTTAATAGGATGACAATGGCATGGGCTGCATATTATAGATTAATTTGTCAAGGTCCTCTGACATCCTTGTATTTTTCATGGTGCTAAATGGTAATTGTTGCCATTATAATGAAAACAAGATTAGATTTCAAGGGTGTACATGACTAGGCCAAATGCAGCTGAGAGCTCCAGGGAGTGCAAAGAAAATTAACAGTTATTATACTGATATATGTTTGTCTACCATAGTTAAAGTCTTACGATATCTTGTAAGACAGATTTCTAGAAACCTGCCTAATTCTATGCAGCCAACCCATCCATTTAATGTTAGCCACATTACATCAAAAATACAGGTGCTTTCGCTCGTTCTTTTTTCCTGGTTCTTGACGCCATCCTTTCTCCTTACTGGGTTTTTTAATTAACCGGCCTATTCAGCCATTATTGTTTACTGCTTTGTTTATCTACATCTTTAAAACTGTCTAATAAATATGCATTGTGCAATATAATTATTTTTTTTGTCAGATTTGTGCAAATTAATAAGCTGGAGTTCATTTTGTTTTCTAATTCAAACAATGCTGGTTTATCAACAGGCAAACAAAAACACAATTACTGACATCCATCCATCCGTCTTCTAACCACTTATCCTGGACAGGGTAGTTGGGAGTGGGGCGGACAGCATCAGCATAGGGCACAAGGCAGGGGTGCACCTCCGACAGAATGCCAGTCCATCGTAGGGCACGTGAAACAGGGAATTCAGAGCAGCCGATTAGGCTAATGACACGCGATTAGGCTAACGACATGCCTTTGGATTGCGGGAGTGAAACGCCAGTAATATGGAGAAGCACGCAAACTGGATGTGGGATTCAAACCCCCAATTCTAACTCATTGAAAATTTACTTGCATAAAAATGTAAGTAAACACAAACCCAATTCTGGAGAACCACACCCTAAGATCTCACATGCAATCATTAAATATCTTTTAACTCAGCTTCAGTTTCATTACAATAAAAATAAAAACATGCTGAATAAATCCGCTCTGAGAACATGGTAAATTAAGTATTGAAATGTTTCTGACCGTCTCTCAAAGGGAAAAAACATTAGCTGTGATGACACACCTACAAATCCTGGTTAATAGCTGGTTAAGGTATGTTTGAGCAGGGAAATCTTTCCTGATTTCTGGCCTCCAGGAATTAGGAAACCCAGCTGTATGTGTTTGGGGGGATCCTGTGTAGCCTATGTGAGTCACTAATTCAACTGGGTCACTCTTAGGTATAATTATACTTACATGGCAGGAACGCATGACCTGAATCTGTACAAATTAGGCTAATAGATGGATTGATTGTATATGACAATTGAAAAACAGCCAAAAATGTATTGGCACAATGTGACAAGATTGAGCTTCGGAGAAGTATACAGGGTCACTTTGCATTTCATGTTTACAGGATGTTTGTGTTTTATCTTGTGTGTTAATGCTTTTTGCTATAGAACACTTTATTTTCGATCATCCTCAAAAATTTGATGTGATTAAATCGGTACCAAAGCAATACAGAGTAAAGGACTCCATGGTACTAGCAGGACACCCTCTGTGTCGGTGCTGAAAAGAATCCACCCCCATTACAGGATATATAAAACGTGAAAGAGGACAATTTTTAAAATGTCTTGTATAGGTGAAGAGGTTATTTGAAAATTGATGTTCCAGAGCTCGCTTCCCACAATTTCAAACTTAAAATAAAACTCTTCACCTGTTTGAGTTTTTAAATAACATCTTGCATACTTGTTTGTTTGTTTGTTCTGAGAGGGAAAAAATGAAACAGTTCTTTGTTTTTTTATGTAATTGCCAAAATTTGTAACAGCAACAGAACAGAAGATGAGAAAATGAGCATCCTGCATAAATGTGCCATACAATGGCATCAGCACAAAACTGGGCCGGTTTAAAAACTCTGCTGAGCATCTCGTTGACCCCTGGCCTCCGCAGCACAGAAACAAAGCCTCTGAGACAGTGGAAACCTCTCACCGTGACAGAATAAAGCCCGGGACAGAAATAATGAGAAAGAGATGGCTGCCGGAGATGACGGAGTATTTCTTTTTTATAACTTGATAGAAAAATTCAATGTTCTGCTCAGGGCACTTTCCGAATGGCGTAAAAGAAAAGGAGGAATGAAGGGTGTGTGTGACACAAAATTTGTGATGGTTTGTGATAGTTGACGATTTGGTGTATTATTATTATTATTATTATTATTATCGTGATAATTCGTGTGACATATATCACGCAGGAACTGGGAAATGTCTTTAGATCGAGTCACTATTAGGGAAAATACTCATTTACTGATTATTTTGCAAAACAATGTGTGTTGCTTAAGGTGATGACTATGCACTGTTAATTACCTATAGACCTACCTTTGTAACACATTCGGAAATTAATCAAAATTGCAATGAAGTAATATTTACATGTATTTAAAAACTAATCAGTTCTCTGAGTTAAGAAACATGGTTTCATCACGTGCGATCTGTATGCTTCATTATGCAATCCCATTTCCAGGATAATGTACACTGAATGTTTTGCATTTATATGCAGGTCACAGAGTCACTGCTGCACCAATAGAAGTTATGAGAGTAACGTTGTGTTTGCAGGAGCCGCAAAGGCTTTTCAGTATCTCGCTTCTTCACTTGCCCTGCTGAACATAAAAGCCCATTAATATTAGACAGCTTCGTTTGGAATAAAAAACAAAACAGCTTGAAGCTAAATCCATCCATCCATGTTCTACCCGCTTATCCTGGTCTGGGTGGCAGGGGGCTGGCATCAAAGCCAATCGCTCAATGGTCCAACACCCAGTCCCCCCAAGGATTTTCAACATGCAGCTCTGGGCTGTTGCTTCACACTCTGGGTCACAGCAGGCTTACTGACCGACCCCCTCCCTCACCACCTGCCAACTGATTTGGCGGTGTCCTCTCTGGCAGCGGGATGCTGTTTTGCGGCTGCAATAATCATCCCTCACACTAGCTGACAGTTAAGAGGTGTCAGCAGGTGACAGAGGTGTTCTTAAAACCCAGCTGGCACCGAGCCATTGGGTGCACTGGGATTTAAAAGCTATGTAGCCAATCAAAACAACACAGAAATCAACGCTTCCATGCCCGGGACCTGGGTTATGCATGATTAAGTGCTTTTGAAATATTCCCTCCTATAGATTGTGCTTTTAGGACTGAATGCTGTTTAAATGTACAACCCCAGTGACAAGCAAAGGTACAAATTTTAACCCTTTTTTTCTGAGTGTGGGTTAGTCCCCAGTTTTTTTGGGCGATTCCTGATCAATTGATTGATATTAAAACTAAAATAAAATTATTTTCATGTAGTGTTCAGAAAAAAAAAAAAACTCAACATGATTTGTTTTCGCAGCGCCTCAATTTGACATGTTTCAGTTAATTATTTTTTATTATGAAAGCCCATCGCCAGGCAGGCGGTGCTCTTCCGAGGGTGTTTCATAATTGTGGCAACACGGCACCCCAAGCGGGCACTGCGCAAGCGGCCCAGCATTCCTCCAACCACGCTGCATGTTCATCTGCCTCCCAGCATGCAACACTTTGTTTACATGTCCCCTGGCCGTTCCCACTCAACGCGACTTACATACTCTGTCAGAAAAAAGAGCACTGATTTGTACCTTTGCTTCTCACTGGGGCTGTACCATCAAGGGTCTGGCAATTGTACCCTTAGCTTTAGGTAACTGCACCTTTTAAGACATGGACTCAGAGGAACATTTTTATACCTTTGGGTGTACAGTAATATGGTCGGAACCTTTGGGGTGTTCCTCAGAGTCCTCAGAGTATATCAGAGTATGCCAGAGTATATCCATCATACAAACATATATAGATATGTGGCTGGGATAGATGAAGGCCTTGATTTAATTTTGGAGAGCAACATCCATGTTCATGTAAAATCACACCATTCAAAGTAAAATCGACTAATAACTATAAGCAATGGACGATGAAGCACAAAGCACACCACTCGATTTTCAAATTATCTATTTCTGATGCATCTTTATTAATGATTGCACTATTGCAATTATATACTATGTCCATTCACCAGCAGCAACTGTACTGTAAGTAACCAACAGCTACTGAACAAGAAGTACACAAGTGAATAGTAAAATATTAAGTAAAATTTTAAATAGTAAAATTTCCAGATTAAGTAATCTGGAAAAGCAAGTAGTATGCAAGAATTGCTATCAGCTGAAAATGTTGAACCAATATCTCATTAAGGCAGAGATCACACCTTTTTATAGGTATTAGCAAGATTTAGCACGCATAAGGAAGGGGCTTGAAATGCAAAAATAAGCTGTCTGGCTTGCCTTTTGAATTTTTGAGTAAATGTGGCGATGTACCCTGCTGAAAAGTAAACTAACATTGTGATTTCAAAAGCCTGACTTACCTATGCTTAGTCTCAAAGTTATCCTGCTTCATGAACCAGATCACCGTGTATTCAAATCAAATCAAAGTTATCCTGCTTCATGATGCAGACCACCGTGTATTCAAATCAAATCAAAGTTATCCTGCTTCATGACGCAGACCACCGTGTATTCAAATCAAATCAGTTATCCTGCTTCATGACGCAGACCACCGTGTATTCAAATCAAATGACAAGAGATGGCATCTGATCCACAGGACAGCAGTTGAGGGTTATGATTGCGTAAAAACAGTTGTCTGCTTTGCATGAACATATTAGCTAAGGACGTAAATTTAAAATTCTAAATTAACTCTCAAGATTTCAAAAAAGGAGATCACAACTGAGTTACTGGTACTAATACTAGGGGTTAATGCCATGACCAGCAACTGGCTATTAAACACATCCTTGTGGATCGCAGTGTGTGCATGTGTGCGTGTGTGTGCACGTGTGTGTGTGTGTGTATGTGTGTGTGGCTGTAATGTGCCTAAGGTTGGATTTTTAATGGAGGGGATTGTACCACTCCAGTCTTTTCCCTTCAGAACGTCTCTCTGTTTAATGGGCAGCACAAGCAGCATAACTGCGCACGCTAACAAGCAACTGCATGCATGCACACCAACACACGCATACAGGTGAATACAGCTGGCCGCTCTGAGTCGGGTCACATCTTGTCTCCTGTAACGTCGTTCACTGGGCTGTAGGATGAAGCTGCTGCTCATATCTGTCCATGGTGCTGAAGAGGCTTGTCTCATTTTCCGCCTCACTAACGGCCTGTGCTTTTCCACATTTAGAATATTGTTTTGCATTTGTTTCGTCAGCCTGTGTGTGTGTGTGTGTAAAACTCCCAATTTAGCAAACAGGGACATGCAGCCACCGGGAGGCAGGTCGGGCTCTGGGCTGTGTCGGCGTATCTGCCAGCTGGGGTCCGGCGAAGGCGACGCCCCCCCAGCCAGGCGCTGACATCACGGCTGCCACGCGAAGCGCCAGCCATCGGCGGGCCGCCCGAGGGGTGAGAGGTGCGCCTCAAGCCAGGGCCTCTGTGCTCCGGCAGGGATCGTCATTAAAAACAGATGGACTGCAATTACCACCTGAGTGGCTGCACATTTGTGTAAACTAATGTGCTGTAAAAAAAAAAAAGAGGCTAATATCAACAGATGAGAATGCCGTAGGTTTCCTGTGACTGTCTGTCAAAGCCCAACCTACCTCAGACACAACAGGATGCGACAGACATAGTAACATGCATACCATAATAAACACGACCTGCGTATCCAAGCGGTTAAGCATTCCTCTACTGTCTTGTTTTGTTATGAATCGCATCTATAAAATTTTACGATATAGATCATTCTAACAAGCCATTCTCAAAATGCTTGGCTGAAGATATCTGTCTGCGGATGACATTCTCCAGACAGAATAAAAAAAAAAAAAACGAAATCCGAGGGACTTCTGAAAAGCGAGGGATACTTCCGAGACTCTGCCGCCGCTCACTTAGTTGTTTCTGGAGTCCATTGTGGGCCACGGGCTGCATACATATTTCATCACAATGCCTCCTGCGCTTTTCTGTGAAAACAGAACAAGACGAAAGAGATTTTTCACATTATTGCACACATGGTTGAGGAATAATATCCTGTCTGAGAGGGTCCATTTTAAGCCCCATTTGGTAAAGCATTGATGTAATGTGAGTCTTCCGCAGTACAGCGTGACCCTAACGTGACCTGCTGCTGCCGCCCTGCAGCCGTGGCCTCACAGACTCCGCCCCCTTATTCTGAACTGACAAAGAAAAGTGGGCAAACCAGTAAAATGAGGTGACGAAACGGAGAAAGACGATGGCTCTGTGCCACCATGTCCAGTGTCCAGTTTGTTAGCCAGAGCGCTATCGCTACGGTGAACGGTGAAACAAGGGACGTTTAGGGGGGATTGATCTGAAATAATGTCTTCATTCCAGCTAGCAGGTAGACTTGCTTTTACGCTGTTTGGCCATTTGACTTTGAAAAGCATTCCCGATTAATCCAGTGACATTGCAGTGCTGTGTAACCCAGCCTTCATTAATGTATCATTTTCTCTCTGCACTCTTTCTTCGCTTCACTGATTCCTTAATCCTCATTTTATCGGCTGTATATTTTACAGTCGAACCCCTGACTAAACACACTGTTTTAGGGTACAACAGCAGAGCTCCATGCAGGGTAGCAATGAGTAAATCCTCTGATCGCACAACCCGCTTGGCAGTTATGAAATGTAGAAGGAAGCTTGTCAATGCCAGTAACAGTGCCAGTGAGGCCATGCTGAAGGTCCAACTAAGCCTGTGATTATTGTGGCTTTAATTTAAGCGCCAAGGAAGTTTATTACTCTTAGCATTGAGTTTGTCTGGGGCCCGACTGCCTTTCTCAGGGACTGTCCACTTTACATGCTGGTCTGTCTCAGCTCTCCAGTCTTCTGTGACCAATAAAATCAGCAGTCATACGCATGTATGACATATGTTTATTAATAATGCGAGTCCAAAATTTATTAGTGATGAGGATGCCATGTCCATTAGCCGCAAGGGTGCCGTGTTCATTAGCCCTGAGGATTCATTGTGAAGCTTCATTGTGAATCTCTGAGCCAGAGGTAGCTGGCTTGGAATCTGGTTTAGACAGAGCTCTGGGCCTCAATGGGCCTCAATGGCTGCTCAGCTGTCATCGATGTTCTGCAAGCGTGCGGCTCAGAGCTCGGTTTGGTCTGGAGTCGGGTTTCTGGATTTGTGGGGCTGGTCTTGTTCTGTTTGTGTTTTATTTTAGGATTGCAGGCTAGGCTGCCAGCAGTGTCCCTAGCTTCAGGTCAGCTGATGTCTTGTCTTGCGTATGATAGTCCTTTTGAACCGCCGTCTCGTTTCGCGTTCTTGGTCTTGATTTCCCAGAGTTCCACAGACACTTGTGCTGGGCAGCTGGTATTTTGCTGTTAGCTTTGTTGTGGTTATTTTGTCGTTGCATTTCAGCTGCGCTTCCAAGCTCCTGTTCCTGGTGCCTGTTCCTGGTTTTCTTCTGCACTTGAGTCTGCTGTTTGTGCACATAGTCCTGGAGCTGCTCATCCAATCAGCAGCCCCAAATCCCAATGTTTACCTGTTTCCTGTGGAATACTAACCAAAGCTCTTACATCTGGCATTGTGAGTGGGCAGCACTCTATTTCCGACTCTGGGTGTGAAAGGCAATAAACATGTTTAACCTAAGCTCTCCAAGTCCATGCTGTGCCATTTCCTTCACAATATGTATAATTTCTTAAGAGTGACAAGAATTGGAAATAAGCATTGGCACAGCAGCAGCACTGAGAACAGAGGGCTGTAAAAATATTCTGTGGCTATTTTAGTGCACATAATTCATAATTTTTGTGCACACAATGACCCGTGAGTTAAAAGGGAGAATTAAAAATGAGAAGGATGCAATTTTCCAACCTTGACAGTTACTTGAGATACACACCCTGGCCCACTCCGCTTGTGTGGGAAACAGTGAAGACTCCACAGCTCATCATGAACCTGCAAAAAAGAACCACCACAAAAATGCTGTCTCAGAAGGCAAGGCCGAGTAATGCAATGTGGGGTTATGTGAAGCAACACTAATTATTACTAATTAATTGTCCATAATTTATTATCTTTGTTTTCTCTCTGTCTCACCAGCATACATAATGTGACACTGTTTTGCCAGAAGTAATGGTGTGTAAATACTCATTTTTCAGATGCTAGGGAATTAGCAATGACAACAAGGTAAAATGTTGCAGTATAGTGCTAAGAGTTATCATAAACATCACCATAATTTAATAGCTTGTCTGTGCTGGGTTCCCCCTGAGCACAGCATTTCCCAAAGCCGCTACATGTTTCTTATTGGTTGCTGGGCATTTCATATGTGTTTTTGCAGTAGTAACTAGTAAACATGCAGGCTTTGCCTCAGTGCCCTAACCTGCCTCATGTGCTTTGCCTCAGTGCCCTAACCTGCCTCATGTGCTTTGCCTCAGTGCCCTAACCTGCCTCATGTGCATTGCCTCAGTGCCCCAACCTGCCTCACGTGCTTTGCCTCAGTGCCCTAACTCTCCTCATGTGCTTTGCCTCAGTGCTCTCACCTGCCTCATGTGCTTTGCCTCAGTGCCCTAAC
>JABFEB020000132.1:11779215-11794328 GCA_019775895.2 Stomatorhinus ivindoensis
AAGCTCCAATGATGTAGGGTGTTTCTTTTCTCTTCCTTTGATATCTGTAAATTTGAAAGGTGTCTATCAAAGTCTGACCGCTTGTACCTTTCAACCTGTAGTTTCTATACTGTTTGTAATGTACAGCTTTTGTAATGAAGAGATTGATACAATATAAAAAGGACCTGCACTTTGACATTACACACACACACGCACACAGACACACACACACACACACACACATACACACAGATATATATTCTGCGACACAGCATCATAACTTTGTATCTCTCCGGCAAAGTACAAAAGTGTGTTCCTGAATATCAGATATCCTACTGTCAAGGACCATCAGCATCGTCCAAATGATAATTCTACTCGATGACGTTATAGCCAAAGCAATAAAGTGTCAGCGAAAGGCAATGAGTGCAGCGTATGTGTGGGGAGGCGGCAGGGGCTGATTCAAACACCAAACTGTCTGCGGTAGCTGAAATTCTAGTTTGCAATGCATGCCGAGTACTGAGGACTCGCCGTCCGGAACAATACTGAGCTATGAGCACCCCCCCCCCCCCATATCTCGTAGATGACTTCCCCTTTATGGTAATTTCTGGCATAATAAGACTTTTGCACTGTATGGAATGATGTGCTTCACTTCACTGTGCTGAACACCACACTCACTGTGTAACCTGTCATTAATCACTTCAGATACTACCTGAAGTTATGGTCGTTTGTTGCAATGTTTCTCCTGAAAACGACTGAGATTAAATGTACCGTGTAAACCACTCCTTTTGCGTGTGATGTTTTTAGTATCTGGTGTTTCACACTATATTTCCATCAATCCATTTATTTTTTTCCCCCGGCAAGTTTTTCCCTCTGTTTCCGAGGGGTGGGATAACAGAGGCGCTGGCACGCACACACACACACACGCACACACACACACAGACACACACACACACGTCAATGTGATGGGTGACTGAATGACAAACAGTGGAATTAGGAACTGAAAAATGTGCACGGTGCTTTACTGCTCCAAAAAATAATTAAACACCAACCACTGCAAAAGTGTAATTATTTTTGTGAGCGGATAGCTGTAATTCTCATTCACACAAAGCTCACAGACCTTGCAGTTTGCTTCTGTGCTGTTTCATTCACTGACCGTGCCGTTATTTCTCTGGAGGGGATATGTGTGTTTGCGGGAGGGACTTTTCAGCTTGGTGCCTGTGGAGGGGGGGTGACTTTTCCTGGGGTATTCCCCAGCCCGGCACACAGGCTCCTTCCTGTGGTTGGTGCCTGATCACCGGCGATGTAGCAAAGAGCAAAGACAGCCATCAGCCTGGGGGGAGGTGGGTGTATGAGAGGAGCACATGGTCTGGTACGGAATGGAAACCGTGCCGTCATTAATAACCAGACAGTGAAACACCATCAGACAAGTTATATATTATAAGAGACCACTGCAGATCTCTATTTATCTTCCCACTGTCATCCTACTATTCTGCAGCAAGATAAAAATAAAAGTCTTTAAAAGAATATTTCGCTTTATCAGCCAAAAAAAAAAGTACCCACTTTTGCTTATTTTATTGATGCAATATAAATGATAATTATTCTTGACAACCTTTCTACATAAGACGTACTGTGTCCTACGACAATAAGGGTGGGGTAAACTAGAGTAAATATAGGGCCAGCAATACTGAGAAGGGGGTGGGGGGGGGGATGATAAAGATCCCTTATGGTGATGATGAAGCTGTAACCAAGGCTAGCCATGCTATAACACAGGGAGATCTTATCATATAATTGCCCCCCCTCCCCTAACACCCCACCACTGAGTCGTTACATATATAACAACTGCTTATCTGTGCCATTGCAGCGCTGCTAACACTGGGCAGTGTGTCAGAGCCACATTCATCCATTCGAGAAGCGGGGCCCGTTTGCTTTGGCTCAGGTGCTGTCGCTAAGCGGGAACTTATCAGGCACATACAGGAGGGCCGTTCGGGAACCCGAGGGGGACGCAAGGCCGTTCGGGGACCCGAGGGGGACGCAAGGCCGTTCGGGGACCCGAGGGGGACGCAAGGCCGTTCACGGAAAGGCGTGGATGAGAGTGCAGAGCGGAAAACTGAAGGGAAGGACATCCATTCGCAGAAATAAGCGCCATTTAGTCGCAACACAAAATTGTGAAATATCATATTAATATGATATTAATGTATTTAACTTTATATAAAGCCTTAATAGCTTTTTGAAACGTTCATGTTCGGGTCAGTGGCTCCAGGGTGCCCCTCTCACTTGGACTGTTTCCCAAAAGCATCAGCATTAGAATATGACTGGATCTCAGAATGACCAAATCCATTCACATCAGATTCACCAGCTGCTTCCTTCCCTGTGTGCTGGACGTGCAATGAATCCATCCAAGGGCTCATCTGATTCTGTTCTGTTTATCAGCAAATCCACAGTATAAGTAAAACATGATTTAAACTGCTACTACTTTCTAACAATTATCTTGGTTGTGGGTTGAAATGTACCTACCAACAGTTAATTCCTCCTCCTACGTACAGAAATACAGCCATATTAACCTCAGAAGTCTGGTAAAACACACTAGTATCTGGTATCAGTTTATGGAAAGCCTGCGTGTGATCACTGCCGTCACGTGCCTTCCCAAGAAATGTACTGGCAAAATGTGAAATTTTAACGGAAAGGAACTCAGTTTTCATTTATCATAAAATCACAAATAAATGGACCTCATTATCAATTTTGTGACGTTATTGATGGCGACGGGAATGCAGGGTACAAATGAGCCTGGGACGGTATTCCGGCATCCCGGCCCAGACAGTCCTTGATAAAATTTAACCCTAAACACCTAAAGCTGAAAGCAACATTCCGTCATGGAATCTCAAAGTCCAAGGCCGTACTGTACAGTCTAAAAGCTTAACACCCAGAATGCAACATCACGCATCCAGCATCACAATTAGTAACTGAGTAAAAAGCTTGTTATACAACCGCACTTTATACTTGTGAAACTTTAATGTGAATTGCAGGTTCACATGCAATGCCATGTGCCGTAACCATGACACCGGATCGATAATAGTAACTGATACTTTATTGATCCCCATGGGGAAATTGTCTTTACATCTCCCTTAACTTGTTCTTTGCAGAGTAAATTGTCCGCAAAGGGCAGCCACCCATAGCAGGGAGCTGTGGGTTAAAGGCCTTGCTCAAGGACCCGCAGACATACTGAGGCTGGGTTTGAACCAGCAATCTTCTGATTACAGGCACACAGGCTGCCTCAGGGTGCTGCTCGTTTATCATGGTACCGTGGAGTTACCGTCGGGGAGGCATTGCAGTCGCCTGTCCTTACACATTGTCACAATTTTGGGTGAAACCCGGCTAGGATTTGTGTATTGACACTAAATGTGCCCTGTTTGAGGAGGAGAGGTGACATAAATGCAGACCACACTTCAGGCTGATATAGTCCTAACATCTCTATAACTCAAGCGTTTCATTTCAAATGGTGGTCTATATGAAGATGACGACCTAACACCACACAAATGTTCAGCTTCGTTGGGTCTTTGACTAACTTCTCAGGTTGAGCGCGTTGCATTCTGAGGCCACCTCACTCTGGTGTGGAGTGAAGCACCAGAGTGCCAAAGACAGTGGCCAAGCAACATCACCACCTGCTGTTCAAAGACCTCTCCATGGTGTGTGTAGGACAGTCTACACCTGGGCTTTCACAGGGGAAGTGCTGCAAATGCAGACTGCAGTGGTACAGTCAAGGATTCCAGTCTGTACTGGTTTTTATTGCAATGAACCTTCTAAAAAATTTGACCTGATTGAACTGTTAAACACTGCTAACTGGGGAGTCGTACTAATTAATTACAGGCTGCAGAAAGAAACATTAAAAGGCATCCGACGCAAACACCATCTTTCAATCCATCTTATGGAATTTGTTTTCGACCTTGAAACAAAGCTGCACTAATTAGCATTTCATCAGTCAGTACTCTCCAGCAACGAGCCTCCGGAATAATGAGATGTACAATCCATTAGCTTTGAGTACATTTCACTCTCTCAGAAAGGGGCAAATACGTTCATTTGTATCATACATGCATTTTTAATATAGCATGAGAGCTAGAATCAGAGGGCATCATGGTTTTCAGACTTTAGGCATGAAATTAAATCTTCTATAGATTTTCCAGACAAAAGACGTTCAGGGGGAGAATTTAATCAAGAGAGCATCTGAACTGAGGCAGTTAACAGCTGGACTGAAATGTGAGCCAGGAAAGACACTGAATATTACGGCTTGGCTTCCAATAAGCAGACTGGTGGTGCTATTCTCACAGGTCCTGTAAGGCTTCTGTCGGCCCATCAGAGTCCCGGGGGTAACCTCATAAGTCATTAAGACCCCTTGGTCTTCCTGATCATGGCTTCCATCACAGCCCACTGTTCCTTGGTGACCTATGAAGGAGAGAGATCTTTCATATGCGAGCTGAAGGCGGCTTCAAAGTGCTTCCATGAGAACGTGTTGGGACTGTGCCAGAGGATCAAGATAAGAAATTTTTAAATGTAGCAAGCTAACCTTTTTTAGGTCATTGAACTCGCCGGCCATCGACACGAACTCTCCACCGTCCATTCGAATGATCTGTACATGGAAACAAACGTTCAGCAGAAATTACTGCAACAAAGGGCACAACTCTGAGTAATAAAGCACCACTGAGGTGGTGAAATCAGACACTGGCATTTATGGCATAATTCACACCGTCTTCCATAAACCACACACGCAGCAAACCACACACGCGTGTTGAACCTTCAAGTTCACGACTCCGCGTGACCTTTCCGCAGCAGCTGAAATTTAAGAGGCCCTCTGAGATAGCTGGAGCCCCCAGCCAAAGCACGCTGCTGTAGCCAAGGTTACAGACAGTGCAGGGTCAGGGCAGCGGCGCGGGTGGGGGGGGGGGCACGTACCGCTCCAGTCACCCAGTTGGCGTAGTCGCTACACAGGTATGCCGCCAGGTTGGCGATCTCCCCAGGGGTGCCCAGTCTGCCCACTGGGATCCGGTCTATCATGGACTTCTCAAACATGCCCGTTGGATCCAGTCGGCTGAAGGCTCCCTGCATCGACAACCAATCGATAAAACCATCACTTCAGTCAACATCTCCCAGAGACATAACAGCTAACATATTCACATTCATTTCCCCTGTGGACAATAACCGCAAACAAACTGCAGAACTAACCTTGGTCTTTATGGGCCCAGGCTGAATCACATTGAACCGCATGCCGTACCGCCCCCACTCTGCTGCGAGAGACCTGTGGGGGCACAAAAACGGGATGGAGTCGGAGCGATGGGGCATGGGTGAACAAAGCGCAGTCGATTTGCTGTTAAACGGCACCGACGCCTTGAAAGATCCCGCAGAAACAGCAGCCGGCCGATTTAATGCACATTCATCTCTTCCTGCACGGCGAGGCAGGGGCAATGAGCTGAAAATACCTCTCTCCACAAATCCACTGAAGCCCTTAACGCGGCAGTAATTCTTAAATAAAGGGAATAAAACCATTTATGATTTGTGAAATCGCTCAATTACTGCACCTCAGTAGTCAGTGTCACATCATCAAACCGGTCGACGTACACGGGGGGGGGGGGAAATGAAGAGGTACTGTATGACCATCTCAGTCAATTTCCACAGCGTCATAAGGGGCCACGAATTTATTCTCTCTTCTCAGGCAAATGTTCTCCTGTAGAGAACCGTCCTTACGGGACAATGGCCCTGGATATGGGAGGGACAAGGGGGCCATTAGGAAGCGACAACCGAGCTGGGAGAGAAAACAAGGCCTGACCCTGAAGAGCAGCTGCACACCCAACGAAAGCCATTTGCTGGAATTCGACGTAACATACGGTGGACTGTCGATGTCAACGTCCGCCTCCCACTGCACTGATGAGCTCAACGTTTTTTCCATAGCATGCGGACACCAAGGCGAATTCATTAAAAAACTGATTAACGTTTAACTCAAAAGATCTCAGAAAATTTCAGCAAGATTAAAAATTAACTCCCCCCCATCATCAGTTTAGTAACTAACTCGATCATGGCGCTGAGGGCAGTCCTGCTCATCTTCAAGACGACACACCAAGCGCCCAGATGCTGATAAGCTGGTGGATAACCCACCGCACACACACCCAGCTCAATCAGCTTACGCATGTGTACGGTGGAGCTGAACCTGGCACAGACCGGCCGGCGATCCAAAAAGACAAGCCAAAGTCTGCATTAGTGACAGGTTGTGTGGAACGGCTGAAAATCTGCAAGATGTCCCCGATCCTAACTTTAAGCCAGGTGTATAATCCTGAGCCGTGTGGGTGAGCATCAGACTGCATGAATCCATGACCGCAGAGCCTTACGTGCACAGCGTCTCCACCCCGGCCTTGGCGGCGGCGCTGGGTACGACAAATCCGGAGCCACTCTCAGCGTAAATTGTAGTGATGGCCAAGAAGGCGGCGCCTGCGAGCACAAGATCAGGTCAGCAGGCAGCAGGAGGGACGCGTGCGGTCAGGGGCTGCTTTAAGGGTTAATGGACGCCATTAATGCTCAACACCAGGGAACAGCAAGTGTCAGGTACCAGAGGAATCTGATGGATCAGCACACCCAAACAAACAGCACACTGTAAATCACAACAGGTCCTGGGGTATTTTGAAGTGACACACCAGCTGTATGGGACATAGAACAACACAGTCTTAGTTACAGGGTGAGGCACATAACCGTGTGTAGCGGGGGCTGTTCCGGAAGGGACAGGGCCCCTGTGACAACATGCATGCCCCCCCCCCCCCATGGCCACCTGAAATTTGTACGTTACTTGGGTCTGAAATAAATGCATTATTATATATATTATTATTTACATTTATATATGTGGGCTAAAATTTTGTGCACTGGGAACAGGTGAAACACGAGCGCAAGCACATTCTTGTGATGGACCCCCCAGGGAGGGTCACGTCGCTTCGGTTGGCAAAGTTAATGACAGAAAAAAATTATCAAACTACACTGAGTTACATATTTGTAAAAAAATGTAAAATGTAACTGTAGAGCATTGCATAAAAACATCAGTTTTCAAAATTGTCTTTCGCTTCTCAATGCTGGCAATCTACTGTAAGTAATACTTGGAGGACACTAATGCCAAATTCATCGCCGTCGCCGCCCCCCCAACAGAACAACTGGCCCCCAGATAAAATGGGTAAAACTCCCAGTGCTGTGCAGGCACGACGTTTCTATCACCCAGGTTCATAAACGCCTGACATTCTACAGTCATTTAGCACCATAAATCCTGGCTCCTAGACCACCTAAAAACGCAGGGCCTTTTCAGACACAGCCCAGACAAACCGCTAATTCCAATTATCACTGAAAGTTTCTGCGTTTTGTGCGGAAGCCGAAACAAAGTGAATGAAAAGGAAGCTGATTGGCGAATATAACTGTACATTACGGGCACCACCAGCACTCTTAGCGTTTTCCAAGTTGCGAACAGAGACAAAAACACAGGACCGGCACAGAGAACACAGATGGCAAAGAAGCCCCCAGTCGCTGCGCCCCCTGCTGGCTGGCATTCATGCAAGATGACGTGGCGGGGGCACACGGAAAGATTTGGTACCCCCCCCTGTGGACACGTCGCCTTCCCAAGACGTGCCGTGAGACAGTCAGATAAGTGATAATGCAGGACAGCGGCAGCCAAGGCACCAGAGTCGGGCGTCCGTGTGACCGAGGGGGGGGGGCCGCGATCTGACCCAGCCCCACAATCCGCTTACATTCGGATTCTCTCACAGACAGGGCAGCCTGACAAGGGCGGTAGAGTGAGGCCAAAATCAACACGGCTTGGACACGCCACCTTTCTTGCTTTCAGTGTGGCATCAGTTGGCTGCATTGACCCCCAATCCGTGACATCATGAAAACGCAGCCATCGCAGACACAGCTCTTTACTGCCCCCTGGCTACAGTTTTGCATATAAACACAGATGCTCTTGGCTTTAGCACGGTGCGACTTAAAAGTATTTTGACTTTCCGATGGTGCGACAGCGATGCACACTAAGGAGTCATCAGACCCAGCTTTGAATTTACATTTGTTCCTTGGCTAGCAGAGTCCCAGACGATACCTTCTACTGATGCCTGGTGAGGTCAGCATCTACGCAGCCTCTTCCAGTCCCTGCAGCGATAAACACTCACACGGTGTTTAACAATGTATTGAAGGCTTACTTATCATATTTGGCTTTTCATCTTACAATGGGTTAATCAGAACACAACCCCATCGTAAGTGGAATAGCATCTGTATATAAATGTGTGTGTATATTGTATACATGCGTGGTTATGTATGTAAACAAGCTCTTTACTCCCCCTAGTGGTAAATCAAATGCATGTCTTTTAGATTCCTTGGCATATTCCTCAAACTGATCCCACAGAGACGGGAAAATGTATTAAGCTCCCATTTGTTTACTAGACAGTGACAGAAACATCTTGCATTCATCCTTTACCTCTCCCTGCCGTTATCAGCCGCTTTCCGACCTCCAGTGTCACGTATGCAGTGCCGTTCAGGACAATGTCTGTTATTGTTCTCCAGGCGTTGGGAGAGAGATTCTCCGAGGGGGAGACGAAGTTTCCGGCAGCGTTGTTTATCACGACCTTTTTTTGGGGGGGGGACAATGAAATCAACAGCAGGACTAACAGAGCACAGAATACTATTTTAGATAACTCTACAACTAACAGAATGAAGGCTTGACAGAAAATCAAGTCTGTGATAATATTTCACCCCCACGTACATCTGGCAAACCTGCGACGCCGACCAGCTCTGTGACAGCGGCCTCCACCGACGCCGGGTCCCTCACGTCACACTGGACAGCGTGAACCTGCAGACACAGAACATCACAGAACTCTCTCTCAACCTCATTTCAAATCAAACAGCTGCCCATTATGGCATAAATGACAGCAGTGTGAAAAATGAGGGCTTGGCATTCTAAAATATTGCAAATAATATACAAGCGAATGGTGAGACCAAAAGCAAGTGAATTGTCAGAACTCGTACCTTATTTCCTGTCTGTTTTGTTATTTCCTCTGCAGTTTGCTTTAAAACATCCAGTTTTCTAATAACAAACACAAGAAACAGTTAAAATACTAGTATACAAAGATAGATAATAGAATATCATGTGAAAAACCTTCAAAGGAGGTGCGCAGTTACACGTCGCACACAGGGTGAATTAGACATTAACATTCACCTAAAGAGACTTAACTATTTGAAACTTTCCATGCAACTACGGCAACAGATATGAAGAGTTTAAATGTTGCTGGCATAATTGGGAGCATAATAGGATCATATAGAGCAGGGTTCTTCAAATCTGGACCTCGATTCCAAATCCAGGCCTTGTTTTCGGTACTCCCAGGTAGTTAGTTTAATAATCACTGATTCTGATTTTTCAGAGGCTTCACACCTGGCTCACAGGTAAAGAAAGGCTGGAAAATCAGCAGTGCTCGGACTTCAAGGACCGTGACTTGAATAACAGGGATATAGAGTAAATAGCGTGTATTAAAGAGCACCAGTTTAGGATGAACTACCGCTATTGGCGTCTAAAAACGGGTCAAGACGGAACCTGCTGGCGATGACACATTCGGCGCCGAGAGCCGACAGCGTGCCAGCCATCCCCTTGCCAAGCCCCGTGCCGCCTCCCGTGATGAAAGCGACCTTATTTCGGAAGGTGTCTGGCCGCAGCATCACCCCTTCATTCGGGGGAAAGAAGGCAGTCTGCTTGGCGCTGAACTGCCGCAAAGCTCCGCTCCCATCGCGCAGCAGCTGCATTAAGGAGGAACGGGTAAATCCACCGTGCTGGCGTGTGTGCTCTATTCCATTAGCCATCGTCGCCATCATCATCATCATCATTAGTACTACCATTACTGATTTATTTGCTAGACTATTTTTTGGTTCTGCACAGCAACATTCCAAAATAGCGCGCAATATTTCACGCTACATGCTCTGCATTTAAAAAATGACCGACCGGCAAAACTTCAAGTATAGTCATGCTGTTCTTAATGCACAATGGCAGATGAGAGAACACAAAAATATAACAAGTCCTGGTAACACGGCAACAATGTGACTGCTAACTAGTTTTCAAGTTTTTGAAATTTTCATTCACGCAGTTTCAATGCAGCACATTAAAATTTGAAAAGTTAATTCATCTCACCCTTCTAGAGACACCAGACATTAATGGAAATGCCAAATTAAGTTTTCTCGCCCCCCGCACTACCGTCCACGCCATTTTTTTTAATGCTTGACTTTTCCCCTACTGCCTTTGGAAAGGACGTGTGTGTAAAGCGGGATCTCTCCTCATTGGCTGACCGTCCTGTTAATCACGCCACAATGCTAAGCACCGCCCACTTTTCCCTGCTAGTCTTCCGAATGTTGATCGCTCATCTACACAAGAGCCGTCAGGGAAGGCGAGATCTGGTTCAAAAGTACGAAATGCAGCTGAGGTTTAAAAACTAATATTTAACATATTAAACCAATGGCGGACCCATGGGGGAGGGGGTGGCACTGTCCCTCCGAAATCACCCCACGTTTTATTCGCTCTGACCACGGAATTCAATTCTCCCAGATATACTAATGGGAACAACTATAATTTTAGTAACTATCAGAATTCAACGAATATACACGAATCACTGCCATAACGCAAATATTGCACGACTCAAGAAAATATTTTTTAATGCACTTTTCTCTTCGGATCCCCCCCCCCCCGAAAAATAATCTGGAGCCATATATCACTGTGTTAAACCCACCTTCATTGTGTTTTTGGGAAGATTTTTTTATGAATCATTAAGAAACATAATACATGCATGTACTGGGGACTGGAAATTTAGGTTTTCCTAGCCCGAGGCAGGCAGTTCACACGAAGGGCGAGCGCAGACTGAACACTAATCCACTGACCAGTAAAAAATGCGGGTCATGCTCCTTTTTTTACTGAACTAGCCCAGTTGGATGTATTCATTTTAAAATGAAACGACATATCGCAATCACAAGGGCGTTGGTTCAGCTCCCGTGGTGCTTTATTAAAACAAACGGCTTAAACAGTATTTTTCGCAAAATATTTTAAATAACCAGAAGTTCCAAACACCCTTCAACGTGCCAGCCGCTCGACTGTCAAACTGAACGTGAACTGCTCCTAATAACTGTACCATACACGACTTGCAGCTCTCAGTTACACCGCCAACGTTCATTTAAGGCCAAACTCGAAATTGCATTTGGTAGAATTGGTAAGCATAAGGGGACATATCATATCGCATTCCGTCACTCACGGGAATTAACATTTAATGGCAATAACCGCGGGTATTTTCGCAGCGCTGATTTACGGCAAGCGCGACGATGGGGGGGGGGGGAGGAGTCATAGGAAACCGGAAGTGTCGGACATTTGCGACTGTTTCGCGGGAAACGTCGGCGGAGACGCGCCTGGTTTATGTACAGTGGGAAACTGGGAATGCATCGCCAAGTGTTATGACGTGGGACATTATTTAGTGAAGGATATTCATGCATATCCGAAAAGCTGACAAAGCATACTGATTACCCAGCAACCAATGTTAGCAATATTATATTTTACTAAGCGTAATGTGGAAACTGAAACCACTTGGAGATGGAGGTAAGTTAATGTACCATGAAGGGAAAAAGAGTGCGCAGCTTTGCTCGTGCTTTCCCTGTTGATGCGTTGCACCTTTTTCGCAGTCAATGTTATCCGTGTTCAATAGCAAGTAAAGGAAACGTAAAATAGTGGGAATAATCATTGCTTAACGGGAATCTTAACCCACTTTGGCGTCATACTTTGCGTCCGTGGCTTCTCTGATTGTAAACAATCTGAAGTGTATCCTCATAAATTGACAGTTCATTTAAAATATTTCTGTGCAACCATTGTTTCGGAAAAACTGGGGAATCGTTGAATAATAATTGTATCAACGCACGTTTGCAGCTCAACATAGAACCTGGTGTCTCAGCGCTCATGCATCTGACGTGACACTCGTGTGTGCAGACTTGTCTCAAACTGAAAGTCTCACGCCAGTCAGCTGACTACCGCTGGCAGCCATAGCGTCTGTCTGCTGTGAACAATTGTGCCGTATAAGTGTGCGGCCGGTTACTGTCGCCGATCTGCAGGGGAGCTGCACTGCCTGATGGCCGGCGGAGAGTACACGGTGGGCCGGAAGAGCTGTGCGGTGCTGCTGCAGAACGACCAGTCCATCAGCCGCGCGCATGCGCGCCTCGCCGTCAGCCTGTCTGCCAGCCTGTCCGCGAGTGCCCATCCCGTCAGTGCAGTTACAGACTTGTCTTCTGTGTTGGTTAAATATCAGCTAAAGCCTGTCGTGGAAGGATAACTAGAAGAGGTCTTTATTTGTAACCGTTTTTTGTTGTTGCCAGCAGAATGTGTCCACGACGTTGACAGTGACCGACATCTCCAAATATGGTACATTTGTGAATGGTGACCGGCTGGCCCAAAACAATGCCAGGGTCCTGCAGAATGGCGACCAGCTGACGTTTGGGGTATTTGAGAATAAGTTCAGGTGTGTACAGCGCTGTGGTGGAACTCCTATCTCCTCCTCTGAATGCCACGTGCATGGGCATGCCGCAGGTCTCACGTCTGGGTGGGTAGGAGGACGCTGGTGGCCTCAATCCCATCCTCTCCATTGCATCAGCAGAAATGCTCCAGCCCAATCCCTCTTTTTTTATCCTTCTGAAAATGCGTGTTCTGTGCAGGGTGACTGAGTGGGGGCTTTACTCTGCAGCATAAGAGACAGTGCCGGACACGCAGACGCAGGCACGCGTGCACAGACATAGACACGTGTGCGCAGACACACAATCGCAAACTGTGCAATCTAGCGACACCAGGCAGCCTGACTGCCTGTTTCTCGTGGGAGGAAACTGGAGTACCTGGATGAAACCCAGACAAACACAGGAACCCAGGATGACCCCATAATTTTTACGATGAGGTAACATGAGTGGTTGTGCACATGCAGAGTGGTCTTTGAGGCCTTGGTGGTCTGTTCATCATGTGTGGACAACGTGGGAAAAGCCTCCCTGGCGACAGACGTCAAGCAGCTCGGCGGCCGCCTGGTCAACAGCTGGAGCCAGGACTGCAGTCACCTGGTCATGCCGACCGTCAAAGTCACTGTCAAGGTATACGGCGCGGTTACTACTGTCAACTGCACCGTGTTGTCTTGTCTTGTCCTGTAAAGTGCACTTGTGTACTCCCATGTCGTGGCCCACGTGTCGCGGCCTCCGTGTCATTTCTGTCCTTTTGTTTTGTGTGCACCTTGGTCCTGGAGGAACAGTGTTTCATTTCACTGTACATTGTGCATATGGCTGAAACGACGAACGTACTCGCTTGAAGGTGGGGGGTCCCTTTGGGCTTGAGCTTGGCTGTCACAGTCCCGCCCCGGATGGGCCCCGGGGGACGTCACTCACACGCATTGATCATATTCAGCTTGTACACCTTGGCTTATTTCTTCTTGGGACTTTAACCCACTGCCTTATTGTCACATGTCCCCTTGTCACCATCTGCTGTCGAGTTGCCTTAACGTTCGCTGACCATCTCTGTTCGTGCTTCACAGACAATCTGCGCCCTGCTGTGTTGTCGGCCGATAGTGAAGCCAGACTTCTTCTCCGAACTCAGGAAGGCGGCACAGCGGATGCAGACGCAAACTCTGCCCAAAGCAGAAGGGTGAGGCGGCTGTCTGCCTTAGCTGCTGGTAGCATTCTCCCTCTCATTTCTGAAAGGCGGAGTAGGTAACTTTCTTGCCTTTCTGTTGCCATAGTTTCCTTCCTGAGATCGACGAGCCGACCTTGGAAAAGAAGAACGTGGACCTTCATTCAATGGCGGAGCGTAAATGCCTCTTTGAGGGAAAAACGTTTATTTTCCTTAATGCCAAACAAGTGAGAATCGGTGCACGTTCTGCCCATTGATATTTCTTATTGGAGCCTCTTGACTAACAGTCAATAGTTTTTGCACAAACAGATGTTCTATATTTGCATGTCACTTAACATTTACTAAAAGTACACTCTATTCTTTGCTGACGAATACATTTACAGTATGTTAACCGTTTGAGTGCCTTTTGTTAGCAGGAAAATGTCATACCTTTGTTTCATCAAAGTCACCTCCTCTAGCAGTTATAGCAGAGAAAATTTGAGGCATTCCTTTCCAGAAGGGACATTAAATACTGCTCTGTTTCATAGGATGAAACGGTTAACTAGCATCCTAAAGGACAGCCTAGAATTTGACTCTGCCATCACCACACTGCCAGTTAATAGGATGTCAGACATGCACTGTTACATACTCTTTCCATGTTTATCAAGGAAACTTGTTTTATTTGACTTATATTCACTCAACCTCTCTATTCTTAACAAGAATAAGAAATCTGCAGTTTGATTGCAGTTTTGACTGGTTGTGTAGATTGAAAGTAAACGTTTGGGCTGGGTTTTCCATTTAAAAATTGTTTTTCATGTTACTGTAGCTCTTTTTGTAAGTATTAATAATGACAGACTACTCGTTTATAAATGTGGTGTAGAACCTCCTTCCCTCACTTCCTGCCCTGACCACATGATGGCGTATGCTTCCCCCCCAGCTGAAGCGCCTCGGCTCGGTGGTGGGGTTTGGAGGGGGGCGAGCCCAGCTGCTGGAGGAGGGCGTTCTGCCCGTCGGCCTGTTGGAGTCTGCGCAGAGCTGCGTGGTTGACGTGTCGACGGGCAGCTCCCAGGTCCCACAGGCGGAGGCTGTGGTACAGTGGAGCAACTCGGTGACTGGCATCCTGCAGAGGTACGCAGGCCGCTGAGGGCTCTGGTCGCTTCTCTGATGATTCTCTTGCTTGCAGATATCGTCACTTTGCGATGGTACACAGTGAATGTTCACTTAGAGTGTTTTTGCTCAATGGCCATGAGCTGTTATCTTCTACAGGCTAAATCGGTTAAATTACTAGCAGCACTTTTACGCTGCCAGCAAAAACTGATCTGTACCTAAGCCATACCTCAGACTTAAGGTTATCCATTGTAAATTACTCGAGCTATGCCCATGTTGATACGCATGTGTGTTGTGTGTGTGTATGACGACTGTCATGAATATAAATGTTAATACAAACAGAAATACTAGTTAAATAAGTATTTTTGCA
>JABFEB020000132.1:11800757-11819693 GCA_019775895.2 Stomatorhinus ivindoensis
CCCCCCCCCCCCCCCCCCCGATGTTGGGGCCAACATGGCCCCAAGCACAGTGCTTCATCTTCTCATCTATATCAGGTTTGGTGAAAACGAGAGCCAGAAGGGGGAATCGACAGGTTTTGGCATAAGATGACCATGGAAATAGTTTATTAAACAAATAATTTCCCTAATGGAACTAATTAAATCTCTTGCCCTACTGAACTGGTTAGCTGTGATAACTGGGCTGGAAATTGGGATATTGTACACTAAAAAAAATAAGAAAGAGAAGATAAACGGTTTCCTAAATCAGGAGCAAACATTCCCAGCTGTAGACGGTTGGCACGGCGCTCTTTCTATACCAACGTTGGCATTTGTTGCTTGTCAGTGGTTGCAGGCAGGGACTGGCCAAGGGCCAAAGAGGCATCCTTGCACACTGGGAGCACAACCTGCTTGTATTAATGATCAAGTTTTTTTTAAATAAATGAACTCCCTTCCTGTTTAGCTTCAGTTCAGGTTTTTGGCACAGTAGAGAAATGCAGAGAAGAGCTTCTAACACTAAATCATTTACAAAGGGATATTCTGGGGTGCTTTCCCAATCATTAACTTACATTTAACATTCATCTGTTTTTAAAATACAGCTTTGCATAGGAGGCCTCAATGAGACCTGGTGTCGGCCCATTTCAAAACGCCAACAAAACGTTTGGTAAAACTGGGCATTGAGATTGGCACTGCTGAGTCTTTTGAGTTGTTTAAATTAATCCAGTGAAACAAAAAACGTAACTTAATTCATCTGCCTGGTCCCTAAACAAGCATTTATCTGTTGGTGGTCAACAGAAACATGTCTGAGACATCAGGATGAATAAAATCGAATTCTCTGAATCCTCAGACCCAGGCTTGTATCTTTATCCTTCACAGTACAGTAGATTGATCACTGAGAATTTGCCTTCTGCATCTCTAGGCTACAGTCACTTGTACACTTTCAAGTTTTAAGCATGTTGTACACTTTAAAAAATTGAAGGCTGCACAGCATACAAACAATAAACATGGCGCAGGCTCGTTTCCCATTCTCGCATTCCCTGCCCACCCCCATATTTAAGCTATCCCCCCACCTCCACTATCGGCAATCAACTTCCCTTTCTTCTTTTGTCTTCTCAGGCAGCTGACAATGCCAAGAGCGCCGCCCTTCAGGAAGCGTACAAAATTGTCACCAACCAGAGGACCCATGGCAAAAAGGCTAGCCTCTTTCACGCACTCGAATGTGTAGGGGTGGATGTCAATGGGGTTCTGCTTGCAGGAAATAGGCTTGTGGGGATCAAGGCCAAGATATTGGCCTTGATCTTTGAGGAAAAGGAGGTTGGGATTGGTGCCGATGAGCACCAAGGCCATGGAGATCTTAAAGGTCTTCAGATTGTTGCCATTCCTCAGCACGCATTTTACATCAGGCTGAAAGGAGACGACACAGTGCTCAGGGAAGCTGGTGTAGTCTGGGAACAGGCCGGAGGCAGCGGCAGCGTGGCTCTGTGAGCACATCATGTGGTACACCTTGTGATATTCTGGGTACATCGTCTTGGGCAGCTGCTTGAAGATCATCCCCGGGTCATCCACGCGCTTCCTGAAGGCGTGCAGCACGGTGACCCCGCTGCTGTGGGCGAACAGCGCGGCATCGGCCGCGCTCAACCCTGCGCCCACGAGCAGCACTGGGTCCGACTCCCGGCCGAGGCTGCGCTCTCTAATGGCTGCCCCCAGGGCACACATGCTGTGGAAGACAAACGGCAAGTTCTCCCCTTCCACTCCCAGTCTGGCTGGAGAGTCAGAGGCACCGGTGGCCAGAACCACATTTTCTGCAAAGAGGCTAAACGGCATATGGGTGTCCCCTTGAACACTCTGGTGGCCCCTGACTTCCCAGAGAGCCTTGGTTGGCCCGCTGGGGGCACCTCCTTTCACTCGTAGCTCCATTTCTCCATCAACTGCGTCCCCCTCATGCTCCCTTTGAAGCTTCTGTACAGAGGTCACATACACATTGTCCACAAAATTCTTCTGGAGACCCATGAGCTTCACATAGTTTCTGTAGTAGGAGGAAATCTCTTCTGGCATGGCTCTGTCGTTTGCCTTTCCCCTGGAAGAGGCACAGGACGTGTTCATATAACAATCTTGCAGAAATGTACATGGTTACTACAAGCCTCTGGAGTGAGACAGACGGCTGAGGCGCCAGTTACCTTCGCTTCCCTGTGGCTACATCTCTATAGTTTACCCCAGGGAGCTCCATCCAAATTCCCAGGCTGATTGTCAACATGGATCCCTCCATTGCCTAAAAGCAGGTCGAGAGCATTAAGGCGCTTTCCCACCAAAGTTCTAGAACCTACGTCCTGGTTTTGAGTTACTGGGCCATCTCAATTGGAAACTTATGTAGTTCCTGGTCACTTTAGTATGTCACTTTCCCATCACACAGCAAGAGCCATGACCTTTATTCTAAGAAGGCAGACTAAAACAGGTTTAACGTCATGTATTTTCAAACAAAACTACAGCATGTCAAAACAGTGGAGGTTGAGTGAATTGTTTTATTTATTGGGAGGGATAGGTTGCGTGGTATAAAAATATGGGACAAATTTTATTTATACTGCCCAGAACATTTATAATTCGTTATTAAATCTGGCCACCAGACTGATGTTTCATACTGCATAGAATAAAAAAACGATGTAATGATATTCCACCAATAAACACGGGTAAGTTTCACCACTTTTGATGCACCTTTGACGCAGAAATAAGATACAAGCAAAAAGTTATTTATTACTGCATGTAATGTAATTGAGATACAAAAATAATTCCATCTGCTAATTTTTAGCTTGACTACCTCTGTCTCTTTTCTATGAACTTTCGAATAACTTCCAAGTTAGTGCCGGTGCTTGTGGTTAACCAATCAGCAAAGTTTCTCTCTATAAGCCACACCCAGTAATTCTGGCTCAAGCAAAATGTATCCACTCTGAAGCAGGGACTAAAGAAAGGTTCAGTAACTACCTCCAAGGAATTACAATTGTAGTGGTCTGAGTTCCTGCTGCCTGATAAAGGTTCCTGCAGTGGGAAAGCCACTTTATGTGGCACTATTTGTTTCAGCATAATATTTGAGCAGAAAAAAATATATGTAAAATGAGAATTTTTAATCAGTTATATTTATATAATAAATGAATGTGACATAGACCACAAATTTCCAAGCCACCCCTATTCCATATATGTGTTTTGTCAACACCACAAGCCCAGAGGAAGACCTTGAAGATACTAAGATGTTAGTTGAATCATATGTGCAGGTGGTGGCATTGAACAAATGTAGAGTAATTGGGGGTATCAGTGGAAGGTCTGGGCAGTAGAAGAAAACATATTTCCAGAACATCTGGCTTCTGTCTGCAAGAGTATCCTGTGGTCCATGAGGAGAAACTCACATTCCAGGCACCGCCAGGCGCAGCTCGACCCAGAACCAAGTGGGGAACGTGGTGCTGGGTCTCCAACCTCCACTGGAGTACGGAGGGTAAATCGTAGCCCGCGTCTGCATTGGGGTGCAGCAGCGTGTCGAACAAGACAGCCACGGGGTTGGTGGAGCGACCCTCCAGACCTTCGCTCAGGTACTCTAAGTCCTGAGGAGAAGATGGCCAATCAGTGCTAAGTCCTAAGGAGAAGATGGCCAATCGGTGCTATCCATGATGCATCTTCACAAATGGGTCTGAGAGAAGAGATACTTAGTACTTAGTACTTCTTTTCAGCATATATGTATAATTAGTCAAGTGGTAGACAGATCTTGTGAGATAGAAAATATAGCTAAAAAAATGTGGACACCCCTATTAATTAGACAAATTTGACCAATTAAGCCACACCCAAAGAGCACACAAATATACAAATATGCAATCTTCAGTGACAAACACAGAATAATGGGTAACTTTCAACTTGGCACCATAATCTGATGCTGTTTTACCAACAAGCCCGTTTGCCAAATTTCTGCCCTGCTGGAAATGCCCTGGTCAGCCTCTAATGACTGTGAAGTGGAAACATCTGAGAGCAAGTTCTGCTGGGAGGTGGTCGGCCATGCAAGCTCGCAGGAATGGACCTAATAACCCAACATCAATACCCGGGCTGATTGGCTGCAAATCCCACCAGCAACGTTTCAGCATCTAATGGAAAGGTTTCCCAGGAGTACAGAAGCTATCAGAGCAGCACAGAGCACAGCAACTTCATATTAATACCCTTGGCTTCAGAATGCGATGTCAGACAAGTTGGTGTCCACATACTTTTGGTCAAATAGTATACATGATTATTGTTAGGAGAAGTAGTAAATCTGAGTAGAACTAACTGTTGAACAACTAACTGAGTGTGGCTGATTACTGACGCCAGTGATTCATGACCTGCTCAATGACGGCAAGGTACTTTGATTCCTGCAGTTTTCTGAAGAGGACTGGATTTGGATGAACTGCTCCAGGGTCCAGGTAAGGTGTATAGCCGCTGAGTAAACAGGATAAGCATATTCCAGATGGCCCATTGCCTGGGAATACAGGAGCAGAGTCTGCTCTTAATTTACATGTCAAAAGTGAGATTAATGCAGCTAAATCTAAGGCACGGCAGACAAGCAAAATTCTGTGCATGCAGTGATTTTTTTTAAATACAGGGTTTTATGTCAGTTATAGGAAAATGATGTAGGACAAAAGGAGGAATCTACTGGACAAGCTTTTATCCTAAGGAATAGACGGTAATTATTTTTTTTATTGTTAAGTTAGCTAATAACTAATTCAGTGGCATTATTTCATTTCATTGATCCATCCATCCATCCATCTTCTAACTGCTTATCAGGAGATCGGTCCAAACATCCATCCATCTTCTAGTCACTTATCCTATTCAGGGTCAGAGGTTGACCTGGATCCTGCGTTATCGATTTAACCTACTGCTTTTTATATCTGAAATAGTTTCCAGCAACCTTATTAGAAATGGCATCTTCCAGGCCCATCACCTTAACTCTCATGCTGTGATTTGTATTAATGAATGTGTTCAGTTCATTCGATGAGGGTCTCACCGATGATGATCACTGGCAAGGTAACGGGCTGCTCCCCAAACAGAGAGTTTTCCTCCAGGAAGGGCATCGTGGCAGCCAGAGCTGGCACTGGCCACCAAGGGTCTGCTCTGTCACTGCATGCAATGGAGATGACAGCCATCAAGTACTGCATTTACCACCTATGGGTCAGAGTAATGTGCACACTTCAGTTTTATCCATCAGGGTTGCCAACTCTCATACATATGGCAATACATCTCACACGTTCTGATTCTCACGAGCAAGAAATCTCATGGCAAATCTGCATCATTCCATTATAAACTGAAAACTTATATCTACATCAAAAGTATCCAGACCATTGCAAACCCTACAGACTATTTACAAGGTAATGAAACCGTAACACACATATAACTGTGTGTGCAGACTGGACTCGAATTGAAAATTCGAAAATTTACAAAAAAAGTCGGCCACTCTGTTCCATTAGTACATCATTGTAAGGTGCACTATACGGCAAAATGTATCTGAACGCCCCTATTAATTAGAGGAATTTGATTAATTAGGCCATACCCATTGCTGACAGAGGTATATCATCAGTATGCAGGCATGCAATCTCCTGCAACAGTGCCATCAGAATGTGTCATCACTCCAAAGAAGTTAGGCACTTTCAACTTGGCACCATAGAAAGATACGATCTTTCCAACAAGTCAGTTTCTGTCCTGCTGGAGATGCCCTGGTCAGCCTCTAATGACTGTGGAGTGGAAACATCTGAGAGTAAATTCTGCTGAGAGGTGCTCGGCCATGCAAACTTGCAGGAATGGACCTAATAACCCAACATCAATACCCAGGCTGATTGGCAGCAAATCGCACCAGCAACGTTCTAGCATCTAATGGAAAGGTTTCCCAGGAGAACAGAAGCTATCAGAGCAGCACAGAGCACAGCAACTTCATATTAATACCCTTGGCTTCAGAATGCGATGTCAGACAAGTTGGCGTCCACATACTTTTGGTCATATAGTCTACCTTTAGGCCTAAAATCATGCATCATCCTCAACAAATGATTCTGCTAACCAGACTAGGGCTGGAAGAAAGTTAGGTGCCACAGTGAGATACTTCACTTGTCTAATCCTTTGATATGAATACAAGTTGCACCTGGATGTTAAAAAAAACCAACACTGCTTGCATTCTTCCTCAGATAATCAGTCATTAGCATAAAAGACAGGTAAAATACACAGGGATTATGGAATTTTCCACAATTTATTAACGTTCTGAAAACACACCACAGTAACAGTAAATTCTCCTGCCTTCACAGACTGCTGGCATCCCTGAGGACAGAATTAAAGCAGTTCATGACTGCAAGATCTCCGTACTAACACCGATTCACACTGTGCTCCAATTTATCTTCCCACGTTAAAGTTCATTAGTGCAGAGTCATCGCACTGCAACAAAAGCAAATTATCAAAGGCTCAGACGTGGGGCACCGATGTGCCATCGTGCACTGAAAGACACAAATCCCTGAGATCACACGGCGTGCCAAATTATCCGCACGCCTCTGTATGTCTGCTTTGTGTCCTGTGACATGTAGCAGCTACACTTATTTTATTATTGTTGTTGTTGTTGTTGTATATATTTAGACCCTTATTTACACGTTTCCTTTAAAGGGTTTTCATTCTGTGGATTATTAAATTCTCTGAATCGTGGCGTCAACTTCGGTGGCCTCTGGCTTTGGGCCTGAAGCTGGTATTCACATCCCTTCACAATTTAACCCTCTCTTAACCACATTTGCTCACGAAGCGCTGCTGTTCCGTTGCCTTTTATTTGCCTGCTGCTGCTCTAGTATAAATGCAAACAGCGTCACTGTCACAGGACCAGCAGCCACCAGCTCCACTGCACTGCTAGCGCCGCCCACAGCCTTACTCTCTACTACCTGCTACAGTGTCATGCTAAAATCCACAACCCTCTTTAGACGTTTAATTTTGTGATACTCCACCCCTGCATGACGTTTTCCATCCATCCATCTTCTGAAACCACTAATACTATTCGTGGTCACGGGGGAAGTACGCGAACTAACCGATGAAGCCAGTAACAACAGGGTTAAAACAAATCATATTGACGGCCTTTGGAAGCCAGACGATAAGCAATTGTCAGCTGGAGTTATTTTCGCTGAATGGCAGTGGTATGTGTTGATAAAGGGGATGCTGGCGATGGTCTGCGAGGCTGGAGGCTCCCCCGCACCGCGGAGACAGGAATGCTGACCCAAAGCAAGACAAGTCAAGTGTGGTGGACAGATAGCTCAGGCCGTCGGGGTCTCTGGGTTCCTCACTTCATTATAACGAATCCATCCAAGTATGTCTGTGAAATTTCTACAGAATTCTGTTTTACAGCAGTAAATCAAACAATGTAAAGATTAACAAAAATATGTATAAAGGCACGTGTAAAAGATCATTAAGATTGCTTACTTTTTAATTATCTGAAGCTAAGCATAGTGTTAGCTTTTTAAAAAATGTAAAATGTAGGACACCGTGCAAATTGATTTCTACTTTTTTTTAACAAGAAATACAGAAGTAATAAACTTTTACTCACCAGTACCAATGACCATTTTAGAGTTACAGATTGCTGTTCTCAAAAAAAACCCTCAGGTAACATTATTATTGAAAGTGAAATGTACTGTACTATAATATATACTTATTCATGTTTAATCTTCTACTCCGATAACACTGATGAGGCAACAGTTTCGACATTAACACTGATTTCTGAGATCGTGACTTGCAGCTGCGCACACTTTCGCGGGGACCCGTGTTCCCCATTATCTGCCTGGTGAACACTTAGCTGAGTGTGAGTGTCGCGCGCTTACAGCCCCCGAAGAGTACGTAAAGGAAAGCCTTTATTAATTCGCAACTCTTAAAATGGCAAGTGCAGTCCCAGCCGCTGTCTGTTTCCATGGCCGTGGAAGTGTACACAAAATGCATGAGGAAATCGAAAATCTAGGCTATGGCACCAGCTCTTATAAAATTTAGGTCACGTTCACGGTCATTCTACCAATACCAGACGGTACATGAAATCCTTTTTCATATCCACTTACCTCTGCACAATTGTATTTCCCAAGCGCAATCCTTCCTGCTCCGGTAGTCCAATGCCTGCTAATTCTAAGCAGCATAAATAGCGCTGGTCATTAGTGGGAGGATCTATCCGAAGTCATGAGATTACATGATCCCCCCCTTCTCCACGGATGCCACTACTGCGGGGTAAAGTGGACACTATCGAGTGACGAAATCTGTCATTGGCGCCCCGAGTACAAAGCTACTACGGTAAATATAAAATACATTCTGAATAAAAGCTCCGTCCAAAAATGCGGCGCCGATCTGAACTGAAAATAACCAGGATGTAATATAGAGCATCAAATCAGACCGTGATTCTACGCAGAAGTGGAGCAGGAGCGCAGTTCCTGCAGACCTGCTGATCTCTGCTGAGACGCTGCACATTAGACGAGGATTCTTTTAAAGAGGGAACATTTAATTAATAAAATAAACAGATAACAGGACTATAGGCTTCTGAATAATATCACAATAACAAGCTTCACAATAAAACATTTGTGTAAAAATGTGTGACAATCATTTCCTGTAACAGTATTTCCTGCTATAGTAAGTATAGTAAAATTTGCATTACAAGTTAACAAATGTATCTTGTTAAACAAAATTACGGTAGATACAGTTTAAGCCTAGTTATGTAATTTAACATCACTTGATTAGGGAATTATTGGCTAATTAACATTACTTTATTAGCGCAAAGAAAACGGTATCTAATAGAATTAATAAAATCATAAGACGTGCATATCCCTGATCCCTGTATATTTCATTACTCCCCCATGCTTTTCATTTTCATTCATTTTTGCCTTCACTAAAATTGTCCCTTTTATTGTTCCGTACCCGTATTATGTGTTACCATAGTAACTCCCACGCGCTACCAGTGCAGCAAAATTTCTTATCTATGTTACCTTACCTAAAAATACATATATAAAGAAACAGTTTTCTACACATATTTAAAGAGTGCTGTGACTCATAAGCAGTAAACGTGGCTCTATGGTTAAAATCTTCGGTGATATTGGCCCATACGTTTGTTAACTGTTTCAGGTTTCCATATTTAGGCTTTAACTTAATTACTGTGCTGTCCATGACAGTCATGTCCAATGACTTTAAATTATTATTTAGAGTTGCCTCTGACTGTTTTTCTGTCTGCGATATTCTCTTGTACGTCTGCTTTTGCGTATAGACAGCAAATAAGACATGGTGAGTTTCAAATGAAAGCGTCATATTAAAATGCTTAATTCAGCAGGTATATGTGCAAAAACTGCTGCAGAAACTGGCATTGCAGTTGTTATATACTAGTGACCGCCTCAAAATTCGTCATTGTGTTACATTAGCAAGCCCATTGGCGAATAGAGAAGACTGGGGTTACGTAGTGCTTGACTTCTTGATCGGATCATATCTCCCAATTTCCAGGCCGAACAGTTAGTGGCATACAATACAATATTATTACCCACATAAGCAAAATATTGTAAGTTTTTTAAAAATTCATGCGAAAATTTATGGAGTGATAAACGCCAAACCAATGCCATTATTTTCGTTATAAAGGGATATACGTTAGTTGAAAAGACAAAATATTTAAACACTGGGAATTCCATAACTTTGCTTTTTTTAATCGAAGCTATTTTTAAGCAGCAATGTCATGTTTATGCGCATAATTTGTAGCAACTGGAAATACGCTACTTGAGGTTTCATAATCCTTGGTGTGTAACGTTACCTCCCACCTCCGGGGTTTGAGTTCCAATCCCACCTAGGCTCTGCGCAGTTAGGTTAATCTGCGTCCCTATAAGTGTCCTGCCATAGAGCTGCGTCCCGCCCATGATACCCCAGTGCTGTATATTATGGTGCTTGAAACAAGCTCCTCACACCCCTGCGACCCCGACCAGAATTAGCGGATATATAGCTGATGATTTTATCTTCACTTGCCAGGGCTCAATGCGTGGTCGCGATAACACGCGAGAACGAGTCTGGGTTTCTATTGGTCTCTGTGTGATTGACGCTGAGCTTCTCCAATGGGCTACCGCCGAGGCGTGAACTTCCTCTTTCTCAAAAACGTGTGGTCTCGGGGATGTTTCGAATGTGTGGTGCTGGAATAATGAGTTGTAATTTATCTTACGGAATGGTCTTTTAAGAATGACGTGATCGACAGCTGCAGAAAAGAACATGGTTTGGATCAGTCGTGCTCGTCTGAGGAAGGTTTGTGTGACGTATCAGTTCTGGCTGGGTGTAAGTGCGGACACTTGGCGTCATTGGCTTCTCTGCAGTGCAGGGGATCATTCCACCGTTACAGAAATTTATTTTGATCCTTCTCTTAATCCTGCTTGTGCGTTTGAATGTGATTCCCATTTCAGAAAGTCTAATGTTTCATATGCATTAAGGGAAAAGTTGAGGGGTCAAGGTCAGGCGAATTGGTTTAAATGCATGGATCTGCTCCCCAGTACGGAGATAAGCCGAGAAATGAATGAGCTGTCAGCTGTATGGAGCCATGTGGCATTTATACCGTAGGACGGCGCCCTGGCGTAGCGCAGGGACTCCCTTGATTGACCGCTGGAAGGTGGTCTGGCTTTCCGTTCAGCCTGAGGGATCGAGGGAATGCATTTAAAAATAATAATAATACAGCTTTATTGGTTGTAATTACTGATAGTACTCTTTGTAAGAGTAGTACTGAAATACTCTATTTTCTGAATACATGGGCAAATAAATGTCATCAAATAGTTTTGGAAAATATAAGTGACGGAATTGTGGTTGAATTTTGGAGGAAGCAGGTTCGCTTCGTGTATCCCTGTCCAGCTGCTGTAGCCGTCTCCTCTTCTGCCCACAGTATGGCGGCTTTGTGGACAACCTCCGGCTTTTTGTCAAAGGGGGCTGCGGAGGCATGGGGTTGCCACGCCTGGGGGGCCAAGGAGGGAAAGGTGGCGATGTGTGGGTGATAGCCAAGGAGAGTATCACCCTGAAGAAAGTCAAGGATATGTACCCCCAGAAGAGGCTGGTGGCAGGAGTCGGCACCAACAGCAGGTGAGGCTGAATAAAGAATAGGTCTTTATTAACCGGAGAGGGTGCAGAAATAGCTGATTGACTGGCATCCTGACCAGGGTCTCTCTGCCCCCTCCTTACTTGGATACTCTCACCGCGACTCTATAAAGTCTGAGCAGTATGACGATGGGTGTATGATGCCCGCTGTTAATTTAGCCGTGAGGTTAGAGTGAGTCATAGGCTCATCCTTTATGTCATCAGGTTGCTGTGGTTGGCTGTTACATATTTTTGGATCATTTTCTTTTTACACGCATTGTTTTCTCCATTGCTTCCTCGCTCCCATGCTCATTCTTTTAAAAATCTGCATCTCGTTGGGCCGCTCAGCGCTGCTGCTCTTCTTAACAAGACAGTGAGAGAGGCATGATGTGACATGTTTACAGTCATCCTTGGGTCACCGAGGTCCCCCCTCCCCACAAGCTCGACAGTAGACCAGAAATTCCTCGTCCTTGACGAAAATGTCACCTCATTGGCCTTTTCAAGAAAATCAAGAGTTTAGTGTGTGGACTTAAGTGGGATGAGCTAATTTAATCAAAATAAATTGAGCTCATTGATCAAAAGCAGTAGGATCCTGCATAGGACACATGGCCCAGAACATGGATGAGTGATTGTATTATTTATAATAGCTTTCTTACTTTATATATATGGCAGTTTATGTAATAGTTGGGTTGGGTGCTGGACTGGGCAGCTTTGGGGGGGGGCTTTGGGCATGGGTAGCCTGCTGGTGGGACTCCCTGACCTCGTCTATTTCAGCATCCGCGCTCTGAAGGGCGACAAGGGAAATGACCAGCAGGTTTTTGCCCCGATCGGCATCGTCGTCACCACCGACAACAGGAGAATTCTGGGTAAAGCCCCCGTCGTGAACCTGTCGCCATGTCTGTTGACACCGTTTGTGGGGCCGGCAATGCCTGAGTGAGGGGGTCTGACTGCAGGGGAGCTGAATGCCGTGGGCGATAAGGTCCTGGTGGCACGAGGAGGTCACGGCGGGTCCTTCCAGACGGGATATCTGCCCAATAAAGGCCAGGCTCGGCACATCCGGCTGGACCTGAAGCTGATTGCCGACGTGGGCCTGGTGGGGTGAGCAGCCTGCCTGTCTGTCTGAGCTCCGCAGTGCCTTGGCACCACTGTCAGCATGGAGAAGTAGGACAAGCCTGTTTTAGTCCAGCTTCTCTGTCCCCCAAGGTTTCCAAATGCGGGTAAATCGTCACTACTGGCTAAACTGTCCCACGCCCGGCCTCAGGTCGCCAGCTACCCATGTGAGTGCTCCAGGTTTTCTTCCATTTTTTGGAACATTTTTGTTCTTGTATCTCTGATGAGTTTGGTTCTTGGTTATTTCCTGATTGCTGTAGTATTTAAATACAGTCGTGTTTGTTTGCACTGAAGGCCAAAACACGGCTTTGCAGTTATTAACCTCAGATGGCATTTGCATTTTTTTTCTCAAATCTATTCTTAATGCTTCACTCTTCAGCTGATGAATTTAAATGCATGAAAATACTGACGTGTTTCATCTTCCAGTCACCACTCTAAGACCAGAACTTGGGAAAATCATGTACAACGACTACAAGCAGGTAAGACTAGGCAGAAGCGGGAGTCTGTGGGGTGTGGACGAGGGCCTGGTGGGGGGTTGGGGGTTAAATCAGGATAAATTTCTGTTTATTCCGTACTGTGAAGTACTTTCTATTTAGTTAGGTAGCTGGGATGTTTATCCAGAGAGCTATTTTGTTTATTTAGTTCACCTGAGTAATTACAGTTAAACCTTTATGTGTGCAGTGAACCTGCTCAGGTCCTTAACCAGTGCGCCCTCTACTGGTCATATTAATATTTTCTAGGTGTCTGTAGCTGACCTTCCAGGGCTGATTGAAGGTGCTCACATGAACAAGGGCATGGGCCACAAGTTCCTGAAGCATGTAGAGAGGACCAAGCAGCTGGTGTTTGTGGTAGGGGTCCCTGCTGCCTGTGGCTGGGATGTTTGGGGGTTTTCATATGCTTACATTAAACAGCTCATGCTAAACAACAAAGGTTGGAGGTGAAGAACTCTAAAGACCTCCCTCCCTTCCTCCCTTCTCCTTGACTCTGCCCTGCCCCCACCCCAGGTGGATGTCTGTGGTTTTCAGCTTTCAGCCAAATCCCCATTTAGAACAGCATTTGAGACAGTGCAGCTCCTGACCAAGGTAATGTCTGCTTGTATGTAATGGTACAAAAGTGGATCATGTATGTAGATTTTCTTTTGTGACGAGATCAGAATGCCTGAAATCCAGTGTTGGGCATTTCAGGTCCAGAAACTATAAATCTGCACTGCGATTTTGTTTCTACCAATTAGTTGTGCATTAAGGTGTCACAGTCACAGAGCACTCAGCTGGTTGGTTGATTTGTACTTTTGAACCTGAAATGCCCAACACTGATAAATTCTGCCTATAAATACATCTGTCTTGGCAGGAGCTGGAGCTGTACAGTGATGAGATGCTGTCCAAGCCAGCATTTCTTGTGCTTAACAAAATGGATCTTCCAGACACAGAGCAGAAGCTGGAGGAGTTAATGGGACAGCTTCAGAACCCAAAAGGTACCATAAGAAAATCTGGTTAATCCTCTGCCAGCCGCATGGTTTGTTATGGACCTGAACAGAGATGCTGAATTTTAAATACCCCTGAGTTTGACTCAAAGGTCTCTTTGCCAGACTTTGCCCACTTGTTGCCTGATGCCATGGTGCCGAAGAGCAGTTTGTCCTTCAGGCAAATCCTGCCTGTCTCTGCGCTGACCGGGCACGGCATCGAGGATGTGAAGGCCTGCATCCGGCAGACGCTGGACGAGCAGGCCGCCTTAGAGACAGCGGACCTGCACCGAGCTTGTCTGCAGGAGCTGCGTGAGACGGCGTGGTCTAACTCACACAAAGACTCAACTGGCACAGTCTGACATGCTCCTCTCTGGCTAGGCGCTCGACTTGCTTGATCTGATGCATTTCAAAGCCTTTCGGAGCCTGCTTAGCTCTGGCGAGGTACGTCACTTGTTTGGAGTGCAGTGCGCGACCCATCTCACGTGCTCAAGCTGGGCGTGGGCCTCTTTAGCTGTGAAATAACTTGTCGCCGTCGAGTATGACACCAAGAACAGCTGAGTTTTATAATACTTGACCAAGACCCATGCCTCTCCGTTTGATATTGTTTGGATAATTTTTGTTAGTTATTAATAAAACTTGTCAATACTAGGTACTGTTATGGTGTGACATGTGACACAGGAAGCAGATACAGACCCATTTCGATGAAAGTTTTATTTTATATTAAATATATTACAATACTGAATGATGTAAGAAAGAAAATATGGGCATTGATTTTTGCATTGTCTGTCTATGTACAGCACACAGAGGAAAAGACTACAGGAGATTGATGTGCGTTAGGTGCAATACATGCCCTGAAAGGGGGGGGGGGCAACAGGTTGGCGGATGTGAGTGGTGGGGGGTTTCTGACGGCGCCGTGCACGTGAGATGCCCTGCCACGTGCGGAAGGTTCTTATTTTGGGCTGGAGTTTGGAAGACTCTTGTGGCGTGTCAGGACAGTGAGGTGTGGCGGTCTGGAGCCAACAGATACTGGGAGCTGGGATGTGCCCCCCCACACGCATTGGGGTGTATCTGATCCCTGGGCCTCTGAAAGCATGGGGGAGGGGAGCTGAAGGCTCATCATAACCTACGTGCACTATTGCTTTAAATGTCAGCACTCCCCCGTCACTCAGGGAGTACCAGGGGTGGGGCCCCGCAGAACTCTGCTGGGGGCCCCTTGTGTCAGTGGTGTGGTGCTGCTGCGGTCTGGATTTGCCTTATTTGCTCACAGAGCCGCAGTCCAGCCAACTAACCGGCCTCCCACATACATCCAACTGCACAGATCCTGGGACTGAAGCAAGTGCCCATGTGGGAGTTAGAGCGGAATTAAACGGGCATTGTCATTATATAGGACGCTTTAAGGTAACGGCACAGTAGTATGAATCCCGTTTTGTGATCTTACTATAATATTGTATACAGCTGCTTTTGTTCTCATCACCAGTGCCCATACAAAAAACGAAAGCATATTCATTAAAATACAAACAGCAGGCCTAATAAACATTGCAAACGTACACGGGGGACGCGCCGTGTCCCGCCGAGCATCTCCGCGGTGTGCCGCCCGTGTCGGGGTAGGGTGACAGCGCCATCTCCCATGTCACCGTTTCATATTTAGTATTCCCAGGTAACTAAAAAAAATAAACGGTGCTCAAGAGGCAATACATTCTTTCGTGAAAACAACAGCAAAATAACAGCTTAATTTACGGCAACAATGGAATAATGTCCGATGTAATCCATGAAATTCTGCTTGATGCTTCACCTTACAGAAACAACTCGCACACAAACCTTAAAACGGAGGGTGATACTTCTCAGTACTTATGACTGTATTAAAAAAGAGGACATACTGCATATTTCACAATTTACAGGACATTTTCATATATATATATATATAAACAAAAATGCTTGTATGAAATGCTGCTTTTATCAAAAAAATCCCCATTAGGTCCTCCCGCCCCCCGTCGAACACCTTGAGAAAACTGTACACTTTCCATGCCCCCCCCTCATATCTCCCCATCCAGGCGGACCTGCTCTCGCTGCGGACCGTCTCGCGCTTCTAGGCATTCACGGTGATCACGTGATCCGCTTTAACGGGCCAACCCGGCCTCTTAAACCAGCACACGTGACTTCTTAAAGATCAGGCTAAAAACTTGTAAATTTACATTCTTTGAGAACGAAAATGAACCTGAAATCTGTATACAATCAGACAGGAAATACTGTAATCGGAAGAGTAAAATAATAAAAAAAAAAATGGTGAACGAAACTATGCTTGGGGCAAAGGGCTAAGAGAGGAGCGGGACGTTTTGTTTTTCTTTTGCTGCATTCTAAAAGGTGCCCTTAAAACACTGCCCTGGTGACCTGTACATATTTACAACCAGCTCCAGAAACCCAGGTGAGATGTCGGGCATGGCGGGGCTGCGTGTGACCTGCGACTAGCTGCGAAGCTAAGATGCAAAAGGCGTAGCGGCTCGTCGGGAAGCCTAAACGGAAATAAATTTTAACGGCTTACATAACTGCCACCTTCCACATGCTGTCCCCTACTGAGTTTCGCTTATTTTTAAACACTACAAGGAGTCGATAAACAGAGGTTAATCATGCATACAGTGTTTATTTCTACAGCGGCTGCGTGCTTCAAAATGTTAAATAGATCCTGCTTACAATTACCTGTTCGAAATACATCGAATAGAGCACCAATCGAAACGGAGCGATTGTGTGGGATGCCTGGGGAAGGGGTCATTTAGAGCCCCCTCGCTGTTTTTTTTAATTATTATTTATTAATTTACGTGTTAATTCGCTCATCTTCCGTGGGACTGGCTGGCGCGATCGGACGCTAAAGTTGCGCTATTCGATGCACAGAGGTTCAGTCAGCTTGGCGCTGTAGTGCCCCCTGCAGGGCGGGCTGGTCCGGGACGTCTTCGCCACGTCCTCTTTTTAGGTATACGTTTTGCATTGTCCCTTCTTTTCATTCATATAAAAGCAGACAAAAATGTAGTTCTTAAGTGTTGCTGAGCAAATACGAGGGACCTTATATCGATGTTTCCCATAGCTGTAGTGAGACAGAGGAAAAAAAGCAGGTTTATATCTAGAATAAGTTCCACTTTTTCATGAACATGATGCCATTAAGAGAATGGGGAATTACCCTGGCATTTTGCTTGCTGGCCTTCCTCTCTTCGTCCGGGAGGGGGGGCATGGGGTAAGGGTATCTCCTACTGGAAGCGATGGATCCGGTGGATGAGGTGGGTGACTTGGCTGGGGAGAGCGTTCTGTGGTAGGAGGGGGACAGGGGGGCCAAGGAAGGCGTGTCACACAGAGTCACCCCCGGCAAGGACACATTCAGACACAGCGCTGGTCTGGCCCCGTCGCCTGACCCTCGCATACCCCCTGCGGCAGTGTCACAGACACGCCTTTCCTGAAGGAACCACTGCCTCACTGGGTTAGAAGGGGGAATCTGTCCACCACTCATACCAGCAGCTGGGCGGTAACATCCAAGTGAAGTGCTCATAAAATCAAAAACATGCCCACTGGTGTTAGGGATGTTTTTTTCCCCCATTCCTCATCCGTGATTCACCCAAAATCATGTCGCTCTCAGAAATGCGCTTAAGGGAGTCTGGTAAGGGAGCAGGGAGATGAGGCAGAGCAGGGACAGACCAGGCTGATGGGCATGGACTCACAGTCAGCGGGGCACCGGGGGGGGGGGGGGACATGAAGGGGGCCGAGCCAAATGGCAAGCTGGACTGCACCATGAAGGGGGCAGGGCACACACACAAAATGACACTCCACATGCAGCGGAGAGAAAAAGGAGGACTGCGAGGAAACCACGCAATGATGATGCCATAGCAACAATGCCAGTGCCTAGTGAGGGTGTTACTGAGCGACATGGGACAAGGCGTAGCGATCATGACAGGTCGTGGGTTTGTAACTCCTCTTGTACTCATTTCCATCTCAGACTATTATCCAGTCTTAAAAATTTGATTCTTATGGCAAATATTGGGCTATTTTCTTATTTTTTACACTGTAAATGTGCAAAGAATTGAGCTTTAGAAAAGAGTACAAAGAAAAATATCTTTAGGTGAGAATTAAGGCATCAATTGAACACGCTGTGTCAGGAATAACATAAGGTTACGTGCATATATTCTTTAATATAGTGAGTTAAGTAATGGGTCCTTTTAAAAACCGACAACTAATTGGCCTTTAACAAAGCATCCTGGGAAATAAAAAACAGCCAATAAAAAAGGACAGCATGCATCCAATCATGTCACTGTCGGGCAATCTTCAAAGCAGTTTAACCTGACATCAAGCATACAGACTGCTGGGGCTGAATGAACAGCCTCAGTGTCAGTGTTTACATGACCCTGGCTGAGGAGGGACCCATATATCTGCCCACTCTGTCCATGCAGCAGGAAGGACACCGGGACTCTGTGCGCGAGTGTGAGCCAGTAAGGACAGTCAAGATGGATGCATGCAAATATTGTTTTTAGGGGTGAAATTATCACAACCGCATTTCTGGCGCAGGGGAAGCCATGGGAAGCCATGGGAAGCCATGGGAACCCCCCCCCCCCATGAAGCACCAGGAGTGACTTTGAATTCTCTGGCTACAACAAAACCAACAGACAAGAACACATGAAGGAAGATGGGGGGGGATATGCGGGGGCTTCACAGCATGAGCTGATTAAAATACCTAAGAAACGGTCCTTGAGTGTTTTTATTCACATCTTCTAGCCATTTAGTTACATAATACTCTGTTTTGAACCATGGGCTTAAATACCTGCAGGGGGACGGGGACAGGGTGGGGTGGGGTGGGGGGGTGATGATGAACAGTAGAGAGAGCAGAGGTGGAATAAGAGAAAAGCCTAGAGCGGTTCATGGAGTCTCACTCTGCCCCCCCAGATCACCTACATGCTCTGTGCTGTTTACATCAGGCAGCAGAATTCGATGTTTCTGCAGTGTTTCACATGGCAGGGTTGACATTAAGGAACATCTTATTATGATCACCGTGTCTGTCAGCACTGCAGGCACCCGCTCACTTTGTAGTCTTGAGGGTGGAAAACCAAGGTTTGGACCACACTGTCACTCAGTGGTATTCAAGGGGGAAAACGTACAGCACCCCCTACAGGACCTTGCTGGCTGTTATGAAACACTGACTGTTTCACACATTTGCCCAGCAATGACACTTTGAAATGTCTCCTAGTCAATGGTGCAGCTGGCAGAGGCTAATTGGTGGCAGAGAGAGCGGGGGGGGGGGG
>JABFEB020000132.1:11831083-11856859 GCA_019775895.2 Stomatorhinus ivindoensis
GTGGGGGGGGGGGGGCCTGGGTCGTTAGCGCTCATACTCAAAGGGTGGGCACATGCACGGCGTGCTCCGGTGGGACATGCTAACCTCGGCATGCTAACCTTAAATTCATTATACGTTTCAGATCATTCTCCAGTTTTGCAGGACTTCTGCCACCCAGTGTGCCCCCTTTTACCTCTCGGTCCGGTTAAATCCCCCCGCGAGCAGGACACCCGGCTGTGGCCATTACCTTGGACGGCTTGTTGAACAGGCAGGCACCGCCGCCACTGTTCAGGAAGTTGTGGTACTCCTCGATGTTACAGTCCGAGAAGCGCTTGGGCAAGTAGAAGCTGTGTTGGAGGACAGAGACAGGGCGCAGTGAACGGCGGGCGGGGGTGCCGGCCCGTGTCTCCGCCCTGACACGTCCTTAAAGGGGCCGTGCTCAGTGTCCCATCACACTGCTGCCCTCTCTCCTTAGCTGCACTGAGGCCAGGCCGCCCCTCGCCGTCGCATGGACGTCACATGACAGGTCACATGATTGTCTTCCTTTATGCCCCTAACCTTCATACGCCACTCTTCAGAGCGATAAACACGAAAGCACACAAGCCCACTGCTGACTAAACATTAAAAACTCATGCAAAACCCACATTAGCAATGTTTTTAACTAGCTTCAGTTCCCTCTGCAAGCCAAAAGAAAGGAAACCTACCGTCTTCATCACACAGGACCGGCTACAGCACTGAGAATGCTGGGAACTACTTCTAGCACATTCTAAACTGCAGCCTACCCAAGAGTGAGGTCCACTTCCACTCAATTGGGAGCAACAATCCGGAACTAACTGGTTCTGTGGCTGAACAGTGGGTTTATCCTCTGCTGTGATACACAAGTGTATCAAAATAAGGACATAAACAGAGATGGACTGCGGACAGTAACAGAAAGACAACTAGACATATTTATGTCAAATCAAGCAACACAAGAGACATCCCTGCATAAAGCCCCCCCCCCCCCCAGGGTCACCTACCCAGGATCTAATACAATCACTCACCTTCATTTCTGTATTATGTCACACCTAGGGGGTGCATGTATCAACCAGCAGCCAAGAGCAACTCTGGGGTAACTAGGCCAACGGGGTGTTATATCACAACAACGTGCACAAGTGACAATTATGGCCGTGGCAACAGTAACACGCTATGATCTATGTTACGCCATCTTATTCTGGTCCTAAAGTCCACATCCTAAAAGTGTAGGGGGAACAGTCAGTCAAATGATCTCTGGCCAAAAACCAACTGCTCCTTAATTTTAGCTTCACCCCCATAAACGGGATAGAAAGGCCATCCTGGAGAATCAAGTGATTGGACCAAACCTCATGCCTACAGACCAACCCCAGGGCCTTCTGGGAATTGTAGTGCTTCCTCAGAGTTACACACCAGCGCACAGCCACCATCATCCTCGCATTAATGCTATGTCTCTTCTGGTCTTTTTGCGCATGACGCTCTGGTGTGCCAGTCCCAGTCCCAGTCTCTGTCTCTGTCTCTGTATGGGTGCCTGACATTTCCAGTCTCACCAGTTTCCCTGCCCCTAAGCCAAAGCATCCAGAGGAAGCCCAAGGCACTAAGGCTGAAAGTGTGAGTCCTCCAAAACACACCCTAAATGCGCCATTACGTCTAGGGCTCCTGGCTCGGGCAGCACAGGCACGGTGACAGTAAGCGCTGAATTCCACGGGGGGGGGGCAGCCTGCTGGGCCAGACGCTTGTGAACTAGTCACCAAAACACAAGAGAGTTCATTTCACCTGGACAGTGAGTGAGGAGTTTGCCAGGGATTAGTACATCAGATCAGGCATGCAGGTACAGAAGAACAAGGGGGGGGGGGGTCAATGGAGTGGCGAGGGGGTGGTTATTTCAGGATTCCCCATTGAACACAGACGTCTGAAACACCATTGGCATTTTGGAGGGGCTCTGATTCACAGCAGGATGTGAGTTGTTGTGTGTGTGTGTGGGGGAGGGGTCATGGCGGCCCCCTCCACGTCACAGCAGGACAGCGGCCTGAGTTTCCAGGGCTTGCGACCGTCCTGCCGGCCCCATAGAGCCACTGGAGAGCAGCCACAGCCAAAGGACGGGGGCAACGATGGAAAAGAGGCGGGAAGCGAGACAGGACAGCTCGCGCCGGAGCTGGTCCTGCTGGGGAGATGAGCCAGTGAGGACATGGGGGGCGGGGGGGGCTCTCCAGATAGGGGTGACATTGCAGACTGTTTCAATCGGTTAGAGATGGAACAGGATGAGCTGGACTGGAGTGACTGGACCTACTGGGTTTCAGAGCTACTAGCACTTAGCTTCCATCATTCCTGCGAGTGACATCAGCCAAAATAAAGATGATTAAAAAAGAAAAATACGGGCAGGAGCTTCACCAGCCTGTATTTTTTTCTTTTCCACCAGAAAAAGGAGAAGCTAGGCGGAGCATCAGGCCACGGGCCTCGATGCTGACGAATGGGATGGAACGCTGGGGGTGACTGACAACCCTTCCAAGCAACCGATTGGTCAAATCACATGAGCGGCATCACAGCCAAGCTTCTGCTCACCTGCTGTCCCATTTGGGATCGAGGGAAAACGCAAAAGGTATTTCAAAACGGGACGATAAAGACACGTGCGTGCACACGCACACACAGACACACACAGATACACACGTCAGAAACATATACTCCTGCCATGTTCACAAGACCCTGGTGATGTGTGCCCTCAGCACGGACCGGGACCGCCCCCCCACCAGAACTGTCCCAGCCATGGGAACACGAGGTCAAGGGTCGTGTCAACAGGGTGACAGTAATAAGGCTTCTGTGGTCTTTTTGGGCTAATGTCATACCAAACGGGGATTCCTTCTGATTTCTGAATGCAATCCATGCATGTTCTTCATGATAGTGTCCTTTGACCAAAACAATGCACCTTTATATAACCCAGTGTTTCTCCATACTCAGCTGGACCAAACAGTAGCGTACAGGGTGGGGCACAGGGCACGGGGCCCAGTATCGAGAAACACTGGTAATAATCTGCAGCATAATTCCACAAGTCTGCTAAATTCCCCCAGGGGGTTCACTACATCTCAACTTATCAAAAATTCATTAATTGTCAAGGATAATAATAAGCGAATTGTTATGCATGCAGGGAGTCCCAGGAGAGCCTGAACTTAGTGAAGGTGAGTCTATTCAGCGTCAGCCCTTCAGGTTACAGTGTACACAGAAACCTGCAGCATTGTTTTAACACCTTCTGGAGCCTGCAGCTTTCCAGCGGCTGCCCTTTGAAATAAATCCTCCTTTACCGCATGTTTATTCTGAAAGCCAGACATCTGCCTTTGCAGGGTGACAATAGGAGCAAAGCTGAAGCTGCGTCCAAAATGACATTCGGTCGCTTTAAATCGTGTTTGCCCAAAAAGTCTACAGCAGTCCCTGAATGGGAGATAAACACTGAGATAACAAGACCTTCAAAAACATGGTTATTAACCTGATTTTACATTAGGCCCAACATATTTGAATTTTTAAACCATTATACCAAAACTATCCAATTAGATGGCACGTTTAGGTCACATGACAAAAGGCCTCTCATGGCCAGGCCGTTTCTAGCTTTTTGGGGTCCTACAAGATTCTGTTTGGGGGCCCCTATTTTTTTCTATGCATCTGCACAGTCCGCATATACGTATATAGCAAGAAACGGCTCTGGTCAGGCCTTCCAAACCAAAAAATGAACAAACATCGCAACATGAATAATCTAATAAAGAATACGGTGCCATCTAGTGGTCATAGTCTTAATTACATCACGCATTTATGTCACAGTTCTCTATAAAATGTCACATGAATACATTAAAATTTTAAATGTCCTCACTGCAAGATGTCACAAATGTTAAGTTGAAAAGAAACTTAAAAGAAACTAACAAAGGTGTACATGTAAGTTGCAGTAGCAACTTGAAAAAAGCTAATTTATAGCAGATGCACAGAAACTGCCAGAATGTGCAGGCAATATAGTGAGGAGGCTAGCTGAGCCTGAGAGTGTCTTTAGGGGCAACTTACCCAACGTCGTCCATTATGCATCCAGACCACTTGTTATCACACTTGCACTCCCCTGGAAAGAGATCATACAACACTGGTTACATGGTCTGACTGGTCACATGACCTGGGTCTGTGGCATTAAAGACACTCCCCTCACAAACTGTAACCCCAATCACCACATACAGCACAACTGACAGCCACGACGGACATACCGCTCATGATCCTTTTCTTGTCTGAAAAGATGCCAATGTTTTGTCCAAGAGACTGTGCCAGTGTGATTGCCATTTCATCTGCTTTCCCATACTAAAAGAAAACATACAGCATTAAAATTCATAAACCAAACATGATTATTTTTAACAGACACATCTAAACGAACTGCAAAGTTATTTTGTACATGTAAAGTTTTGGGGCAATTTACACAACTTAGTATGCAATGACCCACATTTACCATTGGTCAGATACCGCCCTGGTTAGTAACCTTAACAAATGAAAGGATATATAACAAGGAGACGCAATACCTCGTTGACTCCTCCCCCTTTCGTCAGCGAACACACGCCTCCCAGGTAAGATGCTCCTCCCCGGCTGCTGTGGAAGCGGCTCCCCCTGGTGGACATAAGATACATAAGAGAAGGTGACGAGAAATACCAGCACAAACCAGATCAAGAAAGACTATTAAATTTTATCCTAAATGGTGTCTTTCTCGAGTAACAGGAGTCTCCGAAGCGGCTGGTCTCCCCCACTTACGAGAACAGGTGCACCGAGTCGCACTTCTCCTTGATGAAGTCGCGCCGGTACTTCATGAATTCGCGCAAGGTGACCAGCGGGTCGTCATTGATGTTGAATCTGTTTTCGGCGGCCCAGGTCTCCATCGCCACAAGGACGATCCGCGTTTTCAGCTGTTCTTTAAATATCTGCAACCAAACCAGAGAGTGTCAGCAAGTAGTCTCACCTCCTACTAGCTACTTGAAAAATAGATATTTAATAGGATTTCCCAAGTGAAAGCGTGTCACACGGAAACTGAGCAAAAGAAACAGCGGCGCCGGGGTCTGCTGCTGTTTCCTTACTATGCAGATTAGATACCAGTGACACTGCGGCCACCCGGTGAACCGCAGCCGTGAGCTTTAAACCTGCGCTTATCTAACCCAGACGTAATTTAATAAATGACATCCCACATCCCCGAAGGAATTGAAATGTCAAGTGACTTTTTGTGTCACAGATACAAGAAGATACATTAAAATATATGAAACGATTAAAACGCAGCTTACTATATCAGCCATGTTCACGACGGACTTGGCGTAGTTATTTGTCTGTCCAACAGAAAGCCGATGCTTCTTATACTGTAAGGAATAACAAACATACAAACAAATAAATAATTTTGGAATCGTTTAAAATGATATAGAAGTCGGTGTTTAATCTCACTTAAACGTTAAGAAGAAAAGGAATTAGGAATATTTGTGTTTTAAGGAAATGTAATTTTACCATCAGGTGATCGTTGATAACCATAAGCTCTATATACTTTGTCTCATCTTCAACCCGACGCGAAAGCCTCGATACCTAGGAGGAAAAAACACTTTACAGCAAGTCCTCGGTGGGCCAACGTGAAACATTTAGGCGACAGCTTGTATGGGCGACCTGGGTGGGAACCAAGAACCTTTGCATTGAATCGGTTCTTTTGAGTACATTAATTCTATTAAAAGGCTGAATCGTTCATTGATCGTTTGCGACAAATTGGGATCCACCTCGAATAAACTTGTCCGTAATTTTATACTTGAGGATTCTAAACCAGATAAGTGATTAGTAGACGGACTGATGTTATTATTACATTATATTCTCATTGAAGGAACTGAGCGCGATGAATCCTTCATGAGCGGCCTGACTGCCAGCAGGGTCCGACTTTGCTGAGCCCTCAATATGTACATCCACCTAATGTATTACTAGTGTGTTTTTATCACTTTGTATACGCGGGGTTCGGGAGGGGACCTGTGTAACCCCCGATGGTGGGGGCGCTCACCTGTCGCTTCCTTCTCCTGAGCATCGTTCTGGGAGCGGAGGACGCTGGCATCTCCAGGACAGCGACTGTAAATCACGATGTCAGATGCGTCATCAACCAACTACGTTATGAAAAACATCAGGCTTGTGTGGGACCATTGCTATGGATTAAGGAGAGACATTTCTCTCCTCCACATAAATAGCCTATTTATAAGGTAGAACACGGATGGCTATTTAATTCTAACGGTACATACTGGAATTGTGTCACATGAATCCAGTTTTGCCTGTCTGTACCAATTTTACAGAAGGTCTTTTAGCAGAGGCCCACGAATCTGAACAAGTACCCTGAGGCACACGCACTTTATACTGTAAGGAGCCCCCCCCCCCCGGGTCACTGCGCTGTAACTCACCGGGAAGCTCGTCCGCCGGCGGCTCGGAACCCATCGACTTGTAAATCATATGAACATGCATGTCACCCTGGTAAAAAAAAAAAAAAAAAGAACACCAGTTTTATTGTAGGGTCGGCGAGCTTTAATATTTCCCGGCATGCTCCGTCCTGTCTGCTGTCATTATGCTGTGTGCCCGATTGTCGCCGGAGCCCTTGGCCTGTACCTTATACCTGTCTTGTATACGATCCTTGCCTTATCCTCGCCTTTCTCTTTGCAATGTGTAATTCCTTACCATACATGCAGCTTAGTTTTAGGCTAAATTATAAAACGGAACAACGGTGACGTACTAAGGTGAAGGTCTACACCGCACAAAATGCAGGATAATATTTAGAGAGAGTTAAGATACAGAAATTGGAATCAGGAAAAAACAGCGTATGAGTCTGGGGCTTCAATATTCATTTATTGATTTCTATGGTTATTCATTTATTTGTCTGATCTAGGGAGCTTGAACCATCGACTATTATAGCGACTGTGATTTTTCTAGCAAGCCAAGCATGTTTCGCTCCAGGGACGAACACATGCAATTACACAGAGGATTAATTTTACTAACTAGCAAAAGGGGGGAAATGACGATTGTGATAACTTAACCAAGTAGCAAGGTTTCGGGAAACCGAGTGTTCTGACGAATTGAGCTACCTATCGAGACGTGCTATCGAGCCTTTCTGTGCATCTGCACCTCCACCGTTTTAGGATTGGGTTATAGGGGGGGTTAGGGTTAGGGCTATCGATTAGCACTACGGTAGCCTAACTCGACAGAACACCGGCACAGAGGAAGACGCTTACCCGTGTTCTGTCAATCACAGCCTTACTGCGCGTTCCATTGGGTATTTTGTAAGATCCCCCCCGCTATGGTTATCTCAGACAGTGATTGGTCAGATAACGCTAAATCCCGCCCACCGTCTATCTCTCGACGTCATCTGCTTATGGCCTCAGGCTAAATCGGAAGTCATATGTACTGAAAGTACTGAAAAAGGGACAAAAAACAACCTGGATGCTCTTATAATGCCCGTTGCTCGGCTTTAAACAACCCCACGGAAAGCCAGGTACGCGGCAGTGTGTAGCTGTTAGTAGCAAATGCGGGAATTGGCCGAAAGACTGAGTGCGACAGGTCGTGCTTGGTGCCGTTTTGCTTTAGCCGCGCGGCTAGCTGGCTAGCGCCCGGACGCGGACTTGGTGTTTAATGCTTCCCTCCCGTTTTCGCTCTTTCTTTAAATGAGGGTTTTTCTGACATGGCAGTAGTGTGGGCGGATATATTGCTTAACTACAGACGTTCGTATTATACAAGTTAAATATGGTGGTTTCAGTGTGTATTACAAATTCAAAGTGGATTACAGTATTAATCCAGAACGTCCAGATGTATTATTATTATTGTTAATATAATAATAGAGGCCTCCCCAGGGGGACCATGCACCCCTACATTATGTCTTTATATCAGGTTTCTGCCTGTTCTTGTCTCACCAGGAGTTTTCCTCTACAGGACCCCTTAATTACACACAGCAGCAGCTGGGAAAATGTCCTGCCGTGACATCCATGCCACAAACTTGTTTGCCTTTCTCATCGCCCTGGTGTCAGTGAGCGGCTTGGTGGTGGCAACGCTGGTCCCACAGTGGCGGATCACCCATCTGATCACGTTCAACCGCAACGCCAGGAACGTCACCGTCTACGACGGGCTGTGGACTAAGTGCGTGAAGCAGGAGGGGAGCACAGGCTGCTATCTCTATGACACCGAGTGGTACAGCCGCGTGGACCAGCTGGACTTGCGTGTGCTGCAGTTCGCCCTCCCCTTCAGCCTCCTCTTCTCCAGCCTCTCGCTGCTGCTCTGCATGTGCGGCATGTGTAAGACCGCCTGCTGTTCCACCAAGCCGGATCCGGCACCCTCCAGCGGCGGGAACTGCCTGGTGAACAGCGCAGGGTGCCACCTGGTGGCCGGAATGCTGCTCTTCGTGGCCGGTGCCATCTCCATGGCGCCCTCGGTGTGGTTCCTCTTCTACACAGAGGTGCTGAACAAGCGCTACGACAAGCTGTTCGCCAACGACTTTGCGGCCTACGTGGCCATTGGCTGCTCCGGCGGGCTTCTCCTGGCTTCCCTGCTCTTCATGATGTGGTACTGCATGTGCAAGACCCTTCCTTCCCCCTTCTGGCTTCCTATGCCTGCCGTGTCCGCCAGCCTCTCCACACAGCCCCTCATCTCTAATGGATACCCATCTCCCGTGTATGCCCCACAGCCCTTACTTCCCCAGGGCTATGCCCCGGTTCCGGTCACCGAGCCCCAGGTCTTTGCCCCGGTGCCGGTCACCGAGCCCCAGGTCTTTCCCCTGCCTCAGTCCTACGCACCACCCTTGGGCTATGCCCAGAGCGTGGTGCCTGCCCTGAGCACATACAGGCCTGCTCGATGCGGCTCCGAAGCAGGCTTCTCTCAGGCTTACACCACACACAGCTATGCCCCCTCGCAGGCTTATGGCTACGGCAGCCAGCGGTACTCCAGACGCTCGCGCCTCTCCACCATCGAGATCGACATTCCAGTGCTGACGCAGGCCAACTGAAGTGGGGTGGGGTGCCGGACGCGCAGCGTAGGAACACTGGGCGTTTACAAAATGCTGCTCTGTTAGCCCTCCAGTAGCGCGAGAAGAAACTTAGCGCCCTGGTAATTGGTGCCACCAATCCAGCAGATCCCTCTGCGGTACCAGCAGGGCTGGACAGTCTGAGCCACTAAAATTGGCAGCATTTGCCATCTTAGATAATTTAGGTGCTTAGCAGATCTTCTTTTATAAATATTTTCACTGGTCATTTATTGGGGTTAAATGCCTTTGGGGTGGGAACCAATTCCATCCACCCATCCTGGGACTCAATCTTGCTGTCTAAGTCCAGGTCTGTAAGTGTCCTGCTGGATGCACCCAGCTGAGTATGTGGGACATCGTCTGGCCGTCCTTTGATTCTCCCAGTCTCAAAGCGAACTTGGCTTGGACTCTCTGTGCCTATAGCGGTGTGATGAAGGTCCGTGGACTCTCTGGAATCCCTCGTTAAGATGTCCAGTGTGCATTCCAATGATGCCACACTGATATAATCACTCTAAATGGGCCAGTTTTCCTTCTCTTAATGACAGTATGTTACGATGTTATAAAAATCTCATTAAGGACACCATCTTTAAAATGGAACATATTTGACACTAGCTAGTGGACTACCGCACTTTCCTAAGCTCTGAACACTAAGACTACTTATTTTTTACTGACTACTCTTATACACGTTTGTATGTTATACACCACTACTTTGTTACAAACTTAGACTATTCTGTAATATACTGTTTGCTTCTGTAGATTTACGGTATTTTTAAAATGTACAGCATTGCCATGAAGCACCGCAGCTGTAATGAAAACACTGAAGTGAGGTAATGTGCTCATGCCTGACTGTGCCATAGTCTGTTTTCTGTGATAAGAGCTGCTCTGCGAAGCAAATTTGTGCATAAGAGTCTATTACTGCTGAATATGACACAGTGAACAGTTCTGTAAGTGCGATGCCCGGTCACCAGCTAAATTCAGGTTATTCGGTTTTGCCTTAAAAACTGGCAGCTTGTTTTACATGAATCATTAATGTTCAGTGAAATGCATGCCAGGTTCCAATAAACTTGCACTAAGTTTAGCTTCTCCCTGATTCCATATCACAAACACCTTTGTAGACCCAGCAGATATGGCCCTTCAAAGGTGCATCTGCTCTCCGGGGTGTTTGACGCACTTCTTTCTGCTGTTATTTTCGTTTGCCTTGGTGTGAGTAATCAGGTTGTTATGATGTCATTTCCTGTTTTCTTTAAAGCAGCCTTCAGCTACTTAAGTCTTTCGGGAGGGGAACGCCTTTATGAGGAGTGCTTTCAATAAATGTATTTCAGTGCGAGTGTACCTGATTTATGTGCGTAATGACACTATTTACTTACACTTAGAATAATTAAGTATAAAGTACAGCTATCCGTGGCTTGCTGACGGACAGCCTGAGCCCCCAGCTGTGCACTAACTGCAGATGAGCGTGAGAACAGTTGATGGCGCAGCCCCAGCTGTGTCTGCCCGCAAATCCCGCCGTTTCCAGCTGCGTTTATTATTCAGCAGCTGTGCTAAGAGCAGCGTTGCCACAGTGCAAGTGACCCAGAAGGGCGGGCTGCCAGACCACCGTGTCTTAGCAGGACCGTTGGTATCTCCACAGCAGGCAAGTGCCGGAGGCCTCGTTTCAAAATCCTGCCCTCGAAAAGTGTCTAACGCAGCACACCCTCGCCAGGTGTGCCGGATCAGAAGGCCCCCTGGTTTTTGTCGGAGATTCTCAGGGGAAGTGGCATCCAACTCGAATAGCACTAGCTAATTAAAAGCTGAATGCACTCCTGGAAAAATGGCATGTACAAAATGGCCTGCCCTCTCTCGCACACAGGCGGGCATGTAGATCGTATAAAGAGCAGCGTCCTTGGACGGCCTGCCCTCTGCCGCTCACATGCGGGCATGTAGATCATATAAAGAGCAGCATCCTTGGACGGCCTGCCCTCTCCTGCACACAGGCGGGCATGTAGACTGTATAATGAGCAGTACCTTTGGACGGCCTGCCCTCTCCCGCACACAGGCGGGCATGTAGATCGTATAAAGAGCAGCATCCTTGGACGGCCTGCCCTCTGCCGCACACAGGCTGGCATGTAGATCGTATAAAGAGCAGCATCCTTGGACGGCCTGCCCTCTCCTGCACACAGGCAGGCATGTAGATCGCATAAAAAGCAGCATCCTTAGACAGCCTGCCCTCTGCCACACACGTGCGGGCATGTAGATCGTATAAAGAGCAGCATCCTTTGACGGCCTGCCCTCTGCCGCACACGGGCGGGCATGTAGGTCGTATAAAAAGCAGCGTCCTTGGACAGCCTGCGCTCTGCTGCTCATGGGCAGGCATGTAGATCTTACAAAGAGCAGCATCCTTGGACAGCCTGCCCTCTGCCGCACACGTGCGGGCATGTAGATTGTATAAAGAGCAGCATCCTTGTGCGGCCCTGAGGGATGGGCCTTCGACTGCAAGACACAGGTCCGGCAGATGGCAAGAGAACATTGCTGCTGCTTTACCCCTGGAGGAACCTGCTGATGCCTGGATTTCAGTAGGATCCCCTGCAGCCGATGTGTTGAGGGGAAGCGGGGCCCTTGCTGAATTCGTCCCGCAACCCAGCCACCGCACCATCTGATGGTGTCGGTGACCCCTGAACCGTGGTCATCTCTGGCGTGTGCGAACGAGATTTTCACATCTGCTCGCATCTTCGCCTAAAAGCCACCTTCCTAATGAGTCTCCTTATGCCAGCTTCCTTGTGGCAATGGAGTCTGGACAGAAGCTGGTGCACCAGCATCACACAGGATCACAGAATTTCTGCCATTAACTGCTATTAATATCCTTCTGAAATTAGCTTAGATTGTTAATAAACTGCTTTATCTATTGGACTCTGATAACGGTGTTTTTTTAAATAAATACTCATTGTGAAGCAACTGAAGCCCTGGCTCTCATTGTAAATAACTTCAGACCAAATGGTCCAGTGGCCTGTACTATGAAGCGGAGTTACTGGCTTATCGGGGTAACTTGTCGGATTTAAGGTAAAACAGCTTAAATGGACTTCATATTCGTTCGCTTACATTTTGCCCAGACTACCTTAAATCTGACAAGTTAGCCCGATAAGCCAGTAACCACATTTCGTAGTACAGGACCCTGGTCACAAAAGCTATAACAATGCTAAACTTAATATTGTCTCCAATTATAGAGGCTTTTGTTCTGCCAAGTGTTTAACCTGGAATTTTTGCAAGCAGTTTGCAGTTTGAACGGGTCACTTTAAAAGTAGAACAGAAACAAGTACTGGGAAGACAAGAAGTAAACAATGAAGTCGGGGTGCCGCATCACTCCCTGACCGTCACAGTAGAAAAACACCTTCATTGATACTGGAGCTGGTGACTGGGCAGAACTGTAGTGATCGCAGCCTGCCAACATGCAAGAACCAAGAACCTGAGTTCTTTGCCTGGAGGTCTCTACCTTCACTATGCCTCAGGACGTGTGTGTGTGTGTGTGTGTGTGTGTGTGTGTGCACGCATGTGCCCACATCCACGGAGGATTAGCTGGCCACACAGATGGCTGCTCAGATGGCCCTGGTGGAGAGGTGCTGAGCAGAGCGGCCACCCCAGGAGATGCCGTCATGGCCGCCTCCGGCCCTGGTCCCCCAGCCCCAGCCCCAGGCCCTGCCCCCCTGTGGCCATCCGCAATGGAAATGGGTGATGGCGCCTTCGCTGTGCTGCATTGCCGGGGCGAAGTCCAAAGCCCGGTGACCCGGTCCAAGAGGCGTGACGGGGACAGGTGGGGGTGGCTTGCAAATCAGGTCATGTGACCAGACATATGGCGTTCTCTGCAATGGAAACTCTGTGGCTCCAAATGAGCTGCTGCTTCTTCCCCAGGAGTGTGTGTGAGAGGGAGAGAGTGTTTGTTTATCTGTCTTTGTCAGTCTCTGAGACTCTGTGTGTCTGTGTACTTCAGTTCCTCTGTGTCTGTTTTTCAGTTCTTGTGTCTATCTTTCCCTTTCTCTGTGTTTTTGTTCCCCTGTTTGTTTCTCTGTGCGCTTTTGTTCCTATGTTTGTGTTTCAGTTCCTATGTACCTGTGTTTCATTTCCTCTGTGTCTGTGTTTCAGTTCCTATGTACCTGTGTTTCATTTCCTCTGTGTGTGTGTTTCAGTTCCTATGTACCTGTGTTTCATTTCCTCTGTGTCTGTGTTTCAGTTCCTATGTATCTGTGTTTCATTTCCTCTGTGTCTGTGTTTCATTTCCTCTGTGTCTGTGTTTCATTTCCTCTGTGTCTGTGTTTCAGTTCCTATGTATCTGTGTTTCATTTCTTCTCTGTGTCTTTCTGTTCCTCTGTCTGTGTCTTTCTGTTCCTCTGTGTCTGTGTGTTTCTGTTCCTCTGTGTCTGTGTGTTTCTGTTCCGCTGTGTCTCTGTGCTTCTGTTTGTCTGAATCTGTGCATTTCTATCCCTCCATCCCTCTGTGTTTGTGTGCTGCTGTTTCTCTGTGTCTGTATTTGAGTCGGTGTGTTGCTGTTCATCTGTCTGTGTTTTTCTTCCTTTGTCACTGTATGCTTCTGCTTATCTGTCTCTGTGTTTCTGTTCCTCTGTTTGTGTGTTTCTGTTCCTCTGTGTCTGTGGGCATGTACTCTCTGGATGTCAGACTGAAACAGGGGTAATTTGCTCACAGCTTATCTGAGAGGGTCTCGGTTCAGCCAGAAGTCATATGACCCGCTCAGCCCATACATGCCACAGCACCGTCATGCTGACAGATGGCTGAACGCAGACTGACACGCTGGCGCAGTCCCTGTCACCTGCTGCCCTGTCCCCTGGTTATCCCCAGTCACATGACACACTGAAGGCTCCTGTTTAAATACATTGGTTATCACTCTATTTACTTCAAGAATTATATTATGAGGCTTCACTGGCCCGATTGTCTGCAGACCTTTAGTTAAAGGAAGCATTACATTATACATTAAATGTGTCCTCAGCAACTCAGGGTTTCACATCTCACCTCGAGGGTTCTGGGTTTGATGTTCTGCGCATCGCGAACCCAGCGGTACCCAAGGAGTACCCACAGCGACATGGTCCTGCTCAATAACAAGTGTGAGCAAACCAAGCTAGTTGTGACACCACCATTTGATTGGTTGAAATGCAGGAAAACACCAGCGATCTGTGTTAATATGCATGGATTACCCGGTGGAGAAATGGCATTTCTATATAGTAATGATCATCAGTAGTATACTACTGTCAGAGGTGGGGGGTCATGATCTTCTTCCAACATCTTTCATTGACTTTTCATTTGATCAAAAAAAAGTAGTATCACACACTGATGCGTTTCCGATAAATGTGATATAGAACAGCTAAACTGAACTGTCTTGTAATACTAGCATTTGACTCTAACAAAAGACGACGATTCTCACAGATGTGCTCGTGGAAATTAGCACACAGTAAAAAAAATGCACATAGTAAATCGTGATGTACAGTGTGAACCGTAAAAAGCATCAGTTTTACGTCACTTTTACGTTTTATGTCACTATTGTTCTCCAAACCTGACAACGCCTTGACCAAGCTCACCCTTCTGCAGTGGAAAACCGGAGAGAGCTGGAACCGTGCCGTAACTACTTCACGGTATAGTTTGGGGGCTCCTCGGTTCCTATATGTCAGTGGAAAAGCACCATTTGTGCATGCATGCTCGGTTTGCATGTAAGAACACGTGTGACGGTGCCGTCACAAACCACCATGGTCTGCATTTCCTGAGATTGGTGGCCACTCCACAAACCACCGCCATAGTGATGATATGTTTCCACATTTCTCCTGGGGGGACGGGGGCTAAGACATTCTGCTTAGAACCCTGTGTGCCTAAAACACACACATTTACATATATATTCTTCAGCTTCTGAATGGGGTGTGGCAGCAGTCATCTGGGGACCAGTCACACCGCACGTGATGACCACCCTCATGCTGTGTTTGTGGCCAGGGGATGCATCCCCCTCCCCCCCCCCCCACAGGTTTGGATCACAGGGTCTGAATGACGACAGGATGCATGCAGACTATTTAGCTGTGCTTATCTAACTGACTCGGTCCATAACATGAGTCATTCTAAGTGCTTCAAGATCAAACCGTCATGGGAACATAAGCTGAAGTTTTGCAGAAAATATGACATTATTCCCGTCAAACTGGCGTTGCGTAAGTGACAGGAGGCAGTGGGGCCACCCTGTCCCTCTGATCGCTGACAGTGTTCCTGCCTCTCACGCTCTCATCGCATGTAACTCGACACTGTCGGAAGTGGCCATCGATCGACACCCCCAGCATGTGGTCGATCGCCTTAAAAATAGCACTGCGTGATTTCTGGGGTCATTAGCAGGACCCTCCATCAGAAATCTGAGACCCCCCCCCACCCCCCCGCAGAGCAGACTTCCCTGACCTCATTCACGCTTCCACTCACAGCTGGAAGCAGCACAGAAATCCCAGATTTCCAAGAGAGACCGGGATCAGGAAAGAGCTGGACTTACAGCTTTGTCATCCGCTCCTCCCGGCTCCATCATGTAGGTGTGGTTTCCATCAAAAAACAGCCCACTGTCGATAAGAAGAGAAAAAACAGACTGTAAGGGATAATCAATCCGGAGCCAAGATGTCCGGGACGCCCACATTTTCTTGTTCTGTGACAAAGGTTCAGATTCTGTGGGCTGTGATTCTCCCACCACATCTCAGGAGTATAAAGGAAACCAACCTGACACAATGGACTGTTGCACCTCTCAAACTGTTTGCGGGAAGCATCCTTGGGGCATACGGTGAAGTTTTTTCGTATCAGAAGATCCTATTAGCTATGGACGTAGTCTGAGCGAGGAAGCCCAGATGACCTTGTGATAGGCATCTCAGGTGCCACGACCTATGAAAGTGGAGTCACCAGCCATCCCTAAATGGATCACCCTGTAATCTGTGGATCTCTGGAGCATCGTTTTGGGGCACGACGTGATCTAAAGAATGTGCTAAAATGGTGCAAGATGGGTAATAGCTGATGCTTAGCCCCACCCGGGCCTGTTGCCTCAGAAGTACCACTGGGGAGGCTGTGCTGGGCCCGCGGGGAGTGTATTGGGTGTTGCAGAGAGCCCAAGAGGGAGGGATTACACTTCCTGGGAGTCCAGCTGAAGGTATTTTGTCTCAGGCCTGGGAATTATGCATGGCCTTGTCTGCCCACAGCTCCATGCCAGCGAATGAGAAGCCTGATGCTGGTAGTCGTTCAGAGGCTGGATTCACAGGCACAGCAGAGTGTGACAGCTTTAAATATCAGAGCTCAGTAATATTAATGGGAAACCATCCTGAATTGAAATTACCATCATATTTAGGGTTGATTAACACAACGGCCGATTAAAAGGGGACGTGTTAAAGTAGTAATTACGCAATCGCATGATTATGAAGCATTTCACGCTCTTCCAATAGCCAAGAAATAGGAAAAAATATATTCAGCAGAAGATAAGGGGAGGGCACAGGCCAGCCCCCGGACCTACAGGGCTGGGTGTGTCTTCTAAGCTCTCAAGACACCTTGCCCTCTCTTCAGCCGCAGCGAGCGTTGAGATAGCGCCCCCCACAGGCAGCCTGGGTGAAGAGCGAGTACGCAGGCCTCAGTGAGAGCCATGAGCTCATACACCCTCTGCTGCCTCAACAGGAGACACAGGGTGTCCAATTACAAAGTAAAATAGTTCAGTGTGGGATCATTTCAATCCATGGATTATTTCACAGTGTTCAGTAAATCAGTATGTTCCAATCTGTATATATCCCCTTCACTGGTACACGCTGTACATTGAAAAGTAGCTCATTTACAATTTTACCAGTGAAAATATTTCAAATGTACGAGTCAGACAGGCAGATGAAACAGAATCCTGTAAAGCTATGCCAGACGCGAGGAGGCTTTTTTGTTCTCCACGTCACGTTTTCAAAGTTCCCTTCATCATCTGAAGGGAGTCTCTGCTACAGGTCAGTTGTGATGTGCTGTCGGTTTGAAGCACGGCTTGGGCCCTCAGGGGCCGCCTGCGTGAAGGAGGCTTCTCCTGCAACCCAAAAGAACCCTGGAGAGGCATGACAGCTGCCGACCTGCTCTTCTTCCTGACAGAAGGTCGACCACATGCCCGATTCTGTATGATCACCACCCAGAGCTCAGAGATACTTCCATTAATGTGCTCTGCGGGTAACGTAAAACAAGACTGTTCTAATTTTTATGCGTCCTAATCGCGTTGCCAAAAAAACATCAACGATGCTGCACCATTTAAAAGCCCGATCCAAGATTATTCCGTGAGACAGCACCGATACCAAGGAAATAATCAAAACAAGGGTGATATGAGGGAAGCTGACAATCATGCTCTCTGTTAGGAACAACTCTTCAGCTCACTGGCTCACTCTCTTTGCGCATTTTGAAGAACTAAAAATACTGAAGTGAAGACCTGAAATCTCCCAGATTTCTGTGCGGCAGGATACGGCGTGCAGGGAAGCAGACAAGGGCTCTGTGTGTGTGTGTGTGTGTGTGCGCACACAAGTGTGAGCTTGGGGGGGGGGGGGGGGGGGTTATTGCTAAAACGCATTGGACACAAAAAAGAGGGACCCTCCAGTGAGACTAATTCGATTCCTGGCACTTAGCAGAGTTTGGGACATGCCCCACGCAGGGGCAGCAGACAAAGGAATCGTTTCTGAGCACCGGGCATTGTTCCCACAGAAATGACGGGGGGGCATGAGGGGACGGAGGAACCAAGCATTAAATAATGAACTCTTAATACACTCACAGACCCTCTCCAAACACAACGGGGTGTATTTCAAACTATTGTCTGCGGACCAGCATATGAAAGTCTGATGGAGAAGGCTAAATGAACGAGGAAGGAAGGGGCCCTGAAACGTGCAAAAACCTGGCACAGAATATTCTGGAATTCTCACTATACTCAGACAGCAGGTGAAGGCTGAATTGTGTGTTATTCACCAGAGAGTCAAGAGCAGACGGGAGAGCAGAGCACGGAAAAACAATGCTAAATATCAGCAGAGAAAACAGCATACAGTAATTACATTGAAAACAGCATACAGTAATTACATTGCAGTAATTGCTAAACAGGATAATTGCCACTTAAGTCCATTACTACTGCATAGCAGAAATGCTTGCAGAAAACGACATGCAGCGGCACTGGAGTCCAGCGCATTCCTGAGCGTTTCTGTTAAGATAATTAGCCATTTGTTGCCGCAACTCCACTCCTCTGTGTTTATGAGTCCCTAGGGGGAACAGCGACGCTTACTGTAGTCCATGGCAGGTGGAGAGCGCCACATAGGAGGCCGGGATCCCTCGAACTTTGCCCTGGTAATAGCAGTGCTCGCCGCCCTACAGGAACAAACAGGTATTACATATTAGCACAGAGAGCTGCTTCCCGGAAATAGCCAATAAAAAAGTGCAATGAGGATGATCTGTCTCTTTCACACACACTCACGGACACACATACACATTCTCCAGTTATTTCACTTGTGATGGTGTTATTTCATAGCAGCTCAACACTGTATTTTTAGTGCATTTTCAACCTCACAACAGTGGAACAAGCCAGAGAAAGTGATATATTGGCATAAGCTTCTTAGCCTGAGCTTCCCTGCTAATCAGGAAAATCAGCATCACATCCCCACATCACCCAAGGCCAAAAGTCAAGCCTTTTAAAGTTCTGTATTCATTGTGACATATCAGATTATTCAAAGATACAACAGCAGGAACCTGCTGGATGTTCCTCAGTCATGGGTCATAGCCATACCCCAGCCGACTCTAGATGACAGTCTCAAATCCTGCTACGTCCCCCCCTCCCCCAGACACCCACAGCTGAGTTTGCTTTTTTCTTTCGGGGCAGCCGTCCCGGTGGAGCCCATCCCTGTAAACTCCGACTAGGAAAGGCTCGGCGTCCGGCGGTCCAGCTGGCTGTCCCACACCACGGCTCATGAGGCCCACACCATTAGTAGGGCCCCTCCCTGCAGACTTCACCATTACAGCCTCCTTGGGGTCTGGTAGCTTTTAAGACTGAGGGGAGGGCGCCTTCCGACGGACGCGGCTGCTTTTAGCGCAGATCGATTTCAGCCCCTGCGCCGGACGCATTACTGTCAGCCAGCGGCCCGCCTGCCCGGGCCAGGTAAGCAGGCCGGCTTCCGCAGTGCTCCCCTGCAGTGCATCCCGTCGGCTCCGCGGGACGGTGCCAGGCTGCATTTTCCTGGCTGTGAGACGGGCTTCCTCGTACCAGTGAGGTCAGCAAAGTGGCGGTTTCCCAAGCCCGCTGGATGGCATTTGGGGACCTGACCCGACAAGGAAAGGCATCAAGTGTGCCCACATCTGTGCCGTTTACCCTCATTTTTGCCTCCCCCCGAGTCTCACTACTATCTGACCATCAGCCCGGGTGAACACACAGCAGCCTTATTCCCCACCGGGATGTAGATCCTGCAGCCTCGGGCCCCGTCGGGGGAGGGGCACCACGTGTGCTCCCTGACAGCGACAAGCATGCTGGGAAGGACAGACCGTGAGCTGGGGGGGTGAGTTTAGCAAGAGGACTATTTATAAACGGTGCCCTGCTCCACAATCGAGTGCTGTTCCTGAAACTACCGCTCTAATTCTAGTACCGCGAGAGGGATCCCCGTGGTTACACCTCTTCCCCCTGTGCGGTCTGTTCCGGTTGAAGACATTTCCATAAAACAACTTACGAGGGCCCGAGCTGACCATCCTAGAGACGATGCGGGCCAGGAGCCCAGCACAAAGCGACCGTTTCACTCACAAAAAAGTGCCTCATTCCGAATGAATGACTGGAATCCAACGAAAGGTTCTTTCAATATTTGATGTTCGAAAAAAAATTGTTTAACTGGCCCAGATAGAGGAAATTAGCAAGCTGGTGACCAGCACTGTCAGCATGGACCAGGAAAGCGGAACCGGCATAAACAAGTAGGCCGGTGTGACCTTGCGTAGCATGGGCAGAGAGGTAGGGGGCGCTCTGAGAGGCCCCGTATAGAAAGGGGTCCCTGGTTCACAGGGTGGGGTGGGGGGGGATTCACCACGAGTGCCGGATGAAGATCCCCAGTGGAACAGGGCAATCCTGAAGCTCGACAAATGCTGACCAATCGCACATTTTTTAGATGATTGCAAGTATTGTTCAAAATGTACTTAAAGACTTTTTTTTATCACTGGAAGTTCCCAGCTTTGCACATTTCAAGCCATACTCAACAAGTCAACAAACGCCACAGCCAACATCAAACAGCGGCTGTACTTCTAACTCCAACCTGAGGAGGGCACCCTAACCAGCAGCAACACTCATAAGGAAACAGCCCTTCAGAAAGTAGTAAAAACAGAGAAACAGATGATTGATATGGGGTCACAGAGCCATAAACCTCACAGGAGCAGGTTCACCAGCTGCTTCTTCCCCTCTGCAATAAGACCAGTTGCTAAGGGGCTTCTTAGCTCTATAAGTACGCCCCCTATGGGTGGCTGTGTGATCTATTTTAGTAAATCAAGCACTCTAGCATCCATTTACTTTATTATTAAATTGCTCTTTAAAAAAGTCGTGAAATTTTTAGCATGAAAAAAACACAAATTCTTTTATTGAGGGCAGCATAGCCTGTGAAAATGGAGGTGGAATTACTCATAATGAATAAATATTAGTCGAGGCAAAAAGGGCAGACTTCTAGGCTAACAGCAGCACCATGCTAACTATCAAAAATCTGAAACAATCGCAAGTAAGATCAGATATGAAACCCGGTGGGGCTCTTCCTCTGACCTGAAGATGCCCTTTTGAGGACCTCAGGGAGGGGAGGGCCATGGTATTTTCAGCGCTCCCCCCCCAGGTGCGTGATTCCGATGGTTTAAGGAGGACTTTCAGTGACCCACGACCCAAAACAAGCAGATCTTTGTAACCAGAGTCAGGAGACATGAAATGTAATGAGGGTAGCAAGCCACTGGCTTGTAGGATTATCCTCGGATAGAGCGGAGATGTCTGGACCTAGAAGCTGTGATCTGTGAGTCTATTCCAAAAAAAAACCCCTATGATTTTAATATGCTCAACTTGGAGGTTTTACTGTAAAGCCGTTAATTAAATATCACAGGGGTAGGGTTAAGCTGCTGGAAGGGTTTATAACACAAAAACTGGAAATGCAGTCAAGTCCCTTTGCACTGACAGCTCCCGAAACTCGGAGTGTTGTTTGGTTAATTTGTGCGAGGTGCGGAGCATTAAAGACTGTCCCCAAGCATGGCCATGGGCAATAATTCTCGGCCCTGAGCGTTAATATTGGGCCCCAAGCACTAATACTGGGCCCTGAGCATTAATTCTGGGCCCTGCGCATGAATATTACCCCTGAGCATTAATTCTGGGCCCTGAGCATTAATTCTGGGCCCTGAGCATTAATTCTGGGCCCTGCGCATGAATATTACCCCTGAGCATTAATATTGACCCATGAGCACTAATACTGCCCCTACCATTTGGCTGACTTTACTACAAGTTTCAAACTACTCTCACACTTGCCATTTAGGGCGTTCTAAATAAAAAACTTTATTTAGGGCAAACATGTCAGTTGTATATTTAAAAAAATCAATATATGAAACATTCTGTGTCTTTTCCCACATCAGAGGCTGAAAATCCCAAATAAGCTCCGTCACATGAAGGGAGGGGCCCCTCCGACACTCACCTGGGTGAGGGTGTACCTCCCGTCCCGTGTGATGTGCCTCTCCACGTACTTTGAGGACAGCAGGTCACTGAAAGAAAGAAGAGGGAGGTCAGCGAATGAAGCAGAACTGCCAGCCGACACCCATCTGCTCCATTGCGTCACTTGTTCGCTCAGCCACGCGCGCAGAACATGATGATCGCCCCCTATGGGTGCTGTCAGGCTCTGCTCACTTCACTGTCCCCTGATATGTCCATGCAGTTACCAATGGGCGATGGACACCACGATCTGACCAGGCGGGGAATCTGTGGAGTGAATTTGCTGTCATTCTGTGTCAAAATGCCATTCTTTCACACTGATATAAAATCTAAATAAAGCCTAACAGAGCAGCAGAAACAGATAGGTCAGCCCTGATGCTGTGCAGGGACCCCAAGGTCAGATGGGTCCGCCCTGATGCTGTGCAGGGACCCCAAGGTCAGATGGGTCCGCCCTGATGCTGTGCAGGGACCCCAAGGTCAGATGGGTCCGCCCTGATGCTGTGCAGGGACCTCAAGGTCAGATGGGTCAGCCCTGATGTTGTGCAGGGACCTCAAGGTCAGATGGGTCAGCCCTGATGCTGTGCAGGGACCCCAAGGTCAGATGGGTCAGCCCTGATGATGTGCAGGGACCCCAAGGTCAGATGGGTCAGCCCTGATGCTGTGCAGGTACCCCAAAGTCAGATGGGTCAGCCCTGATGCTGTGCAGGGACCGCAGGGTCAGATGGGTCAGCCCTGATGCTCTGCAAGGACCCCAAGGTTCATTCAACCCCTACTACTAACTCACTGCAGCAGTTCAGCTCTATTTGGCCACTTAAAGGCTCCATCGAATCTCATGGACCACACCTACATTAATAACAGCAGTGTCCCAACCATGGAACCCCCTACTGTTTCATATAATCAACCACTCTAAATCTGACCACATGTCAATCATCCAGATTCACATCAAACATTGCGAGCTCATAGGAGTTTCACTTACACAAAAATGATGGGTTGAGAGTGATAGCCAATCAGATTGTAGAGGAGATGGGTCCAAGCAACCCGAGGAGATAGGACCAACCAATCATATGTCTGCCTCCTCTAGTTGCTTGGACCCACTTCCTCTACAATCTGTTTTGTTACCTTTCTGAACCAACTATTTTTCAATCTGCCCTCAGAACACTTTTGCGTAAGTAAAACTCCCACAAGCACATTGAGTCAATGTCCAAAATGTGCTATCCAAGGTGTTAAAATCAGGCCCCGACAGAAACCCCATTCTGTGTCTCCACAGTCTCCTGCTGTCAACAATTTTGGATACAGCAGCGCTGAGAGAATCAAGAGAGCACAGGAAACAGTGGAATGCTGAAACGTGATAACCTACTCATTTCATGCACTTCTTTTGCTTATGATTTCAAAACTGTGCTTCAGTTTTCTCTCTCTGTTAAAAAAAGATAAATGATTAATTTCATGGCTCTCTTCAGGACCTCAGAAAAACCAGACATTTGCTTTCTGATGCTTTCCCTCAGTATGGGACAGCGGAGCCTCTGTGGGGAGATCATGGGGCAGCAGGAAAACCTCCCCCAGATGGACAAATACAAGGATGCGGTAAAATGATCCTCAAAGAAAAGGCCTGATTGGATAAAATAGGCAGTCAGAGCAGAGTCTGTCTCTAACAGTGACTCAGAGCCAGTGACTCAGAACCAACACTTCCACCATTAAAACCACAAATACTCCGTAAAAACCAGCCATCTGAACACACTGGTGTTCTGTCAGCGAATTAAGATGAACGTTCTCCCTGATTTTATTGAGGCCAGCCCAGCAAAGGCATCATCTGGAATGTGGACTAGCATCTCATCCACCATAAAACTCTGTCCCTTACAGTCCACGCCCCCCCCCCACCCCGGTGAACAATCAACCCAGTGAAACAAGCCGGATTCCATTTCTGAAACAGGAAGACGCCTTGTAAGGGTGTCCACGAATGCAACATCGTGACGTAAGAAGGCGGAAGAGATCAGGGCAGAGCTCATAGTTCCTGCGGACTAGGGCTTGAGCTCTCCCCCCCCCCACCTGTCGATTAGAGCCCCCACCCCAGACGAGAAGGGGTTAGCACTAAGCTGACCACTTGCTCCTCACGCAGCACTGTGGGTTCCTATGCAGCCCCTGAGCACGCGCCGTCCTCGTCCCCAGAGTTCGGTAGCCTGTCGCTGCTGCATCCAGGTGAAATTCAGGGGGACGTTTGTCACTGCCGTGCTCTCAGCCTCCTTCTGCCCCGCCCCCGCCTGACCTCACCTACCTGTGGACCTCAGGCCCACCAGCGGTGTTGAGCCTCATTAGCATACAGGTGGATCAATACCACGAAGGAGTCCGTCCTCCTCCGTGTGAGGTCCGACAGCCCAGAAAGGGTGGGTCTAACCCCACAGGGCAGTGTTGCTTCCAAGCCCACAGCCTTTTCATCTGGAGCAAGCATATCTCCCGTAAACACACCCTCTGATGTCGTCACCACGCCCAGCTGAGCCGTTTCTATGCTTTTAGCTGCCACTAACTTCGACCTTCAGCATAAACTTAATTAACAGCACCGGTCCCCAGTGAAGCCCCTTAAAACTACGCCTCCACTGCAATCAGGGGGGCATTACCGCCTTACAGACTCCGCCCTGAGGCCACATATCGGTCTCCGTTTCACTCCGGCTCACTGACGGTTCGGTTCCCTGAAGTCCCGCTGCCTTCTCAATGGGCTGTTGAAAAGACACGCTTCTATTTGCATATCCACACCAGCATCCACCAATCAGAGCGCAGATTACTGGCAGTTCCCGACAGGTCAGGCTACGTGGAATATACGGAGATGGCTGGCAGGAAATGGAGGAGCTCTGAGCAGTGGTGCATGCTGATAACTGATTTTTGCTTTTAATTGCTTTGGGATTTGAATAATTTATCGAGCAGGCAAAGGCCATTGCTCATGCACTCCGCTGTTATGGACTCCATTTGCATGGGGGCCTGTCGCCCGGTAATGCACCTCGCTAAGCCAATGCCCAGGGAGACGAATAAGAGCCAGTCGGTGCATTAACATTTATTACTTACATGAAAGGGATTCATTCTGTAAAAGGGTGCTTGCGCACACCAGCGCCCCCTGCTGCTCCGATCTGGCTCTGCACAGGTGCCGGGGCAGAGAGCATGCTGTGTGTGGGATCAGGTGCAACACGGCTCTGGGAAGTGTGATGGAGTTCACCCCCCCACCCCCCCACCCATGAGAAAGCTCCTGTAAGTGTGAGTTACACGCATGTGGGCTGGTGGCTGGAGGCTCGGGTACCACACTCACTGCTGCGTGAACCATGTGGAACGGACTGGACTGGAGTCTGTCTGCAGCCTTTCAGAACAAAAACCTACACAAATATGCATAGAGATAAACTGATACTCACAGAGATAGATACTCAGAGATATACATAAACTCATGCTCACAGATATACCAATACTGATACTCACAGAGATACAGATACTCAAGAATATACATAAACTCATGCTCACAGATATACCAATACTGATAGTCACAGATATATCAATACTGATACTCACAGGTACACAGTTATTTATTTAGCAGATGCTTTCATCTAGAGCAATGTCTTTTCAGAAAGTCAAAACAGACAGACAGTCCCTCAAGCGGTCGGGGTTAAGGTCTGTGCTCAAAGGCCCAACGGTGAAATCACTGGCAATACTGGGATCTGAACCGATGACCTTCTGATCACAAGCACAGTGTCCCAACCCACTGAGCCACACCCCCCCTCCCCCCATACACAACAGAACTACTCTGAGACACACAAACAGATACAGACGCACATACACACAGATACACACAAATACAGAGATCCACAAAGTCACAAGCCCCCAAACACAGACAAACCTGCACTGGAAACCCCTCCAGTGAAACTGAGACACACACACAGACACACACACACAGACACACACACCTGGGTTAGACCCAGCCTTGCTGAATCAGCAGTGGCTGAATCTCTTACTGGCCTTATTCACAGGGAACAACACAACTTGTTCCTTCATTAATCATGGCCCCCTCCCCCCGTGACTCTGTGGATGCTTCTCCGCTCCCCTGGCTCATTTGGGACCACATCCCCGGCCCCCT
>JABFEB020000132.1:11859074-11878981 GCA_019775895.2 Stomatorhinus ivindoensis
GGTCTTCCCCCCCCCCCCCCCCCCCCGTAAATTATACATGAGGTGAGCTTGCTAGCCTGCGAGGACTGCATGTCTGTAAACCTGCACAGAAGGCAAAGGACCAGGAGCAGGAAAGGGGCATCCAGGCTTTGAGATGCTGGCGTGTCGTTACATATGGGGATCCTTTCCTGAAACCACCGCTGCTTTCTCTCCAGGCTGATAGGTGTGAGAGGAGAAAGGCTGAGACACGGAGCCCTGACCAGGCTAAGCATCTGAATGGTGTATAGCACTAAGAGCAGGATACCTGGTGGCAACCTTCATGGTCACCCGCTGCCTGGCTGAGGAACCATGCTGGAAGCGTACTAGAAACACACCCAAACAACACAATGGAAATGCGGAACATGCACTGGAATTACACTGAAAAGGCACTGGAAACACACTGCAATGACACTGGAAGCACCACTGGAAACATGTGAAATGAAACAACCAAAATGGAAAACACACTGAAAACGCACTGCAAATGCACTGGAATTGTATTGGAAGCACCCGCCTGGCCCGCCACACTATTTGTCCCTCTGTTTTCCTTGCTTTTGACCCCAGAGGAATTAGGCCAATGCACGGGTTCAAGCCTCAAGGGGAACCTGAACGGAACCTGGGTACTGAATAGAACCAGGTGCCGAAACAGAACGGTATTGTTTCAGTGATTTGAAATGAGCCAATAGGATCCCACAATTTGCGGCCCTTCCCCCATGATACAACACCCCCCCCCATTCCTCCACCCCCACCTTCTGTCAAGCTAATGCTGTATGTTGATGGATGCATCCTGCACATACACATATTTTACAATATATTACAATATATTACAGTCCCTCAACCCCCGAGCATGTTTATAACAGGACCCCCTTCTTGCCCCCGTCACCAATGAAGCCACGTTCTTCCTGTATCACGTTCCACGTGTTTAACACGCACACGTACATGCATATACAAATCCATGCAGATCACTGGACACCTATGATGCCGTTTATAAAAAACCTAACAGGAAACTCCCCATTAGACACCATCGGTTTTTGTGGCAAAATGAGCAGCTGATTACGAAAATAAGAATTTTGAACACTGAATTTACATACAAACTGCAGTCTGCGAATTACTAACAGAACATAAAAGCCGCACCAGACAGTCGCTCGGTTCTGACAGGGGAGGAACAAACCCACTTATTTGGGCCAGCTGTCCGCGCAACCCCGGGACGTCACGGTGAACATTAGCGCACAAGCTGTTCACTTCCCCTTGGAACATAATTACAGTGTGCCGCAAGGACCCCTTCGGTGTGTCCGGAGAGGGGCCTGCAATGGTGGGGGGGTTGGGTCCCTATCTGATAGCCGCTTCAGTCTCACAGAAACATTAATCACCGACTGAAATGCACTGCAGGATGGGACACCGTGTGTGCGTATGGGGGGGGGGGGGAGGGGTGCAAGAGACACAATCAATAAGCAAGCAGAGGCGCATCCTCACCCGCCTCAGTTAATGGGAGAAATCACACTCTGAGGAGGGGCCTAATTAAAAAACAACTCTGAAAAATCACACTGCATTTATTAATAAGCGAAAATGAGCAATGGATTAGGGACAGGAGATGCCCAAGGGAACTGGATCACAGGCACAAATAATATCACAGAAAGCAGCCATCCTTAAACAAGCAAAGCTGAGAGATTCATTTAAAGGTGAAGCTGAGAAACACACATCTCTATGTGAAGCTGAGAAGAAGCACCCATTACAAAACAAAGCTGAGAAACATTGCTAAGTGAAGCTGAGAAACAATAATTATTCAGTGAAGCTGAGAAACAATCATTCCTAAGTGAAGCTGAGAAACACTCATTCCTAAGTGAAGCTGAGAAACAATTATTCCTAAGTGACGCTGAGAAACAATCATTCCTAAGTGAAGCTGAGAAACACTCATTCCTAAGTGAAGCTGAGAAATCTATCTTTAAGAGAAGCTTCCCAGCTCCTTTGCTTGGAAGCCTTAGATGCAGATTTCCCAGTATTCAATCCGTGTGGGAAAATCAGATCACTGTGTTAGATGCCAAGACCCAGGTTGGCTCATTCAACAAGCCTCAGCCTGACACACACGGCCCACAAGGCTTGGCTCAATCAGACAAGAATTGGTGGAGCACAGAAGGATCCAGAAAAATCCCTCAGAGATTTTACATCACAGGACAGGAGGGTAGATACAGCCAACCAGGACCCACAGTCCAGTCTGTGAATTAAGAGACGCTTCATCTGGATCGTGGACCTCAAGTGGACGGGCTCCTCGGTGACTGACGACCCCCCCCCCCCCTGGATAGCAGGAGTGGCTGCCAATGTCCCGGGGGGGCGTTCTCCATCCAGAATGTCATCACAAACACCCCAGAATTCCACTGTGCAATTACACAGCTTACAGTCCCACGAATGTCACAAAAGATGGGCGGTGGGACCCAGGGGGGAGGGGGAAGGGGGGGGTTTCCGACTGGATCCAAATTAAAGAAACTGCTTTTGTATGCTTTCCAGCACTATTACATAACACATTGTGTGATGTAAAAAGCATTTTACTGTTAGAAGGATCGTTATCACTTACATACTTACAGTCTGCCTAAATAAAATGGAGAATGCTTTGCGGCTTCCTGAACAAGGGCGTGTGTAAACACACAAATGATGATGATGATGATGATGATGATACTGTAATTAGCACATTGTTCTTGTATTAACAGATTGTTGTTATTACGAAGCATAACTGTAGTTTTTACCAGTATCTTCCTCCAACTCTTCTCCTCTGATCCAATATCCCCTGACTCCAAAGGCCCTGGGTATCCCAGAATGCACTGCTCTACCATTTAACAGGGGGAAGTCAGCACTTTAGCCAAAAGCTCGCAAGCACTTTGGTCAGCATGGGAAGCGCGTTTTATTCCATCAGGAGCCATGCGATCAATATTTCAGTGCGACGTGGCTGCACGTAAGTTCCGGCGCGGTGTCCGGCACTGGGACAGCGTTTACAGCCACACTCAGAGCAGTGCAGCATCTCGCTAACTGTTCAGCCTGAAGAGCTTCAGTGTTCCCATATTTATGGACGAGGCCTGAAAGGGGTGTGCCGCAGGCGGCCGACCGCCAGCTCTTCTTCACCCCACCTACACGCCTCCGACTCCTCTGGAGCATCACGTTTATTATTGTCAGCATCGCTAGCATCATTAACATCGCTAGCATCATTAACAACATTAGCATCGTTGGTGCCACATGCCATTCCGGTCGCCTGGCACGCAAAAAGAACCTGTGTCCCAAGAGAGCAGAGAGGCACGCAGGTTCTCACAGGCGAGCGATCACTACACAGACGCTCCGCAAAGGCCAGTCTGGCGACTGGTACTTGCTTGGGCACTTACTGGTTCAGCTCCACGTCCAGGATAAACGTTTCCCCGAAGGCGTCCAACTGAAAGCTTGCATGAGCCACGTGGGTCACCTGTGGAGGAAGAAGGGACAGCAGTAGAGATTTAGCAGCAGGGATTTAGCAGCAGGGATTCAGCAGCAGGACTGAAGACAGGACGAGACCCTGATGTTCACTGAGAATAATAACTAATGGGATAATGCTCTTCCGATGGGCTTCGTAAAAACCCTGCACATTTTAAAAGCCATAAGTGATGCGTGCAACCGAAATCACTCCGAGCCTGAAAGGGCTGTCAGCACATTTTTAGAAAAGTTTTGAAACTTCCATATTTATGATTGTGCTTCACACCAGCGGCCAATGTGGTTTTTAATTTATCAAAAGTGAAGGAGCGCTATCCCAAAATCGACAATCGGCCAACAAATGAGCCCAAGCATCTCCCTGAAAGCAAACCCAGGGTGTCTATTGGCAGAAAGCCTGTTCAGTGCCATTCAAAATGAAGGGGAGGGGGCTGAGGGCTGCAGTGCCGCTAGGAGCCCCCAGTGACCGTGTCGCACAACGTCATTTTGGCATATCGTGCAGCTGTCATGGTGGATAAGCCGTCTTACTGCACTGGAGCAGGATGGCGGCTGTTACGGCCTCCTGATTCCATTGTCCCACAAGACACAACCTCAGGGGAGCTAAAGTTCAGAGCCTGCTTTGTCCTTCAAATGTTTTCTTATACATCTACAGTCAACTAACAAGCCTTCAAGTAAGGTCTCAGACACTCACCAAAGCATTCCCTTCCATTCAGACCCACATGAAAAAATATCCAAAGTAATGCACATTTAAATCTAACATTATTACGTTTGTCCTTTAAGATGACTTTAAACAGACCCTGATACTATAGCAGCACTGAGTGATATCCCATGATGCATCAGCACAGCAGCAGACAGAAACCAGATCTTCTCTGAACACTCAAAATGCAATTAAGATAAATAGCGTGCTAATCAGAACTTAACACCGGAGAGCAGAGCCAGACATTGCATTACAGCTGAGTCCTTCAGCATTCCTCATCGAGTGCTGACTTAAGAGAAGCCGCATTGAATGTTCGTATAATAACGATCTAATGTCTGTCCCTTGGGGGAACGCGGGAAAAAAGAGAAAAAGAAACCTGTACGTTACACCCACGTTCTGACATAACACCACCAAACGACTTTTTTTAGCTGGTAGCTCAGCATATGACACGCCAGAGGTATCTGAGAAATCTCCGCTCCCCTCACACGAGAAGTGACAGGATAAAATGAGGCCGCTTCACTGGTGGAGCTGCCACACGGTTGTGGGGAATAACCATTAAAACATTCTGAACCATTGCCCTGCCACATCCTTTGCAAATAGCCCAAATCATGCCGAGATGTCGACGTCAGCTTATGCAAATACTGACATGTAAAAACCCCACGAAACACGCAAGCTACCACTACAATACCGAGGTTCCAAAACAAGAATGCACAAAGCGCTTAGTCAGAGAGAGGTTGGTATTTGTAGACTAGGTATTTGTTTGGTGTGCTAATTCATTAAGGGGAACCCTCTTCCTTCTTCTTTTTAAAGGAGTATAACAGTGCCTGCAATATTTTGGGTTACTTGTGAAATACCAGGCAGTTTACACAGGAAGCATCGGGTGAAATTAGATCCTGAAGGCTTTACATGGCTAAAGACATTCATGATCATTTTCAGGCTGTGTGGTTTGCAGAATGTATGTATGTATGCATGTATGTATGGATGGATGGATGGATGGAACACATAATTATACCCAAATTCCCCTTGCATTACCCTTACTATACATGTTCCAACCAACTGGACACGCTGTGTCATAAAATGTCAGCTGTCCCCTGACCACAGTTTGACATGGATACATACATATAGCCTATAAACACACATATTCTAACATTTAGTCGCCTACTTATGAATCATTACTACTTCGTTTTGTTTCTTTTATCTTTTGTGCATCGCAGGATCCCAAACAAGCAACTGAGCAAACTATTGACAAAACCACTTGAAGTTTAATTATACTTTACATAATTGCTACAAACAAATGAAAAATATCAAGTTGCCCCGTAATATGACAGTCCCCCTAAACATTAACTAGCGGTTAGATGGAACTCGAAGATAATTATTGTGTAAACGCCCAATCAAACTTCATTAATTACGAAGTATAGGTTGAAATGGGAAGCGGCGCGTTCAGGCGGCAGGGCGGAGCGGCGGCACGTGAAAGCGAAAACTGCATGAGACGAACAGGTAAAGGTCGGAGAATTGAAGATACCCCAAATGAAAATGTGCTCATTATGCATAAACCCTAAAAGACAACCTCGCTTTGCCATTTCAGCATTTACTATTAAAGGCTTTGCTATAAATATCAACCAGCTGCCCGTGGGAAAAACCACACAGGTTATCTTACGGATGGATTTTAATGACGTACTCTTTAATCATCCACAAAGCACATCGTACGAATTAAAAAACCTGACTCATATTTCTGTGTTTCCAGCTAATATAAATATATAAACACAAACACACGCGCATATATATATATATATATATATATATATATATATATATGTGTGTGTGTATGCAGTATAAATGTGCGTTTGTGTGTGCAACTGTCTTAGGCAAACAAAATTATGTTCAAATGATCATCATGTTGTTGTAAAAATGTGATATTATGTCTGTCAACGTGTGTCAGCTTTGCCACTTCCAAACCTCTACTAAGTTACCTCAGTGTTTGCATCAACCGTCCGACACACCAGTGTATTATTGACTAGATGATTAATTCGCCCTGTTTGTTTAATAGATGCCGCAACGAGTTATTGAATTAAATTAATTTAATTAATTGATTGATTTATTGATCGAGATTATGGCAAAATTTAACAAATACATAGAATGGCTGATATACCCCTGAAAATACGTTAGGTTCGCCTCGATATCCAACAAGATACCATGCAGTACCTTTTTGGAGAACGGAAGAAACCCTCATTCATTTCTTATTGTGTTACTGTTAGTTTGCAAATGTTCTAATGTTAATCTGCGTTGTTTTTTCTGACCAAATATACACTTCATACCCAGATAAAGAGCCTGAACATTTTCTTTGACTGCCTAAGGCTTTTGTGTACACACACACACACATACGTAGAGACATTTTTTTAAATCCCAGCAGACTAGATGTAAACAACCCCGCTAGTCCTGCTCCCCTATCTTTCATGCAGCACAAAAGATTAATACTCCTATTATGCGCAGTTTTCAGACAAGCTGCGCCAAGTAAGCGCAACCCCGCCCCCAACCAGCCTAGCCCCGAACCACCCTGACCCCCAGCAAGCGGGATTTATTAAAAAAAAAAAAGGGGGGTGGGGTGGGTTGGTGGGGAAAGGCTTCTTCACAATGGCTTTGTTCACACTGAACAAGACTACAACACATGCATACAACGTACGGTCGGGGAATCCTCTGCTTCAAGGGCAGTAATGTTTTAGTGACCGGTCTGATATTAGAGTGCGCCAACTATTGCAATTATTATCAATATTTCAGATTCGTACATTTTGTTATTCGTGCACTTTACTCATATTTTCTGAGAGTTACATGCACGATGAACACCTTTTTAATAATATGATATACAACGTGACGCTGAGGTAATACGAGGCAACCGGAGTTTAAACAACCCAAATACTGGGTCCCATTAATACGTAAAACACAGTCAAATCACAGCGATAAAACCCTATTTGTAATTAATATAAAAAGAAAGTAATGAGAATAAAATGAGAAACCGGACGTCAGATGCTATTAAATAATGAATGATGCGGTTCAAACTGAATACTAGGACGTATAATGAGCAATAGTGGTACATGGAGAAAATAAACTGACGCATGTATTGTATGACACAACATATCTCACACACACATACACGTGTGTGTGTGTGTGAGAGAGAGAGAGAGAGAGAGAAAGAATAACAGTGTATATAACCAGAAGCGATATAGTCTACTTCCTCTCACTTGTCTACTTTTTGCATGTATATCAGTAAATACAGTTTATGTATACATGTGCTGCATACATGATATACTATATTTGCTGTTACATTGCTTTTTCCGTTTCGTTCTTTTGTTTACAAGGCCCATCTGAAACCTTTCTATAAAGCAAGTCCTTTGTGTAAAATCATAACCACCAACTGCCAACGCGCATGGTTTGGGTACACATCCAGCCTAAAGCCACACGTACCACTAAAAAATAAATTAGTCGCAACGAATTCATGGCGAATTCAGAGGGTCGGGACTGTCCTAATACTTTCGACCGATCACAATAATAAAAAAACGCGGCACAGGAGGTTCCCAGACGCTGGGTTTGAGGGCTTCGCGGGGGTGTTTCGATACAAATAAATGAAATTCCAAAAAGTAGATCGCCTCCAAGGACAGATACAGCCCGACTGAACAGAAGCGGCGCTCTGGGTGAGAGATGCGCCGTACCTGTTGTGGGTCCGGACTCGCCGTTATCCTGGTGCTCAGCAAGTCATTCGTGATCTGACTGCCGTTGTCCATGCTGTAAATTAGCCGCACAGGAACGGTGTTCTCCTTCCCGAAAGCTCCGCCGGCGTCCTCGCCAGCCTTCTCTCCTAACCAGGCGTCACCTTTAAAAGCAAAAAATATTACATTTCTTTCGTCTCGTCCTTGCGGATGAAAACGGAGCCGCTAAAGCGCGTCGCCGAAAATGTACACAAACGCCACATAACAGATAAGCCAAATAATGGCTGGGAATTCATCTCACTAAAAACAACCATATCCAAATATAAGGCTGTCATTTCGCGTTGTACCGACATACGTATTTTAAAAGGTGTTTACGTCGTAAATCATATGGGTACATCTTTCCGATTTTATATGCTGTTTAATATTTACATTCCCACTGCATTTCATTAACATATTTCCACCATATTTTATAGCGAAAAATGGCATTACCTATGTGAAGGTTCGAATTGTCGGAATGAACGATACACATCGCTCCGTAGACGCATAAAAATGAAATCCCCCATCGCACGGTCATCATAGCTGTGCCGTTGTAAAAACAATTCGTCCCAAAATAAGAGAACAAAAAAAAAATCAGGAAACCTTTGTCGCTAAAGAAAACAGCAGGTGAAATACATGGGCGAATGCGCTCCAGCCGTCTGGTTAGTACATCTCCCCTTGCTGGTTGCCATTAGGATGTCCGTGCAGCCTCCGCATCGAGATGCCGCTTAAAGCGCCTGGTGCGTTTGGATGCTGCCAGCCTCGGCGGAAGGCAGAGCCACCTCCTTAAAACACATCGATATCCAGGAGCTCACTGCAGAAACGCCTTATGCATATACATGAAGCGCAGGCGGAGTGTCGGGAGCTGTAGTGTATGGGACCGGTACCCTACGGTCCCACATACCCCACCGAGGCTCTTATAAAACACCTTGAATGCAAATGATGCAAAACCAAAAAATGGGACAGAAACAAAAGGCGGTGTTGTGATCTGTTCGTGTTCGAAATGGGATTTTTTTTAATGCACAGGGTTGGAAAATAAATAAATGGCTTCGAAAATAAATGGGAAATATGTTCGATTATTCAGTGCGCACGCAGACAGCGAGCTTTCCCCAAGACACACACAATGGGACTGCCTGAAAGCAGCCCCGCACTTTGTCTTTTAGGGCTGGGGCACATTTATTGGAACAGCCATTTCTATGGTGGATTCGCCTCTTGTAACGCATTTCACTGCTTTTCATCTTTAATATACGCTCCTTGACGAATCAATAGTACACATAAGGGAATTTACAGTTGTACTAAAAGTAACCTTTGTTGCTGCGGTTTCACACTAAATAACTAGAACCTAAAGCTGCCACTGAAACATCAGAACCCCGAAAATGTTTGCGCATCTCTTGCCAAAAGTCTCATACGACGTCTATTATCATGCGAAAAGGGAGCGTAAACAGGCGGGCCTCCAGGCTCAGCGTTGCCCTTGAGTTCGTTGCCTTATCCAGATACCCCCAAATATTTAACAAAGATGTTTAGCTTGAGAAAATCGGCTGAAGAACGCTACGTAAACAACTTGGGTCTGATCTTCACTTCAGATTTGGTGTAGGCTACTCTAAAAACACAGAGCTTAAAGCAATTTTCAACCCAATTCTAAACGAGCACCGTTAACAGTAGACTAAACAGGGCAAATGAAGCCTCTTTTGACAGGCAACTTTAAACCGGGGGCAAAAAATTAAACAGCAACTGACAATATTACAAGTAAAAGAGGGTGGTGGGGGGGTTGGTCAGGGAAATAGAGGCAAGACAGACCTTAACCATGGAGTCAACACTGGGAGGGCCAAGGCCAACGTTATATGGGGGGGTATTGTGAGCACACCTGCATATTGGGGGGGGGGATGTCTCCCCCCCCAAAATAACAGCCTTGGGTGTATGGCTAACCCGGGCCAGAACCTGGCTTATTTACAGCTGTGATCTACACCTATTCCAAGACATTACTACGAGATGACGTTCGGTGACACAGAGACACTTAAATCCTTCATTTATCAAAAGGAATATAATTAATTTACTGAACTGAATAATGCATGTCTCCGAACTCATGTTATCACAAGGAATATGCCTAATACCCTTGGATATCCTACAGAGAGCAGCAGACATTCCTTCCTAGTTGTGGAGGACACAACCCCACCTGTCAGTCTACACCAGGGTACAGTGCACGAGGACATGAAGGGTCCCACCTTCCACGTTGCACGTTTGTTTTATATGACAATAATGGGTAAGGAAAAGCTGGTTTTGGGTAATCAGGTCAAAGCCACAGCCCATTTCTTGGAAGCAGCGGCCTCATTTTGGCCAGGTTGGTTTGCTGCCCTGTCTCACACGAAACTGGGGAGTGGTCATTTTAATTACCTTACCTCTGCCCTACACATAATACAAGGCATACTACACACCTCTATTTTTTCTCCACTGATATATTCATTAAAATATTTTTTCCAAGCATCTGCCATAATTCAAGAGCACAACATTCAAACAATTTCATATAGTAATTTCACACAGTTACATTGAGATCACACTGTTTTGAAAAGAAACCTGTCCCTGCTCCATGCCTGATACCAGCACCATAAATCCGTGTTTCCCAATCCAATCCTCAGGGACCTGCAGACAGTCCACGTCGGGCAGGAAGCTCGGAGGGAGCAAAAACACGGACTGTCTGTGGGTCCCCAGAAGGCAGGACTGAGGAACACTGGCATGAGTTATTCACTGTATGGGAATACAGAAGCAGTCATTCCGGCCAGTAAGATTTGATTGACAGACAGTTTAGTTGAGCAAACAGAACAAGAAGTGCAGCCCTGTCATAAACACAGTAGGGGAGCAACTTCCTGAAGTGTCTGTACCGGTATTCAAATAATTTCATTTTTTATATATGTAAAGTCAGGAGGTAAGGCCACTATCAGAACTTCCAAAGTGCTGTCACTAGATTTCAAAACCCTTGAAATCCCATTCCATGTCTTCGCTGGACTGGAAGAGCTGCCACAGCACACCACTTAAGGACTCCGCATGTTGAAGAGGTCCCTCTGAAGCTCGGACAGTTTTCCGGTGCCTTCTGAACTTGCAGACCTTCCTTTGCAGTTTCTCGTCGGGGGGCCACTGCGATTCACTGAGATCGCTGCGCGTGGCACACAGAGTCACTGCCCCGCACGTCGCTCTTGCCATCTGGACCCTGTTCTGCAAAGTCCTCGCCACATCCGTGTGGTCAGTGCTCGTCGTACCGCTACTGACCACATGGGAAGGATGTAAACCGCCTACAGCGTCCAGTGAAACAGAACCGTTTCTGTTGGTTTCCCCGTCTGCCATCTCCTCCCTGTTATGTCCTATTACTGCCATGCTGTTGTCAGGCTGCTGTCCAGAGGCTGACATGAGAGTTCGATCAGAGGTGCTGCTTTGTTCCAAATGACATGGGCAGTTGCCCTGTTGTGCTGCGACTACTGGCCCAAGCACACATGTTCTCTCACGTCTACAGGAATGCGCCACTTCGGGGCCACAGTCGCCAATGAGAGCCTCACTGCTGCGCTTCCTCTGCCTACAGGAGGCTGAGGGGTCCCAGGTGGAAGCCCAATAGGAGGCTCCCTTAGAAGCTGCGTCCTGGAGCCTTGGCGCACACGCTTCTCTCCTATCCCACAGGGCCAGTTTTGGCACAGAAACTTGGACAGCAGAGGAAACACTGCAGCCTCCCCTGTGTGACAGACAATGCGCAGAATCATGACTTCCCAGGGGGACTTAAAGTGACATCATTGCTGCATCAACCACAAAGATTATCCATATTACCTTTTCATTTGTTTGATTTCAGTAACATCAAACTCCATCCCTGAGATGAGTTGGTCCACAACATCGTAGGCGTCAGTCTTGGAAAAGGCTTTATGATGCTCTGTGCTGAGGTGCTGCAAACAACCGGGAGAAATCCCATTATTCCGAGGAACACACGGAGCAGTGTGATGCCCTCGGGTCATAAGAACGTCACCTACCGTCCTCAGAGCTTCGTATTTCACCCGGCAGCACTCACAGTACCCACCAAGCTTCTTCTTCACCTTGTGAAGTCTAACATTGTCGTCGTCCTGACTTGCGGCAGATTTCTGGTTTTTAAGCCTGACAGGGAAAATGACCAAATAACCCCTGAATACCACTCACTAAAACTCTTTAAAGACTCAGAATCTTCCTCATGGGTGGTCAAAGCACGACTGCGGGAAAGGCTAATGTTAAAGCGTGAAGTGAAAGGGAAGCTGAGCCAGTACCTGTGTTCCTTCATTTTCTTTCCGTGACCTTCTTTGCCATGATCGTCCATGTAAAATGGTGTGCAGGGGGGTGTAGTCGTGAAATTTAACTCAGGCAGGTTTGTCATGGAGTGGTAGTTCGGCTTATACAGCCTAATTTGGGGGAGAACAGGTCAGTCAGGCAATCAGTGAATTTTAGTTTACCCATACACATGCATAAACATGCACACACAAATGTAATAAATTAGGATATCAGAAGAACGATCACATTGTCTTTGGCTGTTAATCATGTGAGGATGGACATTAGAAACTCCATAAGGTAGATTTTGGGTAGATGAGGGGGGTCCAGTGACTAAAACTCACCTGGTCCGGTCCTCCACCTTTACAAAAGGCCTCTTGATCCTCCCAGCTGGAAAGCAAGACCCAGTGATGTTATCAAATAGCACAAAATGTGTGCATTTTAAAAAATGTGAGCATGTGAAAACAAGCAGCTAGAATGGCTGACATGGTAAGACTTCGCACACAAAAGACATACCATCATGTTTCTGAAAAGCACCTCTTTGGGTCGAGCCGGTTTTAGTCTAAAAAACAAATGTCATGACCTCAGCCATTGGGCAAACTGAATCCTGACAGTCCATGCAAAACAAGCAGAGCAAAGTGTGAACCTACCGCATTCTTTAAAGCAGATACAGCTTTACTCTTTAAAGTGAGATTTTTCTTCTTTTTTTCAACATAGGAGATTATATCTAAGATAATCAGAGAAAAGGGTAGACATAACATTTTTGAGACACCTATTTACTTCTGATTTCCCAAACTGCTTTCTGGTTAACAGACATCGGTAAACATTAGCGATGGACAAACCAGAGTGATATCACTGATACCAAAAGTTACGTGTGGGGGGGGGGGGGAGAATAAATTGACCAAAGGCCAACAAAATGGCGAGAAATTACCTTCAATATACAGGATTTTGACTCCCCACTCCAAGGCATTAGATAAAATTCTGTTGATCTGTACCCTCTCCTAGAGAGAAACAAGAGCTAATTAGGCCAAGCAAATTAACACTGCACCATGTTTACCATTTATTCAAATGAGAGAAGCCTTGTGACCAATGACATCTACCCCAACAGCATATTTACCCACCTGTTCCTTTATTACTCTCTCAACCAAAGACTTTCCTCTACTTGCAACTACCTGTCATATAAAAAAGATGGAGATGGGGGGGGGGGGGTAAGATGAGAAAAGCTTCTCAGCACAATAATAATGTGAGACAAATAATAAAAATAATTTGGAGAATGGATGAATTTCTTACAGCATCCGTGACACCCTGAGAGCTGCCTTTTGGACTCCGCTGTCTGGGGAGGGGGGAACTGTGACCCGAGTCTGGACTGGCCACCGGTGAGTTCCCTCCCAGGCCCTGGACAAACCTGCCATCCCTCTTGTCTGATACGACGTACTTAATCTCCTTGCTGAAGAACTTTTCGACGGTCTGTCGTGAAGAACATTAACGAGACAGGTGGGTGTCATGGCTGTGAACAAAAACACAGGATGGGCCATGGACACACTCGCCGTCTTGGGACGATGAAATGCGTACCCCTCCTAACAGCGTGATGTCCTTCTCCAACGATTCAGCTTTCTTGTTGGATACTAAGTGCAAGTAGAAACACTTCCCAAGCAGAGGTCGCCCTTCTGAAGAGCGGGAGTCCTTCACCATGCGGCTTCTTTTACACGATGCCTTGTTAGGTCCACCATCCGCAGTTTCTGTGAGGTCATACAGGAATCCATGAGGCCTGATACAGACCCGAGAACACACGGGGCCGCTATGCAGACGGACGATATGACACATACACAGCGTTACCAATAACCACCACTCCCATCCCCCAGAAAAAAAAATGCGTTTTACTTACCTCTAGATTTCATTTTAGGAAGCCAGCTAGCTCTATGGTGAGAAACAGCCGGCTAAGCAAATGTTCGAGCGTGTTCCCTGGATGAAAAGAAATAGACGTATTACAACACATCTCGGTTACGACCTTCTAAGAGGCCAGATCACCTGGAAATGTCGCATATAATCTTCCAAAACACAAAATGGGCCTTTAGACAGTCTGATTAAATATAAAACCCGCAAGATAATTAAAATTCCGATGCGTAGGGTTAGCATCCGTTGTTGTCCGCATACGCTTTGCAGCTCTCGGCCTAAATAGTAAGCAAGCATAAAGTTAAAACTAAAAACAACAGGAGGGATAAGGTAGTAACGAGAGCCTTTTAAAAGCCACCGTTAATAAGGAGACCTCCGCTAGCCGCAGAACTGCTCAAATAAAACGCGAACACTCGACAAATACAAAACTTGGACACCTCGAACAGCAACAAGGTATCATTCAATAAGCGGACACGCGAAATTAACTTGACATGTACAAGCCTTACCCGATACGAAGAAGTAAAAATTATACTTGAGTTTATAGCAAGTAGGCTAACTGATTACATTTCGAACTACGCTGTTCAAATCGGGTTTCCTCTTTCCCGCTTCTTACAAAGGTATCCCATAATCCTCTGGCTTGCGAGGAATGCCGAGAGCTATTTCGGCTTCCCGATCAGTCGTTTCGACACTTCATTCATAGTTAGCATTAAAAATTAAAAAAAGCTTCAAAAAATTTAATTGAAATTGACGGATTATATAAATCATATTGTGCTGTAATTAAATAAATTTTACGGTACTGAGTGCGTGCCTTGATTTATAGAGCGAAATTTTGTCATGAATGTGCTTTATATAAATGAGATTTGAAGAAAACTTGACAGGGTACGTAAATATGGGTTTTCAGACCCACGTGTTATCATTGGGAGCCTTGTAAATTGACGTAAAATGGTTAGTTCTTTAGTGGTAAGCATATATATATATAAGGGAGTTCGTCAAGTGCATAAATCGCGGTGAGTAATAGTTTTTTTTTATGTATTTAACTTTCTGTGGACTAATATCTTTAAGTGTTCAGGGTATTCCCAGAAAATGTGGCAGGACTGAGATACAGTCGGTTACTGTTAACCGAAAAGGAGATATTTACCTGACTTAGACTGTCCCTGGTATTTGCGTTTTCAAGGACGTCAGAAGGTAATCTTTATTTGGTGTTCAAATTGTTTTCGTCATTAGTTTTCTTGTTATGTAATGACAGTTGCTCAACTTTCAATCAAGCATAATTGGATTTATCACTTAAGGTTCTCTAGTTATCCGGTGGGCAGGAGAAATCTCGGTTCAAATTCTGAAATCATATCCCTTCGTTATAATTTTGTAGTTTCTGGGACCTTGCTGGCCGTGTACCCTGTTTTCATATTAAAGGGAAAATATTAAATAATGCAACATTCTGCAAAGATCCAGGGGCTGAGGAGCATGTAAATATGCTGTTGTCAAATGGATATGAAAAGCCTGTAAACAGTATCCGAAATGTCTGTATGTGTTCACAGATAGTGCCATGTCTGCCAAATCAGCTGAATCGCAACTCAGTGGCATAACGCCTGTCCAGCAAATGCTAGCCTCCTGCTCCGGGGCCATCCTCACGTCGCTGATTGGTAAGCCCGGGGCCGCCTGTAGCGCGGACGTATTGACCGGCGCCCCTGCCACATCCTCTGACCCTGTTCGTTTCGCTTCCAGTCACACCTCTGGATGTGGTGAAGATAAGACTCCAAGCACAGAAGAATCCTTTCCCGAAAGGTATGCAGCCTCATTTCCTTCTAAATGTAATTAAACTGGATTCCAAAGGTTTGTTTTGTTTTCTTTCCCCACAGGAAAATGCTTTGTGTACTGTAACGGCCTGATGGATCACATATGTGTATGTGAGAACGGAAACTCCAAAGCCTGGTACAAAGCACCAGGTCACTTCACTGGGACCCTGGTAAACTCTTCTGTGTAACATCCTGTAATTAACAAATAACTTTAACCTGTAAAGCGAATTCTTTAATTAAGCAGTTCACAGTTAAGCAGTATTTGGGAAGCTGCTCACAGAGGTAATCCATTACAGACAGAGGTCTTGGTCTGGATTTGTACTTTCTGGACCTGAACTTTCCACCTCTGTTTGCAGTAGCTTACTTTTGAGTAACTTACCCAACATTGCAGTTAAATAGCTTGGTGAACAGAGACCCAAGACTCTAGTTACCACCCAGTCGTATTCTCACTTGGTTATGGGGCGCAGATAATTAAAGTGACTGGTTCTGAAGTGTTTTTTTGTTTGTTTGTTTTTTAACTTTAGGATGCATTTGTTAGCATAATTCGAAGAGAGGGAGTGAAGTCTTTATGGAGTGGACTGCCCCCAACATTGTAAGTTTGCATGTCTGGCTCCAGAAACCACTTATGCCGTTACGTAAACAGTGATCCACATTGCCCAAACTGGAGGGAATTGGAGCCGCAGATGCATGCATGAATATTTATATTGTGAGCGGATTGATTTATGTTTGCTGTCTGTAGGGTCATGGCAGTACCGGCAACTGTCATCTACTTCACTTGCTATGACCAGCTGTGTGTGGTTTTGAGGAGGAAGATGGGCTCTTATTCAGGGGAGGCGCCCCTGCTGGCTGGGGCTGTAGCCAGAGGTGAGGGACCTCAGTGGCGTGTCCCTGAGAATGTGTGTGTGTGTGTGTGTGTGTGTGTGAAGGGCCCTTCTCTGAAGGCCTGGCTCACCGTGCGCCTGTGTCCTCCCCACAGTGGGCTCCGTCACGGTGATCAGCCCGCTGGAGCTGATCCGGACCAAGATTCAATCCCAGAGGCTGTCTTACAGAGAGCTCAGCTCCTGCATCCGGTCTTCAGTGCAGAATGACGGGTGGCGCTCTCTCTGGCGTGGCTGGGGACCCACCATACTCCGCGATGTCCCCTTTTCAGGTACTGGCCGTTCCCTAGAAATGTCCCCTCCCCCCTCCCTCGACTGCTTTGCATAACTTACAGAAATACATATGTGTACAACAGTAAGTCTCTCTGGGATCAATGCCTTCCGCTGCCTCTATCAGTCTGACTCCACATGTTCCTCCTTTTGTCCCTCCCGCTGCCCTCATGTCCGCTGTCACATTGGCCGTGCCATCCTGGTCTGTCGGCTGCTCACCGGTCGTCCCCCCCCGCCCCGCCACCTCTGCAGCCATGTACTGGTACAACTACGAGCTGGGGAAGAGCTGGTTGTGCCAGCGGTACAGCTGCAGGGAGCCCACCTTCACGATGACCTTCACAGCAGGCGCCACATCAGGAGCCGTGAGTAGGGGGGCCGCCTTCGCTCTCCCAGCATCCTCAGCTGTCTGCGCCAAGCCCACCCCCTCCCGTCCAGCACATCCGAAATCTGCCTGGAGACTGATCACAAAATAACACCTTGCCTGAATGTTTATATACTTAACCTGAGATGTTAATCATAAGTATCCACCGAGGTTTGAAATCTGCATTCCAGTGGCGGCGTTTGCCAGCATCCTTATGTAATGCGAGAATGGCTCAGGCTGCCGCTCTTCACCGCAGCTGCCATCTTCCCCCCCAGATTGCCTCCATAGCAACGCTGCCCTTTGATGTGGTGAAAACGCGGCGGCAGGTTGAACTTGGGGAACTCGAAGCTTTGAACCGTGAGTAGGTCCTCGTGGGCCGAGGACGGCGGCGTGGCCTCGCACCGGTGACGCCCGGCTGCCGTCCTGATCGGACGTCCGCTTCCCCCACAGAGTCTACCAAAATTTCTTCCACGACATACAGCGTCATGAAGAGGGTGGTTGCTGAGAATGGGGTCCGAGGACTCTTTGCAGGTATGTGCCCTGGTGACATGGTGTTGAGGGGGGATTGTCCTGCATGTAATCTTATATGTCCCAAGGGACACCTGCCCTCCAGTTCATTTTCATGAGGGGAAAATGCTCTTTGGTGCAGGTGCTCAATGCGTCATTACTAGGCCCACAGTCTTGTCACACAATTACACATTACTAAAAATAAATTAAACCACGACCTTCTCTGATATAGTGTTAGAAGCGAAACTGTTTCTAATATACAATTTCCCAAAACTGTTCTAAAAGGGTGACTGCTGACAGAATTTGTCTTTCAATACGTCCAGACGTGCAAAATCATTTTATGCCAGCCATCGATATTAAATTAGTGTCTTTTATGTGGCTGTGGTCCCTCGTATATATCTCACGGCAAACTACATTTAAAACGTGTCTTGCATCCCCTAGACCATAAGATTACAGCTTCGCCATTAGCCTGGTGTCACAGTGAACAGGTTAAATGCTAAATGCATTAGCTTGGCCCAGGAACTGCGCTCTGTTCCTGAATCAGCTGTTTAACCTTCTGGGAACAGTGGATGGAACTAATGTGCAGTGCGATACTGTTATCTAATAATAGCTTTTTCCCATTAGCCTGTTTTTTTCTTTTGAATCGCCACTAGGTGTCACGATTCTGCCATTTACGAAAATAGGCTAATAAAACAAGTGTGAAGTGTTTTCAGGTTTTAACTCCAAGGGGAACGAAGTGAATCTTTTCTTCCCTGTTCTTGTGGGTAAGGCAGTTAGCATGCTGTGTGAGTGGGTTAGCCCATATCCCTCGGATGAATGCAGACAGCAGAAGGTGTCTGCTTTTGCTGCAGTAGGGTGTAGCAGGCAGGATGGCTCACTGCTCTCCTCCTGCTCACTGCTCTCCCCCTGCACACTGCTCTCCCCCTGCTCACTCCTCCCCCCCCTGCACACTGCTCTCCTCCTACTCACTGCACACTGCTCTCCCTTTGAAGCCTGAGTCTCAGCGTTTGCCTGCTCCTCCACCATGTAAATTTCCATTTCACTCTGTTTTTCTCCAAACTTGTTACTGGTAATAGCAGTTAGTGGTGGGGTTCTTGTTAGTATTCGTAGTCATTTATTCATTCATTCATTTGATGGCTGCTAGACATAAAATATAAACAGATCACCTTATTTCCTATAGCAGTTCATTAACAGAGCTAATGTGTGGTATCTCAATTACTTTTTCCTTTTCTTATTTAATTTTGATGTTGTGCGTGGCTTGTGTGCAGTTTGGCCTGCCGGACATTGACCTTTTATCCGGAGCACCATTCCCTTCCCTGCACATGTAAAGTTTGTGTACAAAAGTCTTAGGGCAAGGGTGGCCAATCTTGTCCACAAAGGGCCGGTGTGTATGCAGGTTTTTGGGATAACCTGTAGGTCAGCTGTTCAAACCCAGGTGTGAGGACTCTTCAGCCAATCAGTCCTCTAGTTAGTGAACTATTTTGGGAGTTGCAGCGAAAACCCGCACACACACCGGCCCTTTGCGGGTAAGATTGGCCACCCCTGTAAGACTTAGGCACTCAAAGTAAATGATGTTTGAATGATCTTCATGCTGGTGTTAGATTATTATATTCTGTCTGTCAATGTGTTTCAATTTAGCCAGTTCAAATCCCCTAAAGTCACCCCAGTATTTGCATCAATCATGCAATACACCAGTATATTTTTTAACTTGACCACTACCCAGCCTTGTTTGGCTAATCAATACCTCATTGAGTTACTCCACTAATTAAGCTAATTAATAGAGCTGGTGGTGAAATTTAATGAATGCATGGAATGGCTGAGGTGCCCCTGAGAAGACATTTGGGAACCAAAGTGTTGTTCATCTAGCCAAGGTGGGGTGTTCATCATATACAGGTGTTCATATACCTGTCATATACAGGTGTTCATCTAGCCAAGGTGGGGTGTTCATCATATACAGGTGTTCATCTAGCCAAGGTGGGGTGTTCATCATATACAGGTGTTCATCTAGCCAAGGTGGGGTGTTCATCATATACAGGTGTTCAT
>JABFEB020000132.1:11879593-11891504 GCA_019775895.2 Stomatorhinus ivindoensis
TCATATACAGGTGTTCATCTAGCCAAGGTGGGGTGTTCATCATATACAGGTGTTCATATACCTGTCATATACAGGTGTTCATATACCTGTCATATACAGGTGTTCATCTAGCCAAGATACCATAGCTTTTTGGAGTCCCAATTTGGACCGTTTTGTGATTTGTTTGTTTTTTATTGTGTTACCGTTGATTAGTACTTCATGTTTGGGCTTATTACTACATGATGTTTATCTTGCTACTTTTCTACAGTAGTGGTGCAGCTGTAAATGACATTATCTGAATGTGACAAATACCGTCAGCCCCCCCAGGACACCCATACAGCGCAGGAATGAGGCCGCTGTGTTTTGGCGCGCTCCTCTGCACTCCGCCACCGGCCTCTTATGCCCCCCCTGTCTCCCTCCTGCAGGCTGCCTCCCCAGGGTGATCAAGGTGGCCCCGGCCTGCGCCATCATGATCAGCTCCTACGAGCACGGCAAGAAGTTCTTCCGGCAACGCAATCAGGAGCGGAAGGAGGCCCCTCTGCGCACGAGCTCCTGAGGGACGGACTCTCAAACACCAAAGGGAGCCTTTTTCTAGATGGACTCATGAGCTGCCTGATACTCAGGCACCTGAACACATTGACGGCAGGGGGGGGTTGAAGGCCAAACCCTGGGGGGGATATTTCCGGGCCCCTGCGCTCCAGTTAGGCTGAAGGCGGCGAAGACAGCAGACGGCAGGTGCAGTTTGCACAGCCAATGCTTACTTTGACCAGAGGTGCAAAGTTCCGGTCCAGACCACAGTTTTGTTTCAACCAACCAAAAATCGACCTGAATTCTCCACCACTGCCTGTTCACATGTTTGTCTGATTTCCCCCTCCATTTCCCCGCCCCCGTAAAATCAGGAATGCTTATTTTGTGCAGGTGGTTAGGAATTATCAGACAGCGTGTGATTCTTACCTCTCATAGTAAATAAATCACATCTTTATTAGCACTGATGCAGAACAAAATAATTACACAAGTTTCTGCTTTTTCCTGCTGATTCTTACTTGAAATTCTCCCCAGAACCTATCAGGCATGTGAGGTCAGTGGTATTGCTAAGGTGATTAGGTTGTACATTGGGTATTTATACTAGAAGTTCTTGTCCAGAAAGTACAAATCCAGGCCTAAATTTTGTTTTCACGAGTTTGTTTCAATCAACCAGTTTATAAACCTGTGTATAAAGGGTCAGTCACAGAATATTCAACTGGTCTGTTGAAACAAAACCTTGGTCTGGACTTTCTGGGCTTGAACTTTCCACCTCTGGTTATTGCCTAGTCATAATGTATGCAGTTTATGAAATAATAAATACATCTAATGGTGTAGTAAATGCTGGGGTCTGTCAAGTCAGTGTCACAGGACTTTCAGAAGCTACCTATGGGGCGGACGACCAGCTCTGTCACTATTACACTTGCTGTCCCATGTCATTCCTAGATCTTGATGGGTTTTAGTGCGCCTGGCCTGACACCAAAGGATTGATAATCCATGAAGGTCCAAGAGGCCTTTCTGTTTCACCTGTGAGCAGGGTCTTTACCCTGAACTGCTTGGGTGGAAATATCCAACAGTTTATCTGTATGAAGCACCTTTTACTTGGAGAGATGCCTTAACGATAGGCATTGGGAGAAGGTGGACGGGTGATACCGGTAGGTGGCGTCAGGCGCTGTTTTGGCAGAATCTCACGTTTTTAACCGTGCGCCATCTCCAGCTGTCTAACAGATCTCCACACTTCTTGTACCATGTCCATGCTGCCAGACCCTGCGGTCTGCATGTCTGAGCCGGCCTCCTCGCGGGAATAAACACAGCAGGTTTATTGCTGTCTTTTCAGAAAGGACATTATGTTGAAGTGTTACCGTGGATGTCTCTGGAGTGGCATTTTCAACATGCCCGCTGGAGATTGTTCACTTTTCGTGGGGGACGGGCCGGTAGGAATTCCATCTTTGTAAAGTGCCGTGTTAATTGTCTTAAGACTGACTGTGCTGACTTTCACTACTCCTGCGCTACTCCTACGCTACTCCCTTTAGCCAGACTGCTAGTTTGTGACTGATTTTTGATTGTCATGCCCTGTTTCATGTTTCCCCGTATATTACAGTTTGGTATGATGGGGAGGTACGACAACACAGGCAAAACTGTGGAAAGAGACAGTTTTTAATATGAATTTTCTTTTGATTTATTATTTAAACACTGATTGGCTGGGCGCTGTTTTAATGAAATTAGTGTGAAAATTAAATGGCAACATTTTATTAAATTTTAACCTTTGACCATCGGGAGTTAATGTGAATAGAGCATTTTAGGACACTGTCAATGTTTTCATGCAGCAAATATTTGTTAAATATTGGTTGGTTTTGGTGTCTTGTTCTAGCTTTTTGTCTCTGGCATTGTTCAGATATGTGACGCACATTGTTACCATGTTATCATTTAAATAAATCCAATCAAGTCGCTCCAGTGTAGACCGTCTGCTCTTTAGGGTGCATATGTCTGCTCCCTGACACCCCCATGTCCCGTCCACAGTGAGGGGGACTCGCAACTGATCATTCTGCATCACTCCACCTCATGCTGGCGATGGCTTTTAAAATTTAATCGCCGCTTTCAGATGTCAGCGACAAGCTATTAAATATCAGCACGTCTGAAAGGCACCCTTAAGTGTTAAAAGGCCTTTTTAAAAACCAAGGCTCCCTCCTCACCTGGGTGGCCGGAACTGGGACTCCGGCTACGCCTCCTCCGGGGGGTGTCACTTTGGTAGGTGCTGATTCAGACTTTATTCAACATTTTGATACCTATTAAATTTGTCATCTTATTCGGTGTTGAACATAAGCTGTACATACTGTGGAGTTTGTACATTTGTTTAATGTCAGTCTGTAAATTGAGTTTGCTATCCATGCTGGGTGTCAGGTTGGCGTTACCATGTAAGTGGTCATTAAAAACACATTATAAACACCCTAATGGATTTAAATGCTACAGATCCTAAACTTAGAAGGTGGTCAACTGTAGGCCTGCATGTAAACTACCACTGAAATATCCATCCATCTTCTCCCAGTTATCCAGGGTCCGATCACGGGGGCAGCAACCTAAGCAGGGATGCCCAGACCTCCCTCTCCCCACCCAGCTCCTCCGGGGGAATCCCAAGGCCTTTCCAGGCCAGCCGAGAGATCTCTCTCCAGTGTGAAACAGCGAGATTTAAAATGTTACAATTGTAGTTATGACCTGATGTCTATAGGTAAACCATATTCTCTGCCAGAAGACATCCATCCTAAATACTAAGAAGCTTACTTTCTGTAAACGTGTGCAAAATTTCAAATGATTTTGAAGACCCTTAGCCTACACAGAATAGACAGAATCATGGTGTCATTTAAAGGTCACGTCCCAAATGCTGGGGGCAGGTTAGGCAGATGCAGCATTTAAACATTTTAGTTTTCGCCGAAATTTTAATGAGGCAGTAGCTGAGGTCACGATGAGGAAGAATCGGTTATATAGCAACATTTTAGTTCAATCAAAACAAATGAGGAGTTAAATATTTATTCTAAATTAGGCACACGCATCATAATAAAATACAGGCAACAACAGAGATTACAGGGGATCAACAGCAATTTACATTTCATTGCAGGCGCGCAATCCAAGGCGTCAGGAAAATGAGGGGGAAGAGGGTCGAGTGTTCGTCGCACGGGGGTGCATCGGAGCCGAGAGGGTGGGTAAAGACTCAAACGCAGTACACAGATGGCCAGACACAAGGCTCAATGTTTTCCATCCAACCCAAAACTGGGAAAGCACGAGGAAAATTTCTGTAAAAATGCCATTTTAACTAATTTTGCACTCATATTACATGAAAGAATTATGAATGTTGTGCAGCAGTTACGATCATCTTTTTAGATACGAGGCAATTGATTTTTTCCCCACTGCTTTCTAGAAACCTGGAAGTTACTTTATACCCAGTAGTATACGTGAATGGCCTGTAAGCAGTTCTGCGTTTGCTTTGACTGAAAGACCTTTACTCTCGATATAGTGGTGGTATAAATCTTCCTAACCGGCCTGCAAATAATCAACAAAAAGATCCAGACATTAAAAATGGACAATCACCCTATCACTACCAAAACACTTCAACAAGTCTACTTCACAGCGCCATCTCTCTGTATCCACGGTAATTTATCGACTGACTACATGAGTGTGTAACAGTGCCACCTTTTCAAGCATTAAAAGGACTGCGACACACATGGATTCACTCCTGTTTGTGCAGGGAAGTTGATGCAGTAAATTATCCCTGATTTCGTATCGCTGTTGTCTTAGACAACCATGACAAATTGGGCTGGCTGCCCATTTCAGTGAATCCACAGTAACCCTAATGCCCCAGAGCCTCACGCAGCATCCAAATGAGGCTTTCAGGAGAGCGTCTTGTGCTTCGAGGTTAACATTCACAAACATGGGATCAGACAATGAGATGGCTGAAAGCTGCACAGACACAGATGGGGCGGACCATCTCCAGGAGCACCACAACGCAGACACCCCAGCCTGGTCTGGAATCGGCTCACGGGCGCCGTCTATGTCATACTCAGCTTCTGCTTAAGGTACACAGCGTCACCTCCAAACTGGGGCCGATCATGGAAATTAAAACCGTTTAACGGCGTCAATAGATATAGGATATTCATGATGAGCAACAGAGATATATAAACGGGGGCTGGGGGGGCATGTAGGCACAGGGCAGTACATACGACGCTCAATACTGCCCTCTCCTGGCATCCTATCAGGGAAGCGTACAGCGAAGTCAAAATAATAAATAAAAAAAAACACCCTTATCAAATCCAAACTCAGAGCTGATTGTCCGTTTCTCCTCAAGGGTGATACTGAAAATTACAGCTGATTGGCATGCACTTCCACCCACCCCCATCCACTGTTCAGAGCCGGGTCAGTGCAGGTGTCAGTAATCAGCGGCCGTCATGAGTGCTTTGGCCACTCTTCTTGTTTGCGTAATAGGACAGATTTGCTTTGACAGCCAAGTTCGGATAAGATGCTGGCATTTAGTCCAGTGTGTCTGTTAATAGCCAGCAGTACAAAAAAAGAAACATCTGATGATAACGAATGACAGTAATGGGCAGTCTGACCTGGTAATGCATTAAAATAAAATAAAAAACACACACACACAGAAATCTCACTGGAACAGATGGACCTAAATTATGCTCTATTAAACCAAGAAACAGACAGACATGAAGAGTACCCAAGTCAGTCCAAAGTGGGGGGTGCAGCCTTCCCAGCGGGTCTCACTGCCAGACAGTGTTCAGGAGGGAGTCATCCCTGGACTGGTCATCTCTGTGCTGGGACTCACAGTGTTCAGGAGGGAGTCATTCCTGGACTGGTCATCTCCGTGCTGGGACTCACAAGGCACTCAGTGGACTTCAGGCTGGCCAGGGATTTGTAGCTGGCCACAGATGTCAGAGATCCACACAGGCCACGTAGCGAGGGGGTGTCTTCCTTGCCTTGGGAGAGGAAGGGGGGGGGGGTTTGATTGGATGAACAGACACTATAGTAATCATGGGCAGGCATCTGAACCCATGGGTGGGGTCTACAGGTTAATTTGAGGGTGTAATGGAAACACTGGAAGGATCTGGGGTCCCCTGTAACAACAGAACTAACACAGACACTGTTAAATGCCTCAGATACAGCATCGGCCAATTAAAGAAAATTTAATTAGCAAAAGGCTGTAGCAAAAGTCAGCTGTTCATTAAAGGTGCATGCAGCAGGTGGGGAAGGGGTAGGAGTCTGGGAACAGGCTGACTGGGAGCACTGGACTGGAGCACCGATGGTACCTTCACTAAACCAGCGGGACCGGCCCGGCTTGGGCTCCAGGTCCTGCGTGTGTGTCGGGTCCAGCGACATCTGGGACAGGGTCATGTCAGCTGACAGCTGGTCCAAACTCTGGAAACTCTTCCTGTGACCAGAATAACAAGAAAAATACGAGATCCTGAACTGGGCTGAACTCCGAACCCACATCCTAATCCAACCATGCATCCAACAGCACTGTGGGTTCGCTCTGCTGAAATCCCCAACAGGACAGTAATGCTCTTCCTGATTCGATGACCTTTCACCCCTGAGGGTCTCTAAACCAGCACAGTACATGAGCCACTTCAACACCGTTTTTGTGGGTGGGGACACCATCTGTTGAGCCGTTGTGGAAAATGTCACTTCTCTTACTTCACGCTGTGTCACTCAAGGTGGTGGGACACCATACTCCCCGTCACGGCCCAATGTGAGGACACAAACCGAGGCTGAAACAGACCAAAATGTCTCCCTCCCGCACCGCCGGGAGGGAAGCTCATTATCAGGCTAATTATCTCCATCGCACAAGGCATCAGTAGGGCCACGTATCATAAAGGCACCACTGAAAATGTCACTTTTGGGAAATACAGTCTGCGAAGTACAGCACACCATGACAGTGAAAATCAGTACCTACTGTACGTGACAAAAAAACAGTCAACATTGAGGAGGGGCCCTCATCGCTTGCTTCCAGGCTGTTTTTCAGGCTTGCAGACACCTGTGCCATTTGCATAAAGCACCCTTCACCAAGTCCATCTGGCTACGACACGTGGGTCACCAGCATGGAAGAGCCTGACCGTATTCGTCCCAGAAAACAGTGCCGTCATTCAGGGCTTTGCCAGCACCGCGCCCTCGGATGATGGGGGCAGACATGCATGTGAAGGACCAGCATTAATTCAGCAGTCACTGCCTTTAATTTGTTTTAATTACCTCAGGAACCACCTGAAAGAACAGCAGTCTTCCATAATCAAGGGGCCTAACGGCACCTCTGCTTGCACTCAATCTTAACTTTTAAAGTCGGACAGTTCAGGCTCAGAGCCAGCAGCTCAATGATTGGCCAGCTGATTTTCCACGTTCACCTTCAAATGTTTGGGTAGTGAATAAAGACAGCTATGCCACCCCCCTTTCAGTTTGCTCATTTTCATTTTTTTTTTTAAATTCCTGCTGCTGTGCTGCTGGTGTGTGTCTGTTTGCAGCTCGGATTCTATGAAGCACACCAATCTGCACTTCTCACTTTCCTATTGGTTCTCACAGAGGCCAGGAGGCCTTGGAGTCCATCCATCTTGACTGGAAGTGATCTCTCACTAGCTGGAATCACTGTAGACAGGGTCCCCTACCCCCCGTTACCTGCCTTGGCATCTACCTTCCAGTTCCAGTGGGTTATCCCCCAGTCTGGGTCTGGTATCTGCCCTCTGGGTGATAAGCTTTTCCCATGGGCAATAACAAAATGTCAATCAAGCTAGATGCTGTTGAAACAACAACAATGTATTCCCCGCACAGCCCCATTGCCCGCCCATCCAACACCCCCAACCTCTGCAATCTCTACCCTTACTACACACTCTCCCTAGCAGTTGCTCTTCTTTTTGCCATCACTAAGCATAAAACGTTGCTTCATTTTTGGCACAATCTGTCTGAAAATAAACTAGATCCCAGGCAATCATCTATACAATGTTCTTAAGAAGTCTGAAAGTTTGAAAGAGATCCATAAAATACTTTTAGAGTTACTTGTCTCACAAAATCAACAATCTTCTGCAGGCGCCCTTTGCTTCCTTTGCTGCCATCCTGTGCTGCTACTTCAATTTTATTGCAATTTGTCTCAAAATGAAGATATCTATATCAGTGGTTCTCGAACTTGAAAAAAACATACATTCAACTTTGGTTCTGCTCAGAGCATATGAGCAGAGCAGGAGCAAGCAAGGCAGGATTTTGGTCAGAGCAGGAGCTTGAAATGTATTGATACAAATAGGGCTGTCACGATTGCATCACGATGTCATTTCGATTATATGGCTCATGTGTAATAATCACCACGGATGACGGGTGAAACATTTGCCCAGATCACAGCTTTTCAGTACTTTATAGACATTTACTTATGCCCAAAAATTTTTATGCAGATAAGTAGTACGACTGAGCTATTAATGACATGCGTATTGTGACTGTCAAAAGTTAGAATCAGCAAATTCTCAAAATTTTTTATATCGTATCGGGTTAAGACCAAATAAAATATTGTGCTATCTCTAATACCCACATTACTACAACACTGATATACAATACATATACCACACACAGTACACACACTACCACAGTTTGATACACTATACATATACCACATACAATACACACACTACCACAGTATGATACACTATACATATACCACACACAGTACACACACTACCACAGTATGATACACTATACATATACCACATACAATACACACACTACCACAGTATCATACACTATACATATACCACATACAATACATGCACATCCTACCACAACAAGAGACACAATACATATACCACACACAGTACACAACCTATTCCAACACACCACAGCACAACATGCCCTGGGGGCTCATAAAGAAGTGCATCATGCAGATGCTAATTATGGTATAATGACAACACAACCATAAGAATATACAGGGATAAAAAACAAATCCACCTGACGCTAGTTCAAGAGATCATCCAGATAAGGCACAATCTGGAATATTCTTACTAAAGGGGCTATATATATTTTTCAGGATTCCATAATGAATAACAAACTTCTCCCACTCATAGGGACTTTCTCAATATGCCCACTGGAACATACTTGTCTGCCTGTTTTACGTCATCTTCCATTACCGAAGACCAGTTTCAATATTAAGAACACATGTATAGAGGATGGTAAAATTTCCCCATGTCATTCCCGTCCCACCCCAAATACATCACGTGTATCCTCGTCAAACGAGACCAATCCCATGATTCATTGCGCTCCAAGTTTGTTCTTGGGGGGCATGTTAGCAAGACCTCTCTTGCCAAGAACGCAAGTACGATCATTGTGATCTTGGCATTGAGAAACACCCAGTCTCAGCCCCTTCCTTGTAAAGCGGTATTTTTAATGGGAACACAATTTTAATGCAGGCACAGAAAGTAACAGTGCCACCAGGCTTTTGGAGGATGCATTACACCCCTGATTTCAGGTGGCGCCTCCTCATGTGGCCCAAGGTGTGTTTAGGTGAATATGTGTGGTGACACAATCTGAGGAGCGTCTCAGCACTCTTTGAGGGTAATATGGTGCCCACCCAGAAGTGTGAGACACCCACTCTTCCCATTGGCCGGTGCCCTTCCTGTACAGCAGCGTATCCAGGGCGACGGCGTTGGCGTCGAGCGATCCCGGCGACGGCCACTGGTTGGTGAGGTGAGCCGTGAGTTCTTGCCTGGACTGCCGGTCGTGGTTCTTCAACACAGTCCTGGGGAGGTACACAGGGAGGCTGTGCTCAGCTCAAGGCGTCAGTGTCATTACGATCATCGTTACCCTCCCCGTAAGCAGTCATCTATCTGACGCCAGCTGGTGGTCTATGGGCCAGGCCTACAGTGTGGCTGTGACGCCTCTCAGCCCTAACCCTACGAAGGGCAGCTCGTCTCATTTACATGAAGGCCCTGCCTAAGGGCCCCGCCCAAAGCAGACGCAGGTCAGTCAAGGCAGATGCATAGCAGCCAATGCAGACACATAGCAGCCAATGCAGCTCGGCTCACGCCGTGCCGGGGGTTTGATGGAGGCGCAGACACAAGACCGACGCGGTATGCCTGCTTCGGTTTCTAAGTGCAGGGTCCTGGCACCTTTGACAGACCCGGGCTCACAGGCACAGCACTCACAGCTGGTCCTGCAGCTCCAGCACGATGTACTCCAGCTGCTCCTTCTCCAGCTTGTGACTGAGGTCGCCCTCGGCCAGCCGCTGCAGGAGCGCTTTGTTCTGGGAGACCGACTCTGACAGCTGGGCCTCCTTCAGCCGCACCAGTTCCTCCAGGTAGCCCGGGGGGGGGGGGGGGCATCAAACTGGTGTGCCAGCCTCACAGGGTGCCTGTGGCAATGCACCACGGAATACCACACTTTACCTGTATATAGTCATATGTGAGTACAAATCAAACAGTTGGATATCCATCGGACCAGGATGTGTATAAAGGCAACAGGGACAGAAGTAGTGTTACAACATGTAATTAGGGTAGCAGGCCATGTAGAAAGGAGAACCCACAACAGGAGGTTGTGGGTTCTTGACCAGCTCTGAATCGCTACAATAGAAGGAAGCACAAGCACTGAATACTGGCAACGGTATTGTAACTTTAAAAGTAAATCGCGTAGGATGACATCGTTGCCTTCACAACAACGCCCCACCCAAACGGAGATGTTCCACTCGGTTAAAAGCAAGTTAATCAGCCTGCAGAGACCACTGTGTTGAACCTGCGGCTGTGTCATCTGTAAATGCTCCCTGTGGTGACTCAGAAGGTCAGATGTGTGCAAGATGCAGACACTCAGTGGTATGAGTGGGCGGGGGGGGTTTCATTTAAACACTTAAAGCTTCGCCTCAGATGACCACAGAAGCACAATGAATGCACAGTAGGTCTAATCACAGCCGGCGGGATGTGGACAGATGCAGAAATCCAAATCAGAGTAATGGAAATTAAAAAGCCATAAATCTCTAGAGGAAATGAGAAACTCAGATTTTCTGTGAGGTGACCAGCCACTCACAGTACTGCAGTCCGAGAGACGCAGTCATTTCATAAGCGGGGACAGTTCCCAGTAAGAGGGGACAGTTCCCAGTAAGAGGGGTTTGGTCCCAGTAAAAGATCTGATGCTTAAAATAAAACATTTCAGTAACATTTCGATAAGTCAGGAAGAAAGGCTGCACAGAAGACGAGGCTGTCAAACTACACCTTTTGTGGATGTCTAGTTTTCTCCATTTTAAGCCTCAATTCAGCTACACTGTGTACAGGGAGAATCTTCCCGGAAATCCCACGACGCCACAGTCTGTGGAAGCCTGGGCGGGGGGGGAAGCTCACAGAAATCCCACATGACGCCACAGTCTGTGGATGCCTGGACGGGGGGAAGCTCACAGAAACCCCACATGACGCCACAGTCTGTGGAAGCCTGGACGGGGGGAAGCCCACAGAAACCCCACATGGCTCCACAGTCTGTGGAAGCCTGGACGGGGGGGAAGCCCACAGAAACCCCACATGGCGCGTGAGGCAGCTGGATTCCTGGCGAATTAGATGCCGGCGTCTCCATTAGCCCGTTATTAACGGCCACAAATCCAATTACGGCGGCGCGGAGAGCGAGTGATGATTAAAGACACCGGGGAGATGGAGTAACAGACTACATCAGCTTCCCCACATTCTCCTCTAGCAATGACGGAAGAAGGAGCCTGTCCCAGACAATGACGACCCCCACCTCTGCTAGCCGACCCCACCCTAGTCTTATGACTCAAAGATGCTTCTAATTTTGTAAAGTGACTTTGAGCTCATAAAGGTGCTATATAAATTAAACATCATCATCATTATTACAATTATTAAAGAAACCTCTGCTGAATGCAGCCGGTCCTGCTCCAATCAGCACTCCTGCAGTGAGCATGCCCCCTGGAGGACAACACTGGAAGGGGACCCCAGGACACACGCTGCCTCCATACCTTCTGCTCCAGTGCCACCCTGTACTTCTGCTCCACCCTCCGGCACTTGTTAAACCAGCTGCTCTGATCCAGGAGTAGGGTGGGCCCCCCCGTTTCTGGGGTGCTGGCCTCACTGCCGCTGCTGCCCAAGGTCCTCATCTCCTCCTCGTCACTGCTGATGCTGTCAACACTGGGGGGTGGGGGGGAATGACAGAGAAAAGGGGAGCATTGTATTAGCGATAGGGGGCACGGGAGGAGCAATGGTGAAATGGGGGGGGGGGTTGAGAGAATATGGCTGTCACAGTGCGCTAAAGCAAATAAAATTTAAAAACGGAATATTTTATTAAATTACACAATAATTATGATGTCATGTTGTTCATGAGTTCAGTGATCTATGACCAACTTTCTCTCAATGTTGATCAATGTCGAACCAATGACAAAGGGGGTGGGGGGGGGGGGGGGGGA
>JABFEB020000132.1:11928914-11963790 GCA_019775895.2 Stomatorhinus ivindoensis
GAGGGGCAAGGAGAGAAGGGGAGAGGCGAGGCGAGGGGCAAGGAGGGGAGAGAAGAGAGGAGGGGCAAAGAGAGGAGGGAGGAAAACACAGCAAAGTTCAGCACATGACTGGAAGGAGTAATTGTGCCCAATGAGGAATCCACTTGAGTTTCTCACCAGTGCAGTTTCAGCAAAACAATGACTCATTGTACAGGAAATTATTCATATGATACAGTCAAGCCATTTACCAGATACTGAAAGGCAGCTGAAATACAATATAAGGACAGGTCTCTAACCCCCCTTTATACCCCCTAAGCCCCTCCCGACAAGGCTCTGTGAGTGCATTTGCATATAAAAGGGGGTGCCCTGAGGGGAGATGGGACGGCACAATACTTTGCCTCCATCCGTTGTGAAAACAATGCATACGTATTTGGGAGCTGGAGCAAGTGAAAGCCGGGGCTGCTAATTCCGGGCCCACGGCGGAAGGACCCACCTCCCATGGAGCCGGAAGTAGGCCAGCTGCAGGGCCAGCTGGACAAAGGTGTCTGGGTGGACCTTCCCACGCTTGATGGCCGCCTTGCCGAAGGCTGTGAAAGCGTAGCAGAGCACCTGGATGTCACTGGCCTGTGGGCACATAGAGGGCTGGTTGTGAGGCGCTGGGGTCTGGGACACAGAGACCCTGCTCACGCTCAGGGACAAACGTCCAGACTCACAGACTCCAGATAGTGCTGCTTGGCCAATGCGATGTCCCCTCTCACTCTGTCGTCCAGCGTGAAGACGAGCTCCTTCGGTAATGGGATCTCCCGGACGATCTCCAAGCCCTGGGGGCAAACCACACAGCAGGTATTCAACTGGCCGCAGCTGGCAGGATGGAGGGGCTCTGATTTTCCTGGGAAGCTTCTAGAATTACGGAGGATTCATAGGGGTATAGAAGGTGTGGCTAGGCCAGCAGGGAGCAACCCGGCCTGCAGGTGTTCGTTTTTTTCGTGGATGTCATTACTGCCTGCTCCCGTGATGTCATTACTGCCTGCCCCCAGGACATGGCCCAGCATTGGAGGCAGACCCACCCACCTTCCAGACACCCCCACAGGCTTTCAGCTTCTGATCGTTGTAGTAACACATGGACACCAGCACCATGGCATCATAAGGGGCATGCTGCAGCAAGAGAACAACCACAAGGGGGTGTTACTGAGCAACACAGGACCCCCATCCCAGAGTCATGGTAAACTGAACATGTCTGACCTCGCCATAAAAACCTCCATGCACAACTAAAAACAATCAGCGCTGAGTAAGACTTGCCAAAGTGTTCGTTAGAAGCACCCAAATTACGTCAGTTTCGGCTGCTTACGTCACAGTTGGACCCGAAGGTGCCGTCTGCGAAGCACAAAAAGTTGTAGGATTTGTCTCCCCAGCGAACTGTTGGGTCTCCTGTCAGGGCTTCCAAAGTCACCTGTGTGAAGAACAGCAAGATGAAGACACCCTGATCAGGTCCAGGGGATTATGGACCTCCTGCAACTGTGGTTTTAGGCCATGAAGGCTGGTTCTGCAGGTAACCCAGAATCAACACAGAACACTGTCCCAAAAGCTGCCCGGCGAGAGGCAGGCTGACATACCGCGGTGTAGTTCTCCGGGGAGGAGTAGGGCCGCGACTCGTCAAGCGACACCACGAACAGGCTGCTCTGAATGGTCTGCAGGACGGCCTCGTTCATGGGGTCGATGCTGATGAGATACTCCCTCACCTGCACGTGTCGGTATTAAGCAGAGGAGCAGGCATGTTAAAGCGAACCAAAGCAGCGGATCCTCAGCAGACAGGTACAAGCTACGCACCAACCTTGGCCCAGCGAGTCCTCTCCTCGGTGGTCAGGGCCGAGACCCCCTCACCTTCTGGCTCCTTATCGCACATCTCCTTGATGTAGCTTAACTGCCTGAGGACACGAACAGATGGATTTGGATGTGGATGGGTTTCACTGAGCGGTTAGATAACCAACCAAAAGACGACACACAAGTTACCACAGGCCACTTGTTATACATCTGAAGTTTTTTTTTTTTAACCAACACTCAGTCAGATAGCAAAAAAACAACCAGTAATATATTTATGTATGTATAAAAGTAAACCACCATTTGAGCAGTCTACAGGGGGTATTAGGGGACAAACACACACTTCTCAGCCCGTACCTGAGTAGCTCCGGAGGCGTGAGGATGTGTCCGTCGTACACAACGTCAAAGGCGAAGATCCGGCCTCGGCACATGACCAGGAGGTGGGAGGGGCACTGCCCCTCGCTCTCTGCGGCAGAGACAACGCGCTCTCCTCACTGCCCCAAGGACACCGCAGTCACCCTCACGCCATCCGCACCACCAAGCCTCACCAGTCTTGAAGTAGTTGTGAATGGTGTCCGTGGCGACCCCAGGAACCTTGCAGGTACAGAAGAGCATGCGGAACTGGTCCATGTCCAGAGGAACGCTCCCCGCCTTCTGGACAGCCAGCTTCTCTCTGAGAAGATACACCCGCACTTCCCTGGTGATGTGCAACACGCAGCTCCGACCCAGAAACTCCCCTATAACTCAGAGGGGATGTTCTGAACATGCTTCACATATTTAGCAGACTGTCTAAAGTGATGAAAATATGAGACAAAGAATGCCCTGGTACAAGTGTCAGCAGAACTGCAGAAGGAGCAACTCGACAAAGCAAGAACTCTTCAAGGACCAGAAGTGCAACATAAGAACATTCAAAGAACGTAAAGTTGGAGAAGGCGTTTGAAGAGCCGACACGGTTCTGCAGCTCATTTCACCATCGAGGATCCACACAAGAGGACCATCTGAGTGACATGTCTCATGGGGTGGAGGGAGCTACAAGCCGTGTTAGTTTGCTGACTGAAGGGGGCGCAATATATCCCCCCTCTGAAACCTAATAAATTCACTTTCGGAAAATGAAAACACTCAGTGGGACTCAGTGGATCAGGGTGGCTAATTTACATGGAATCTGTGGGTCAAACCCGATACCAAGTGGAACGCGGTGATGCCATCGCCTACGGAACACAGACGGGGTGTCGGATTCTCCGCACGCATCAGACTGCGAGAGCAGGTGTCTTACGTGCGGATCAGGTCCCAGTACTGTAGCGTGTACCACGTGGCCAGGCTGGTGCGCTCCAGCTGCGTGCCGTCCTGCGGAGGCCAGCAGTGTTCCAGATATGGGGCCGGACCGGCGAAGTTCACATTCAGCTGGGAGGGCATACGGACCTCCAGGTAGGCAGTGTTCAGCCACCATTCCTCCAACTAAAAAAATGGGGGGGGAGATAATCAACATGCAAGAAGAGGTCTGTTTATACATGGCAAACACTGGGTTTAAACTCCACGTGGAAGGCACAGACCCAGTTTCGCCTGGTTCTGGCTCTCTGCAGGAGTTGCTGATGCAGGATTTTCCCAAGCCCCTCCCCAAAACGCTTTACAATCCCCTTAGTTGTTCGGAACTCCTCCTCCGTTGCAAAGGGCCTCACTGCACACAGAAAAAACTAACACAAATAAGTGGGTCAAAGGCACGCGCTAATTTTACGCAGGATGACAATCCCGATTTCCCATCTACAAGTTCACTTTATCCTTAGAGATACTGACGTTAAGATGGCAAGAGAAAGAGATGTACAGTAGTTTATTGACTATGATATTTCAGGTCATATCTGAGGGGCCCCCAGGAGCCCGCGGCGACCCGCGCTTAGGCACCTGCATCCAGGTACTTGCGAAGCGTCTCCTCCAGCGACGGGACTGGGAGCGGAGGCAGAGCGCCCTGGTACTGGAAGGTGCGCTCGGCCGCCGTCTCGAACACCTGCTTCTCCATGGGACAGCCTGTACCGGGAGAGCGCTCCGTTAATGCGGAAACCTGTCCGGGTCTTCCAGGGGGGCGCTGTATTCGGTCTCACATTCGTCAGAAACAGTCAGAGGCGTGAAGCAATATATCAACGAAGCGACGCAGCAGTATAAGAAAGAGGAGAAAGATAGAGCAGCCGCCGCGGTCAAGCCCCCCCACCCGATACCACCGTAAACACTTACACCGAGCATAAGAAAAGAGATACACCAGAAAAGTGCATTCTTACCCAAACAAAAGTCCGGTGTGTCTGAATATATATACAAAGGCCACTTTTACTAGCGCGCTGGATGCAGTCTCCCCGAACTCGTTGCCTGCTGGCAGTCTCGGTTTATTACGGTGAGCGGTTCTTGGAGCACCGCCCCGGTACTGCTTCACCTTTCCCCTACTTTCGATTACACTCCGCCTCTTCGGGCAAGCGGACATATGTGCGCATGTGCGACTTTCTAGCTCTACGGCGGCGCGTCAAGTCGTCGCTGAATGGTGGGGTGCGCACTAGCACCCCCAGGAGAGCAGGAGTCCTGGAAAAAAAATCACAGCAGTACATTATTTAACGCAGGACCGATATCATGCGTGGGGCTGTTTTTGTAGCAAAATTTATTTGTAAACGTGTGTGGAGAGTTGTGTAACTGTATCTGATGAGCAAACAGATTTGTAAATGTGTAAATGTATCTGTAAATGCATGCTGAGATTCTTAAACGGGTACAGGAATCTGTAAATGTGTATCTCGTTTATTCAGAGCGCGATCAAATTTGTAAATGTGCAACAAAATCTATAAATGTGTAATAAGATTTGCAAGTATATTGATATTTCTATGTGTAGACAAATCTCTAAATATGCGCATATTTAACATTCCATGCTCATACCATTGACGACACATAGGTCAAATCCTCAGTATTTTTTCTGCAACTCCAATAACCACGATCCATTACAGGCCTCACCTATGAAGGTCTAACACTTCTGACCTCTTCACCTTTTCGTTAAAAAAAAAACCCAGCTACGGCCATGTCTGTGAATTTGTAAACAAATCTGTAAATGCCTGCATAGATCTGTAAATGTGTAGACAAATATATGAATGCGTACATAGCTATTTATGGCTGTAAAGTCTTGGTATTTTGCTACAAGAGCTGGAAATTCAGATAAGTCACTAATTATGACTCAGGCAGGCTTCTCAGCTGGCTGTCATTTTACACGTGGTTGTTGCTACACTTCTGTCCTGGCAGATCTGAAAATGCGTGTGGAGATTTATCTGTATCGACAAAGTTTTGAGGGCTTAGGGCTTAGTGCTGTCTCACTGCCAAGCTTTTGAGTGCTTCGGGCTTAGTGCTGTCTCACTGCCAAGCTTTTGAGTGCTTAGGCATGGAACACCATCAGGGTGTAAACTATGAGAAAGAATACAGAATAAAGTATGTGTTTAAAAAACCTGCGTAGACATTCATTTTTATACCGCATCGACACTACAAATGTACGTATTAAAAAGGTCTTTCAGTACTAAGATATAACCTACACTGGCTTTCTGCTAATGAACTGCAGGGTTCGCAACTCCCACATACCTGTATCTGGCGTGACATTCACGCTTTCAGACCCTCACACACAAAATCTTACTGCAAATCTATATAATTCCACTATAAACTGAAGATTAGCTACATCAATAGCTCTGGGGTAGTGCAAAACATGCAGATTATTTTTAAGGCAATAAAACTGTTACATACATGTAAATGTGTGTGCAGACTTGCCTTGAACTGAAAATCTCACTCCAGTCAGCTGAGTTAACCTCAGAACTGTTGAATATGTTCTTTGTTCAGTGTTCCATTGACTGATACCACAGTGAGGTCATTTATTGGCAGCTGGTGCCAATTTCCCCTTGAGACTATGGGATACAGTCATATGCTTCTCAGTGGATGTGGATGCTTCACCAATCAGCTATGGACACAGCTCAACTGCAGTGTTCAGGAAACGCAGAGCTTCTGCTGCATTGCTGATTCCGCTCATGCCAGATCACTGCTGAACTGCACAAGACTGGCAGCTCTCCAGCTATCAAAGCCTTTGAAAGAGTCGACGAAGCTTGCTCACTTAGCCCAGCCTCGTGTCGGCCCTCGGCAGAATCTGATTGGTCGGGCTGTGATCCCATGGCTCCAGTGAGCATTCCTCCTTCGGGGAACAAAGGTGTCCTGTGATGGGATGACGGCCATGGGGGAGACGCTATTGTTTTCTTGAGGCCGAATGGCCTCCTCTCGTTTGTATAGTTCTTATGTTCCTCCAGCGCAGTGAGTCAGTCTGTTTCTCAGCCGATTTACAGAAACCGCCTTCAGCTCATGGAAGCCTCAAGGCCACTTCAGGAACTCGGGTCTTAAGCTCCGAAACCATCCTGCTAAAGCACATGGGCCTTAGGCTTCCGCTCACTCCCCCAGCAGGTGCCGCATGCCCTGCTGCCTTTCACTTAATCACGCCCCACAGTGCCCCTGCCCAGAGACTGGATCTGGACCAGACAGCGGGCATTTATGCCTGCAGGATGTTTCTTGCCAGTGTCACCAATCTGTGCCACGGTGGAAAAGGTAGAGAACGTCCTAAACATTAACAATCTGCATTGTCAGGGTTAGTGCCATAGTATGATGTCATTCACTTATTTTCAGTGTTTAGTTTTGCCACATGCAAAATTATCTTTTGTGGCAAAAAGTGTGTATTATAGTTAATTAGACTGACCATTAAACCCCATAATATTATGTATTAAAAGTCAGCTATTTATATTTCACACAGGACGTTACTTTCAGTGTGGAAATTGGGAAATGGATGTAATATTAATGTGTCAGTTTGATTGAAAAGAGATTTTTAAAGTTCAGACCTCCAGCATGTTGAATGTTATGACAATTTTTTTTGTCTTGGCTGGACAACACAGATCTGTGTTTTTAAGGATTCACTGAAAGATATTGAGTTTTCACAAACATTTCATACACAGAACCTGACTTGAAAATACATGTTCGAAAAAGTGGGCATGGCTAAAACACAAGGGACAATCAGGTGACTGGGATCATTCGTTTTAATTTTCTCATTCGGTTCGTTCTGTAAGCCTGAAATGTGAAGTGCGTTTTGTTCTTTGTCAGCCTCTGTAAGCCTTTGATAGTCTCATTGTTTCTCCTGTGCCTAAATGCCGTGTTTTTACTGTTTTATTTCTTGTCTTTATCACAATACTACCCTTGCCCAGCCTGCGTGAACTCTGGGACACCTCACCCCTAACATATCATGCTCTGACAGGCTGTTTTATTACACTAATTCAGCCTTTCACCTGATCCTTGTACCCATGCAGAAGGAGGAATAAGCTGTATGATAGCTGAAGAATCCAGTCCCCAGACATCATGAGGCGTCCTGCACATGACACTTCAGTACGTATCCAGTCCGAGAAACACATCTGCTAATAGTTTGAGCTGAGCAGGCTGCCTGCCGTGTAGAACCTCCAAGTAATAATGCAACACAGTGTGGTTCTGAATTTATGTGTGTGAATTTTGTCAAGTCTACATTAGCCTGGCGACATATCAGATGTACATTAACGGCGCCATTTCAGAAACTGTTAAACCTTGTCAAATTTAAGTTATGAAAGCGGTAACTGAGTTACGGATACGCTTCCTACCCAGTGATTTCCTCACTCTTTACTCAGCTCACTTTTGTTTCTCTATTTTCGTGATGATTATCACCCTACCCTGATAACACCCAGGGCAAATTTCTCTACTCTGCCTTGCTGCTGTCCTGGTGGTGAGCTTTTCAGCTCCCTGGAAACCATTATGGTATCGGAATGAAAATGCTTCTTGCTCCTTGCAGTGAAACCCACAACTTTCCGTTTCCTTAGTAACATCACAAGCTCTGCTTTGTAAATGGGTCACACTGCCATTTTACACAAATAAACTCAGGCTCTTATTGGTTAGAGGCTAATTGCCAAAGAGGAAGGTGCTCAGATAAAGGAATCAGGAACCAGGCTGCCCTGCAAACCGTGTTTCGCCCAATCAAACATGTTACCTCCAGAAAAATCCGCAAGATGTGAGACAAACATAAAAATGTGATCTACATCACGTATCAGACCTCGCGACAAACCAGAGATAAACCAATTTAGTTATACCTCTTCTGTTTACAGTTACAGTGCAATACAGTAATACACCTCTTCTGTTTTACAGTTACAGTGCAATACAGTAATACACCTCTTCTTTTTACAGTTACAGTGCAATACAGTAATACACCTCTTCTTTTTACAGTTAGTGCAATACAGTAATACACCTCTTCTGTTTACAGTTATAGTGCAATACACTAATACACTTCTTCCGTTTTAATGAAACAAGTAAACTCACAGTTTGTACCAATCTGATGCACAGATCTGTTGAGTGCAAAATATTTACGATATGCTGGATGTCGACAGACCCAGCTTTACATTAGAGCTAACATTAAATATAAATGATATTGGTAAACTAATTCAGAATAGTTTTTAATAGTTTAAGCCATGTAAGAAGTTGACAGCTGACTAGATTCTATATGAGATTACTTCAAACTGTCTTACTGACTAAGCTGATTTTCTGATAAAACCAAGCTAAAAAATAATAATCACATTCCATATTTGGCGATGACATCCTTTGCTATAGCAATGTAAGCTGTCATGGCGTCATCCTTGGACATTCCTGTCAAGTCAGAAAGCAAATTCACGGTTAAACAAACAGTAAGAGTTCAAACGTACGGAGATGGGGCTCTGTGCGGGAACTACCCATTATATTCCTATTACAAAGCACCCTCAGAGTGATCATTTGCCCAGAACTTGAGTCGCACCTGTCCTGGAGCTCCAGGCTTCCCATTTCGCTTTTCCTTTGAAGTCCAACAACCCTGGTTTCTCTGAAGAACAGAATTGGAGTCAAACACCATTAATGGAGAGACAGGGAGGGTCAGAGAGCAAGTGGAAGCCACCCTACCTGTGTTTATGTCCCCGACGGTGACTTGCTTGTACAACCCATACATATCCAGCAGTTCCTGGTCCTCCGGCCTCGTCTTCACATTCTTTACATCCTCAGCCAACTTCTCAAACTCTACCTAAATTCGAAACAGAACCGCATTCATCAGCAATAGCTGCTATTTATACCCCCATTAAAAAACATCAAGATACAAAAACAATCGTCCAGTTATCATACATCACGTTGGATGGCTCCGCGCACGTGAGAAAGCGCACATCACATCAGCCTTATTCCGTTTCTTTAACTGTTTCATAATCATTCCATGAATCGGTTTTACGACCATTATCCGAAATGTGTTTTATCGGATTCATAGGACGGCAGAGCAGCTCGCAGTACTATCGCAGTGAGTGTAGTGATAGCCTACGTTTCAAATCCTGCATTATTGGGTTCTGATATCCAAACTGTACTAACGGACTGCACGGAAAACGCGTCTCAGTCAAATGCAGGGGAATGCAATAATGAATCATAGCTGTTCCGCCCGCACCGCGGAGAGCCGAAATCCCCGGCGAAGTTTGCATTAAGAATCAACGCTTATTGCCTTATTAAATCGTTAAAGCTTGACAGTAACGATTAAATAACATTAACCAGTTTTCCTGCAATGTGTGCGATACCTTGTACAAGTCATCGAACGACAAATTGATTCCACTCGTATATGCAACTTCAATGATCACCCCGTACCCGCTACATTCTAATCACGTAGGGCAATAAACGTATTAAGTTAAAGAGCAGCATTCGAATGCATAATTAAACGTAAAAACTTGTAAATTATTCAACAGAAGCGCAATACCCGTCGGTCAAGTTCAGGTCTCAAATTGATCCAAACAAACCTCAGTAGCCACAAAATGCACGTTTGTACTAAAATTAATTCAAGGTGACATTATTTTAGGACACTAGCATCAGAAAAGTACTGCAATCGAGTTCGCAGAACGTTACTGAACGCGTATTTATAGCGGTTAAATTTCCTGAAATAGCAAGCGGTTATGAGTATATTTACCACACTGAAGGCTCGCAATTAATACTAGTCAACCATGGTCGCTACCTGCAAAGACATTATGTAGCACTTCAGCACACAGCGATACCCCGAAAACCAAGGCAGGAACTCAGAGTGATGGATCTGACCCGATGTGCTGCCGTTAAGAGCCCCGCAGCAGCGCGGCGGGAGCCGATTGGTTGATACCAGATAAGGGGGCAGGGCAGCCTAGGTCGTCTTTGTTTTTCAGCGCGCTGGTACGCTGTAATTTTCTGCTGCTGTAACAGATTTTGCTGCCGGGAGTAGTGATGGAAATAACAGCAGTTATTGTTCCGTTCCTTTCGCTCATCGTTCTTTTTTTTTCTTAGGGGGCGAAGGCGACTAGGTTTATCTGCGAAATAATCACTTAGATAATGATATGGTGCTAGATTTGGACCAGACTCAGACTAAGATATTACTCCAATATAATTTAATTTTACATGTGTGGGCTAGGTTTACAGCATTAAATTACTCGTATTTCCTAATGTCAATGATCTGCATTACACAAGATGATCACATTATACAAGGTGACGCTATATCACTTTGCTTTGTCAGTGAATTTACTACTTTGAATTTACCGTGTCTATAAAATTTGTTGTGCAAATAAATTTCCCTCGCCTTGAAGGAAATTTATGCAACTCAGCATTAGAAAACTTTTTTGGCACAAATCCTGCTCATTCTGCTTTTAAGCAACCCAACAAGACAACGTGTACTTCCCTTGACTGGCTGTTTTCACTGTTCGCATTAAGGGGAGCGCAGTGGATTTAAGGAAGGCAGTGAAATTTGGCTAGAAAGATTAAATGAATGGATCTCTCAAGGGCGACTCAGTTCCCCTTTGTTGGTTCCTGAACGTAACATCACTAAGCAATAGCAGGATTTGATAGTGATTGTTGTCAATTTTTGCTGCCTTAATTTTAATAGCAATGACAGATGCTATGACCTGAAACATTTTATTTTAATGCTGTAAAATATTGAACAAGGGTGCACCCCAGGGCAGTGTGCTTCCCCTGTTCTGGTCACCTTGTACACATCTGACTTCACTTACAACTCAGAGTCATGCCACATGCAGAAATTCTCAGATGACACAGCAGGTGTGGAGTGTATTAAGGATGGTCAGGAGCCTGGTGGAGGACTTTGTGAAATGGTGCAGGTCAAATCATCTGCAGGCAAGGGAAATGGTAGTGGAGTTCAGGATTTCCAGGTCCCCTCTGTCACCAGTCTCTATTGAGGGGGTGGATATGGAAGTAGTCAGGATCTACAAGGACCTGGGGCTTCATCTAGAGGACAAAATGGGCTGGTCAGCTAACACTCTACAAGAAAGGCCAAGGCCAGCTGTATTTCCAAAGAAGGCTGGGGTCTTTCAATATCTGCAGGAAACTGTAGAAAATGTTCTACCAGTAATTGCCTGCATGCTCTTCTATGCTGTGGTCTGCTGGGGACACAGTATCAGGAAGCGACTGGACAGGCTGGTGAGGAGAACTGGCTCTGTGGCTGGCACTGAGCTGGACTCTGTCACATCAGTGGCAGAGAGAAGGACCCTAAACAAACATCTGACCGTCATGGACAATGTCAGTTATTCCATTGCACAGTACAGTCTCCACATAGAGGAATCTGTTTTGTGGTACACACACACACACACACACACACACACACACACAGCTGTTGAGAGTGAAGCTTGGGGTGCCAGTACAGTGTGAGGTTGTTTATCTGGCACAGTGGAGAACCTTCACCCTACCAGCTGTAACATTAGTAGGTTCACCAGATCCACACCTGTTTTTCATATACCATCACTGACTTGGGATAAGTGAGACGATTAAATTCCCTCATTCCCAATTTAGCTGAGCTGTTGGGGGGAGGGGCTGCCCACAGTAAATTTTGCCAAATTATAGTACTGCAGTATAGTGAAAATATTATTATCACAAGCCTGCCTGACACACTCTCCCACCTCGTTATTATGGTATATTCAGATTATCATCTTGCGCCCCCGATCTTCATCCACACGATGCTTTGTGAAGCAGCAATAGGATCCATCTAATACAGGGGTGTCAAACTCCAGTCCTGGAGTGCCATAGCCCTGTGTAGCTTAGTTCTTTCCCTGTTCCACTGCAAATGATTCAGCTCTGGAGCTGTGTGGTAATTAGCAAAAGGAGGTGCAAGGAGTTGAATCAGGTGTTAAATGAGGGAAAACCCAAAAATGTGCAGGGCTCCGGCCCTCGAGGACTGGAGTTTGACACCCCTGATCTAATACCTCTGACATCACATTCGCAAGATCATATGTCACCTGCTTACACCCTTCCCTTGGCTGCCACTAAGGGGCTTTGCGTCAATTTTGGAGTGATGGGTCTCAATATTTAAAGAATTTCAGTTTGTCATTCATATGATGCCTCTGCAAAGTTTGAGTAAATTTACGAGAAAAAGGCAACGAATTTTGGAGAAAATTACTCGAATATTTTTTCTCGGAACCTAGTATTTAATTTCCATAACCAGGCCTTAAATACTACCATATCAGAAGAAGCGGCTGCAGCAGCCACGCCAGTCCACCAGGGGGGGACAGTGTGTTCGTGAACAATAAAGTTTCTGCGTTCAAAACGGTACGAGCACAGGGGTGTTCGGCTCGCGCATGCGGCGTGGCTCCGCTGCTGGCTCCTCGGTGAGGGAAAGACAAACGCAGTCTCCTGCAAATCGGTTGTTTTCTGGTTAATGACTACTTGATTCTGAATATGGCTTATCGTGACGGGCTTGTCCGGTCGACTGTATACGGAAATATTTAGCTGTGTTACTAAGGTAACTTGCCTTAGTAACACATGATGATGCCACGCTTCGGTCTATCGCGTTGAGTTGATATTTATAGCAGTACGTGTAATGATTTGCTGGTTTGTAGCACGCATGCAAAGGATGATCATTCTCATTTGTTATGTAGTTTCAGTATTTGGTAAACATAATTTAAGCTGAGGACAAACTCAGAACGCTAGCAGTTTGTTTTTGGTAGAAGTGGCCTTTGCATCGTGGTTATATCGCTGTGACTAAATACTTTTGCAGTTTTGAGTTTGGACTGCTGCCCGAAACCCGGTGTTTGTGGCGCTTTAATCTCGGTAACCTGGCGGCTTCCTGTTCATGCTGTTCTCTTGTTTCGGTAGATACCAGTCCACGGGAGAGAGAAACGGCAACTGTTTGTAAAATGACCAAGAAAGAAAAGAAGAAACCAGTCTGTGTGAAGACATCTCTGAATACGCCCTATTGTCTCCAGTGGAAATGTCTGGACCAGGCGGATATACATTTCATCCTCAGCATTTTGAAGGAGAAGCTGTCAGAGCTCGGTCTCCACAAGAGGGAGGTTAAGGGGAGTCGCCGGTGGTTCAGCAAGAAAAAGGAAGTGTCCACCAAGGGTTCAGAAGAAGAGTCAGCTGACAAGCTGGAGGCCACTTCCAAGGCTCTGCCTGAGGACAAGGTGGAGCAGGGATGGACCAACGTAGGGTTCAGGAAGCAGTTGGCCATCGGGATCAATGAGGTCACACGAGGCCTGGAGAAGAACGACCTGTGTCTGGTGCTGGTGTGTAAGTCTGTGCGGCCCGCTCACATGAGCACCCACCTGATCCCGCTGAGTAGGACCCGGGCGGTGCCAGCCTGCCAGATTCCACGGCTTAGTGAGAGCCTGGCCGCCCAGCTCGGCCTGAAGCACGTCCTGGCTCTGGGTGTCAGGAGGAACGCTGACGCCTTTTCCCAGGCTGTTGCCGCCATCGTGCCCAGAGTGCCTCCCCTACCGGTGGCCTGGCTTCCGCAACAAACTTCAGTACGGTCCACTGAGGGGGAGGTGACGGATAATGGCGATCAGGCGAGGGGCCGGAAGAGGAAACTAGAAGCAGCATCTTTGGAAATGGAGCAGAATGAGCAGGTCCCAAAGTGCACTTTGGAGCAGCTCAGAGTGAAGAGGATCGTTCCGAATCCCACAAAGGCCCACAAGCAGAAGAAAGTGAAGCGACGAGCCCTTTCCAAGTAATTAACTTCGAAATACTCCGTTTTTAATTTCATGCTACCTGTTAACGTTCAGTCAAGGCACTGATGTTCTTAACGGCTGGAGATGGTTAGTCTTTATAAGACTGTTGGGAACAAATAGAGACAGGAAGTCAGAACAGGTCTGTTACAGACAGAGTTTATTCTGTCAGACATCCATGCTGGTAACATGTACATGTACTAAAATGAAGTCTGGATGATGCCGTTTGACGGGTCTCCCTCTGCACCACTTTTTTTTTTTCTTTTTGACAACCTGCCCGGAATTCAATAAAAAATATACTGTGTTCGAGAGAAATTTGTGCATCTTCTCAAAATTGCACGTTTGATATCTTTAAAAAAAACTTCTGTTCAAATAAGGCAAGTACTTTGGGTATCATCACACATCAGGCGTTACTTTGGACATCCCTTTGTTTAAAAAAAAAATAAATAAAAATTTCCAATCACACCCCCATCCAAAATAAATAAAACATTGATTCTAGGTACGAGAGTCACACACGTCTCGCTGAATCCAAAAATGTCTGCATTCCCTAACCTATGCCAGGGTCACTTTTGACATCACTGTGTCACAGTCTCATTGTGGAACGTAATTCAGCTTGTTCACATACTCGCTGCCTCGGAGAAACACACCAGCGAGACCAACACGTCGCACTCAGCTGTCTCCCACGTCCATCTTCGTAAGTCAGTGCCTAGTCCCATCTTTAAATGGCAATCTTTGTAGGACATCTAGATGTGAAAGGACTCAGGCGACGGCTGCCCTGCGTGAAGAGCTTCGCAGAAGGTCCGGTAAGATGACCACCAGGTGCGGAGCAGCCGAGATGTGCTTCGGCGCGGTGCGTCATCCACGCGCCAACTTCCCCTTGCTGCTCCGTGTGGTGATGACGAACTGTACGGGCTAATTAAATAAGGTATACCTATCAGAATGTAGCTGGGCTGCGGTTCAGCGATGTATTCGAATGGCCAAGCAGTCATACAATGAAGCCACCACGAACACAGGAAGCTACCGGTCACCCCCCTTCTTGAACACCCCCTCCTCCCAAAAAAATACACTACATGTAAATAATTGCTAGCTTAAGAACACTGAAAAAGAACAAAAAAAAGTTCTTTGTTTAATGTACACATCCTGTCCACCAGCTAATGCAAATGACATTAACGGTTAACAGACATCCATTTTTCCGTAGGACAAAATCCTTCGACATAAATGTCCCAAACATCAACATATCTATGCCATTTAATATATATCCAGGGCTGTAATCCCCTTCAGCTGGAATACAAACACCTTCGCAGCAGAGAAGGTTACGCTTTTTAAACCACCCCCTGAAAAATAAAATTCCATCGTAACACTTGGGGATATTCTTGTTCTTAAACGTCTGCGAGCGACTTCAAAAGGAATTAAACTTCCATTTTCTTCAGGGGATGGACAGAACAGTTTTATGAAAGTCAGCAACAAGCAGAGTAAGATTCACATTCAGTATGTAGATGGTTAAAAGACGTCACTTTTGGGTGACCAGAATTAATGTTCTCATATTAAACAAACGAGAGCTAAGAGAAACACTTTGAAGTGATGTTTCCATTCACTTTGTTTTTCTTTTGTTGTTTTTTTTTTGGACAGCCTCTTTAAGAAAGTCCAAGTTCGAGAGTGGAAAGGTGAAACCGTCGGTCTCGATTTGCGTTCTGAATGTAAACGGACAGATCACTGCAGTACAAGTCCGACCTGAAATGGAAACAGAGGGAGGTGAGGGGGCGACAGGGTCTCAGCCTCTTCGCTTGCTTTAAGCACATGTGGACGTTTGGGCTTGAATTGCAGTAACATTCCACGGATCTTCAGCAAATGGAGAACATCTCCAGAGTTTCAGCTGCGACTCCCCCCACCCAGGGCGCCCCTCCTGTTAGCGTGGGGCTGGCCCTGTCTTACCTTTCCCGGTTCCATTGGCGGGCATTTCCAGTTGTACAAGTAATACTGCAAATTACCATCTCCGATCCCGAATTTGAGCTTTTCGAGAAAAGTCTTATTTTCCATCAGGTCCAGCGCGTTGAAGACATCGAAGCCCTTCTGTTAATGAAACACAAAGCAGGCAGCATGTAAAACAGCTAAGAACCAATCAACCTAACCAGTCAGACACAGTCCCGACCACAAGGGCGGCGGTGTTTGTGGCATTTGCATCCAGGGAGTACACCCTACCAGTCTAGGCGCTTTTCCACCGCACCAGGTACCTTCCAGAAAGTACCTAGAGTGCGGACCTCCAAGCTGCTGGCATCCCACTGGCACAAAGCCAGACACCAGCTCCGAATGACATCACAACATGAGGGGGGGGGGGGGTATTTCTTACTTACATGCGCATGCAATTCTTGCTTTGCTAGTCAGCTAGAAAACAGACTTTGCTTACTTTCAATTCTGCATGGACATTATAGCGTGGGGATTAAAGTTTCACTAAAATACTTTTACTTTGTCATAGGAAAAACTTTAGCTAGCTTTGCTATTTTAAATATTATTCCTTTTATGGCTTATCTAATATATGTTAAAAATCAGTTTGAAGTTCACCCTTAGTGCTGCATTCGTTCTCCGAGACTCATTCATTTTCATCCTTGCTGTTTAAATCACTCCTAGACGGATTCATGAGCAGCTCCCTTTTGCTTAATAAATACTCCCAATATCCAACAAAGATCACATCCCTATATGCATGCTGTCCTAGGATATTAAAACAAAATACTTTCATTTCTTGTCATGTGATTCTGAACTTTTTGTTGTACCTGTTCTTCCAACCAGATCACAATTATTTTTGGCTACTTCGTTTATTGTTTTTTTCCCCGAGTTCGTAACCGTTCTCAAGGCAGCATTTGTATTGCGTTTCAGAGGCAGGCTACTTACATAAGGAAGCGCTTCAAGCCCCACCCCAAAGAGGTCCATACTCCAGCTGGTTTGGCACTTTAAGTACTGGAACCCGACCAGAAGTCAATGGAAAAGAGAAAGTACCAAAAAATATGGTACTTGCAGCGGTGGAAAAGCGCCCTCAGACACAGGCCCGGCCACAAGGGCGGCGGTGTTTGTGGCGTCTGTATCTAGGGGAGGACACCCTACCAGTCTGGCCAAGATGAGAGCGTCGTTCATCAAGTCCATGAGAGGCGTGTCTGTGTGGACGCTGTAGAAGCAGTAGGCAGCCTTCAGACTTTTGTGAACTGCATGGTGCATCACAGTGGATGGCAGGGTGTAGAAGCTGGTGAAGTCGGTCAGGACTCCATCTGGGCCCTGCAGGAGATCGGTACTGGTCTAACACACACCCCAGGTGACCCCAGTATGCAGGTTTCATGCTCTCACACACCCTGGATGTTGACAAGAGGCCAAGTGTCTCTGGTACTTCCCACGACCAGCAGGTGCCGGGGATCTTACCTCCACCACATAGGTGTCTATGATGTTTTCCTGGGGCAGGAACCAGTGAGACACCTCCTCTTCGCCCATGACAGGGCCCAGGTGAAACTGCTTCAGGTACCGGTCGAGAAGTGCCGTCACCTGCTTCACGTCCTTCTTCTCCATGGGCCGCAGGCCTGCTGTTTTGGTGGCCTTAGGGGAACAAACCCGACAGGACGGTCAAGCGTCCATGGTGACGGCTGCCTTTTGATTCCCGACAGCCGTAGCTGAATGAAAAATGTTACAGCATTCCTGCCATAAATCAGTAAATCCATCCAGCCATCGTTTAGCTGCTTATCCTGTGATGGCGGTGCCTGGAGCCTCGTAGGAAGGACTGGGCGACATGCAAGGACATCCTGGACAGAATGCCAGCTCCAAGCGGACAAACACACACACACACACACACATGCATTGTGGGCAATTTCAAGCCAGTTTACAGCCGCGTCTTTGGTCTATGGGAGGTAACCCACGTCAAATGGAGAAGAACATGCACATTTTGCATGCAGACATGCAGGGAGGGTAGGATTCAAACCCCCAGCCCTGGAGGGGAGGTGTGACAGTGCTGACCAGAGCCACAGTACCATCCTCTTCTTTTAATCACTTATTCTCTAAAATCAAAGATTCTACAAATACCTATTAAAGTCATCTAACGTTAATGTGCAGCTGTTCTTTCTCTAGCAGCCATAACAGTAAAACTGTAGTTACATATTAAATACCAGTTTGCAAATTGCAAAATACATATAAAATACCAATAAAATATCCCACCCTTTTACCAATGTCTAAGACTGTGGTGCCCTCTAGTGGTGGACACAGGACCTCTTTTTTTTTTTTTAGCATTTCTGGCTCCGTAGACCCAGACAGTGAGACACTCATTCCTGCTGGCTGCAGTGCTATGTGGGCTTCCTGAGCTGTTCATTATTATTACAGTCCCATTCCTACTGGCTGCAGTGCTATGTGGGCTTCCTGAGCTGTTCATTATCATTCAGCACGAATCAGCCAACATGTAAAACGGGCTGTGAAACACGAGGGTGTGGATGTTTTGGGGGAGGGGTGAGATCCAGGGAAGGGGCTGCCGTGTCTTTGAAAAGCAAGACGAGCCGGGAGCAGTGACCTGGCAAATCTGCTCATTTCAATCTTATTTTCTACGTTGCTGGAATCCCCTGCCGGAGCCATCCCACGGGGACAAATACAAACCAGCCCACCTCAGCCTCCAAGCCCAGGCCCCTGTGAGCCAATATGTGGTTCTGCGAGTGTGAAGGATCATTGGGTTCCTCCGCCAAAAAGTCTGCAGACACGATCCTGCCGCTGAGAAGCCTGGGAGGTTGAGTGTGGAGGTCCTGCTTAGGAAGCACACTGGATGTGAGGCACACTTACATCCGGGAGTCTGTAGAGCTTCATCGTCCTCTGCAAGGTCATGTTTCTACTCAAGTGGGAAAACTTCACCTCCACCAGTTTCCTGGGGTTCAGGGATCGATGCCAGTACCTAATCGAACATGGAGACAGCCAGGAATGTAAGGCAGCATGCATGTATAATTGGTTTTAATCGGTCTATGGCATCTTGGTGCATTTTAAATGCATAGAGGCACAACAAAATACCAATTAAAATCAGAAAGCTGGTCAAAGTGTCTGATACGGCTGCTGGGAAACAAACCCCCCCTCCCTAGTCTGGGTCAGACTCAAAAAGAAATGGGCCAAATCAGACAGACCTGATAAATCCATCCCGTCACTACAGCTGCAGATTACAGCGACGGTTTAATGCTAAGATCGTATGATAGGCGAGTTCAGTTAGTGTTTCAGGTGGGTTCTGCAGTTCAAAATACATAGAGTGACAATTAGAAAAAAACACCGAATGTTTCTACTAAAAGTAGGACATTTCAGTACGTGATCTAAATTATATCCAGTCAAAGCTGAACTGAATCATATTGAATCATAGTTGAATCAAAGCTTATCTAATCATTACGTGTTTATTTGCATCTTTTCTGCACCATATTACGAGCCGCGTACCAGGATGCGTATTGTATTGTCTGAGAGAGAGATGAAAACAGACGATGTGACGATGCGACGATGCTGACACAGCCTGCAGAAGCGGAGGCCCAGCCGCATGCTCCGCTCTGCACACATCAGGACCCATCAGGACCCATTATCACCATCATCGACATCCGCATTACCAACTGAAGAGCCTATTTTCCTCATGCTTTGGCGAAGCAAATAAGTGTTATAACCACAAGAACGACAACAGACTGTACAAAAGAATGGATGAGAAGGAATGAGGGAAGAGAGAACAGAGAGAGAGAGGATGGAGGGAGCATAGAGATGGCGGGGGCCGGAGTCTCTACCTGCACGTGGACACAGGCTTGGGCAGCACCACGCCGGCCGTGTACACGGCCTGAAAGATGCCTTCCAGGTTGACCCGCCGGGTGATCTCACGGATCAGAACCGGTGCCACACGCTTCGACCGAAGCTTCTTGTGCACGCAGAGGAAATTGATCTCCACCATCTTCTTCACCCTGTATGGCCGACAGGCGAGTCTCTTAGGGGCAGGAAGAGCGAGGGGTGGTGATTGAGGGGCAGGTTAGGGCGAGGGGTGGTGAGTGAGGGGCGGGTTAGGGCAAGGGACGGAGCTCTAACCTCACACAGATACCCCCCCTACACACACACGCCCCACTCACGTGTCATAGATGTGGATTTTGGCTGGGATAGCACTGATAAAACACACCAGCTTCCTGTTGGAGGTGACCCTGACGCCACAGTGCCAGTGGGGCAGCCAGCCGGGGGGGCGCAGTGCCCTGGGAAATGGGGGTTAGAAGTGTAATCAGCTTCAGGCCACAAGAAGAGGCAAAACTGGCAATAGCCGTCCCTGAGGGGAGTAAACACACCTGCAAGGCTTCACACTGTCCATTGCTACACAATAATACTCATAATATCAGACAGCTTATCTGCACAAAAATAGGAAGAATAGAATCTGCAGCACATTAGCGACCAGCCCTAGCATCATACTGCGAGGATAACGACAGAGTAACAGTATTAAATTTACGATCCTGTCAGGTGATGGCATGTCCCAACCGCAACACGGGCAGGTCAACAGGTCAAGCCTTAAAGAAGAATGGACTTCAAGTGCGGTGGGTGGTGGTCTCCAGAGGGAGAATGTGAAGGCTGCAAGCACAGGGATCAAGCCCTCTTGTAGAAGCATAGTGGCACAAGAAGGCCTAGATCAGCAGCGCCCCCCTGTGGACGGAGGCCCCCCCTGCGGCTCACCACTTCAGGAAGTTGGGCGAGTAGTCAAAGCGGAACATATTGTCGTCATCCTCCACGTAGTTCTCATTCAGCAGAGTGTATAGCTCTTTTAGCTGTGGGGGGGAAGGGGCACAGCTGGTAAACAGACTCTCAGGCCCCATGTGAACCCATGTGACCCAGCCCCCCCCCAGCTCACCCCTTCCTTTGTTCATCATCACGCTAAATGAGCTAATGGGAGGCAGTGGACACTATGGTGTGATGAAGAGAGCCTCCCCCCCCACCCCACTGCACACACACTCACCACTTCAGCATTGCTGAGGTCCAGCGTGTCCCACATGAAGCCCTGGGGCAGTGAGTATGGCTCCTGCCGTATGTTCTCCTTGTCTGGCTCGATGGGCCCGTGGGTAGTGATGACCTCGTCTAGAATGCAGAGAATAATGGCCAATCATAAACCTCGGCCAAGGCACCTAGGGAGGAGACCGGCATCATTCTGACCAATGGCATCAGCCGGAAAGTCCCTGCCTCTTCACAGTGTCTCTGTGTCACTGAGACACACATGGAAATAAAGGGATATTAACTGAAACACAAGAATGCTGGACATTTTAATGATCTGCAGAAAGCGGATCTGATCTGCCTTTACACACCTGCGTTGAGGTTTGAGCCCCGACGCGCCTCTGCCCTGTGTGTAGCGGTTGTTCAGCAGTGCTTTCCCGGAGTACAGTGCGGTGCTGTTAGACTACCTGCAGTACATGATAGTGTTTGTGCCCTGTGACAGACTGTCTAGGGTATAGGGTACTATTTGGGTTGGTGGCTTGGGACCGTGAAATAGCATATCTCAGCTGGTGGGTCGCGACCCAAAAGTAGGTCACAGGAGTGGTGTTAAAAAAAAAAATATATATATATATATATCTTGAACATGTTCCCCGTCTTCTGAATAATTTTCTTTTTAACAGTGCATTAAGGCCTTGTGCTTCTCTCACTTCACTATGTTCTATTTACCATTACTGCCCTATTTTTTTGTGAAAAACATTCGGTGATTTAAAAAAAAAATTTGGGTCATGACTTACTGACCAAGTAAAATGTAGTTACTTTTAATACGGTTGTGCCCCCCCCTCCAGATTCACTGTTGCCACACCGCCCACAGGCAACAACTTTTACCCCCCACCCTCCCCAAGCTTCCTGGCTGAGGCGGGGGCTGCCCGATATGTCATACAAAATAATCGTGATATGTGCACAATAATCACCAGGACTTTAGATATTGGGTGTAAAAATTAACGCGGACGCCGGCTTTTCAGAACTATACGGACGTTTACGTATGCCCACGATTCAGTAAGCAGATTGGTAGTGAACCTAAAATATTAATTATAGGTGTATTGTGACACCAAAAAAGTTTCCTTATGTTAATTAAATTCTTAATTAAATGCTGCTGTTTTGGTAAATCATGGAAGACATAAGTACTGAAATGGAGGTGAAGAAAGGGACAGATCAGCAGCCACAGCTTCGTCTGAAAGAGGAGATACTGTGGATAAACAAGGTAAGAAGTCGGCGGTGTGGTGGCATCTTTTGCAGTTTAAAATCGGACACGGTTATTAAACTGAGGATACACCTAAGGATAAAGCCGGGTGATCATGTCACTGGTGTGCGTCTGTTAACACGACTCTCAGCAAAACCACCAACTTATGTGACACACTACTGGTAGATAAACTACAGCTAAACAGAACGCATCACCTCAGATATATTTCAAGCTTCTCTGTTTTATGGTGCAATAATGAATGCAAATTTTTCAAAGACCTGCGACGTGAAGGTGTGGCCTTATCAGAGGGCCTGGTCTAAGGGGCTGTGACGTGGATGGACGTAAGCGACGGCATCCCTGATGGAGCCTGCAGGACGGAGACTCTGCTGACCCATAATGCCAGGGATCCAGCCGTCTAGGCATTCACACCCGGATCCTGCTCTACATGCGGCGAGAGGCTCCTCCCCCTTCGCTCTGCGTGGGCACCTGGCCCAAGGTAAACGGCGACGGAGCGGTGGGGCACCTACTGAGCTTGGGGACCGGCTGGGTGTCCCAGAACTGGTACTTGTGTTTGGTGGCCTCGTCGATGCTCTTGGCTGGACCCTGACAAGTCGACAGCAGCTCCATGGCCCTTTGGATGTCCTGAAGCTTCTGCATAGGGATGGCCGGGTTCTGGTCCAGGGGTGGGAACAACAAGGAATGAAGAGAGCTTTCAGGAAGCCCAGTAGGACTGCGACAGGCACAGGTTGTACCCCTGAGTTAAATTACTGGTTGCGTATCATACATGTATCCAACCGAATAAATGGACTAGTGGGAATCCCCTTAGACAAAAAAAACAAACAATCTACTTCAAAAGTCTAAATGCCCCCCCACTGACCCCCAACACACACACACACACACACACACACTCTATAAACTCAATTAATACAGACTTTCTTCATAAAACTTTAAATATTTTCCCCACTGCAAAAATACAAAATGTCAGCTGCACGTTAAACAATTTCCTTCCTTGCTACTCATTCAGAATGAGAACTTTGTACACTCCACACCATTTTCAGTTACTGAGTCTGTAACCTTTAAAACTTCATTAAAGTTTCAAAACACTTCTACAGTTCCAGGATGGAAACGCCACAAAGTGACTAGTGGGGGCTTCGGCCTGTCCTGCCTCTTCCTCATCTGCTCGCTGTTCCAGTGCTAATCTTTTTAATTGTCGCTAACACGCATTTCTGCTGTTGTCCTGTTTACTAGAGTCTCTCAGTATCATGTGACTGTCTTGATTGCAGCCTAAGATCACCCCCTTCCCCGGTAAGGACCCTACAATGTGTGTGAGCTAAAACTGATATGTTTACGAAGTTTAACTTTAGAGCTTGGGGGCTGGGGGGAGACGCGGAATAAACGCCCCCGCAGCGGCACCGGGCACCTTAATCTCCTGCGAGTCGGAGGCCGAGTCGGACTTGGCCCCGCCGGAGCTCGGCTTCTCCTTCTTGCGTTTCTGCTTCTTCTTCTTCTTTTTGGCCCCGAGGTCTCCGCCCGGGCTCCTGGAAGCAGACCGTTACATTCAGGGGGCATCCGCGGGAGCCACGGACTGCGTGTGTTTACATCCCGGACATGCACACGGGAACCCTCCCCTCCAACCCAACACGGCGTCACATTGTAGCCGGTCTCAATGTTTACATCTTAAAGCACAGTAATGTCATACTACCTTGAGCATCGCGTTTAGGTAAATTTACTTAATTTTAGCACAATGTAAGACACTGCTCAGCCTGAAAGAACAGGAGCGCCGTCGCTCTAAGCAGCCTCATCTCTGGGAACAGGTTCAATAAATAGCTTAATAAGGGCTAATGATCGGCGATCAGGAAGCAGTAAGGGCGAAGATCGGGGTCAGAGACACGTGGATGGCGTAGGACCGGGGTTCTGCTCGGCAGCAGCCAGGAAGGCACACCGGACGGGCCGTCTGCCGCAGCACTGGAGTCGGCCCGAATGAGGACGGGACCGGCTCAGGTGGGCTGAAACCCCGTCACGGCGATCGGCTTCCCCCAAAGACGAAAAGGGCAGCGGCCATCGCCTGGGGGTTAAGCTCCGAGACCTGGAGAGCCGCAGCGCTGCGCCGCTTTCATTCATTTAAAACGGCTCGCCGAGCGCTGGTCCCGGGTCTGCGGGCGGACCGCGATCGAGCAGCGCACCGGCCGCGTCTCCGTTCCCTCCCCCGGCGAGGTGAAAGCACGGAGGCGGCGTACCGACATTAATAACGGTAACGGTGCCGGGCCTCCCGCTGGAGGGCTGTAGACAGCGCTGCTCGGTTCCGTCCCCCGGGCTCCGCGCCCGGCTCCGGCGTCCTCCCCGGCTCACCCCTGCAAGTGCTCATTCTCCTCCTCGTTGTCTCCGTCTATTCCGCAGGTGTCCTGGTCATCCAGCTCCAGACTCTGCTGGCTCGCCGCAGACTCGCTGTCCTCCGCCATCATGGACAGATATGCTGAAAAAAATTAGTAATACTGGAGGACGGTGGGGGAATTAAAAACACAAAGAGAATAAGGAGCGAAACCGCGCCGCCTAGCGCCCGTCCTCCTCGACCCTCCGGGGGGGGGGGGGTGGTGGATAACGCGCAGGGTACCGGGGGTTCTAATCACGACAACCATTATTCTGTAATTATTCTTTAATTGGTATCATTTTGAAAAACCAACCGCAAAACACCCAATTCTGCTTGAGATCTTTTAATTTTTCTGTTTGTGTTTATTAAACTATGCAATGAGGGGCTGTGCAGTTTGGGGGCGGAAATTGGTGCCCTGAATTAGATCGAAGGTCTCTGGACTCCTACCAAAGTACATTAACACCATTTTTAATGATTAATTTTCAAAGAAAATTTGTATTCAGTGACAAACGGATTTTTTAACGATAAAGACATAGCGGACGCTGTACCTGCACCAGCGGGGGCCTTTTATGGCCTTTTACTCTATAAACCAAAGCGCTGCTATATCCTTTTAAAAAATGTCACACTAGCTTGGGGCTGCTATTTGAGGATTGTACTGTGTGTTAGGGGTTACTGAGACTGGAACCATCAGAGAAGACGGGTACAGTAAATGGCGCCACAAGGCGGGGTTTTAGTAGCGCTCAGTTTATCCAGCAGGCAGGAGACAGCAGAGTCCGGACCGGAGAGGCTTGTGCTTGTGATAGTGAGATATTTCTCTCCCAGCCTTCTATTCCTCTGCCGAACCCATTACAGGCAGCAGACTTGCTCCCATTCCCAGAACACGGGAAGGGAGCCCAGAAGTCAGAAATACCCATCACCCGGGAGCACACGGATCCTGGGCGTGACTGGGATCGTTACTGGGATTTCCTAGCTGTCACGGTCACGCAACAGCAGTGACGTTTCTTACACATATGAAAAGTATACTTAAAATTTTTAAAACATTCAAAAACACGACACGTAAACTATGAAAAAATCCTTAATTCAACGTTAAATTAAATGTGATAATTACCACAGGATAGTATCATGAATAAGGTTATCTGCACCTAGCCTGAGGAGAGCGACTGTACTATACGACACAAAGACAAATCTCAGCTGATCCACTCATCCAGCCATCCACACTAATAATCCATTACAAGGTCATTGTGACATATAAACAAAATTAACACATTTTTAATTGATTTATTCTTTCCTGACATTGTGAAGAATTCACTTAGAGCGTGTTTATTTTTTTTTTACTTCAATTTATTCAGAGTAATGAGCATCAAGTATTATACAAGCAACCAGTATTAACATTCAGAGTAAAATATGCTTGCCCTAAGCAGAGATTACCATGGCGAGGAGACAGAACGAGGCGCCGTTCGAGTCACCAGCTGCTGTAGTTGTGCGCTGCCTGGTCTAAGTGTACGGGACACGGGGTGAACCTGATCGGGGGGCTGCCAAGGGGTGTGTGTATGTGTGTGTGTGTGCGTGCGTGTGCAAAAGGTCAAAAATGCTAATGAGTAAAAGAAGCTAACCAGGTAAGTTTAACAAGGCACTTGGAAAAACACATGGAAGTAGAGAATACAACCAGCAAACGCAGGATTCGGTTTGGCGTCGACGGAAGAAGGCATTCAGAGTCACATTTTACTCTTACTGTAAGGCAAGGCTGAAACTAAACAGTAACAAAAATATCTGGATAAAATACTTGGAAAATAAGAGGGGAAAAATCATGACATAGTGGTTACACGTTAAAAAGGCATTAAAAGCAACGCAATACCGCAGTAAAAAACGGTGCATAGGCGCCCTCTGGTGGAAAGAGCTTATCTGAGCTGACCAGCTGAAGGTGTTTAATGCACAAAGCTGCCACCAGAGGGACAGAAGGTGAAGAGGAGCGGTGCCTCATTGTCCATCCAGCTTGAGGATTCACGCCAGCGTAAAGCTTTGTGTCCAATGGTTTGAAAAGGAGCGGCTCAGGTGCACAAGGCACACCTTACTATTTTTTGCGTGCTTACTGCCCACCTGCAGTCCTGGTCCCGTCTCTTGGACCGCTTGCTCACTTCAGGTTGAAGGCCAACAGGGGCCTCTCCTCTCGCTTCTGCCAGGGGCTCTTCTTGTTCTCGTCCTCGCCGCTGTCGTCCTGCCCGGCGATGATGTCAGGAGGGCTGTCAGGCAGCTGAAGCTCCGGTCTGGCATGCTCAGTCCTGAATTCACCCTCTCCTCGCCCTCCCCCGCCCCCGTCGTCCTCCTCCTCTCCCTCCTCCTCCCCGGCTCCTCGGGTGTCCTGGAGTAGCGGTCCGAGGGCACCATCATCGGGGCTGCCGTTGGGCGTACCCGTCTCACTGCCGTCAGCCTCCATGTCGTCCACGTACACCAGCTGGGTGTAGGCTACCGCGGGCGGTGTGCTCCTGTCTCGCCGGGCCTCCACTTGGGCCTCCCTCTCAGCCTCCCTCTCCCGTAGGCCCCTGCGGATGCGCCGGGCTAGCTCGCTCATGTCCACGCCTGAGTCCAGGCTGGCGTCGTTGCTGCCGTTGCAGCCGGCACGCTGCAGGTCGATGTAGGAATGGCGAATGTGGGCATTGGAGCGCCCATCCAGGGAGACGAACCAGGCACGGGGGTGGGGCAGCGGCTTACCGCCACGCAGCTCCAGCAGTGACTTCTCTGCCAGCAGCTGGTCCTCGCCGTTCATCTGTACCAGCCCTACCTCACTGAGCGATGCCGGGATGGACAGCGTCTCGGGCGCCGAGGCCGTCTGCAGGGTCCACGTGCCGTCCCGCGGGTCCTCTGTGGAGGAGGACAGCTGCGGTGTCCCGGAGCCCGGCGGACCTGGCGGAGGCTGCGAGGCAGACAGCTCCGCCTGGATGGTCTCCAGGTCGCTCTGTTGGTCAGTCTGCAGGAGCAGAGGCTGCCCAGCAAACGGGTGCTCCCCGGGCAGCCGCACGTAGTGCGCCGGGATGACCAGGGTTGGCCGTGCCCGCCGGTACCCGCCTTCGCTCACCTGGTCCACAGAGCTGCAGCACAGCAGCTGGCCCGGCCGCGGCAGGGAGGCGGGCCTCTCTAGGTGGTCCACGGACCGCGACAGCAGGTGGTCCACCGGCCGGCGGTCAGGGGGCTGCTCTGTGTGGCCCGGGGTGCGTGGCCTGGACAGGGAGACGTCGTGGATGCTGGCCTCGCTGCCCACTGACAGCTGCCTTGATGCCTGCACTGACCCCTCCCTCGCATCTGGCGGCCGTGGGGAAGACTCAGAGCAGCGGCTCTGCCGGCCGTCTCCGTGGCGCGGCGACTCATAACCGTCCCCAAGTTCTTGGGACCAGGCTGCCCTCACTGGGGGGACCTCCACCAATCGGTGGCACTCCTTAACCAGAGAAGTGCGGGAGGAGTGGGGCTGGTGGGCAGGTGAGCTCTGGCTGGAGGGCGCCCTCTCCTGGTGGGAGGTGGGAGCACAGGTGGGCTGTAGCACGGGAGTGTGCAGGTTGGGCTTGGCTGTGGACGACACCAGGTCCAAGTGCACCTCGCTGATGAGGTTGAGGTGTGACATGGAGGTGGCCTGGTCTCTCTTGGAGCCGCTGAGCACCGTGGACAGCTGCAGCTTGTGGTGGCGTTGACGTGGCCTCAGACATTTCCTCCTGGGTCAGGGAGAGAAGAAGGGAAGGTGAGGCCCACGTCTGCAGCTGGGTGCCTCCTCTCTCCTCTGCTGAGATGTTTGTGAAACTCACAGTGAACTGTGACACAAATATTCAGCCACACACTGTCACGCACTCACACACAGGCATGAGCACTGACACACACTGATATACAGTCACACGCGCCGACACGCAGGCACACGCACTGACACGCATGTACCTGCAGTAGTAGAGAAGCAGGGAGGCGAGGAACAGGATGATGACCCCCATCCCACCCAGGATGGCCAGCAGAAAGGCCGTGTGGTAGGAGCTGATGTCCTTCGCAACCACGGCACCTGCAGCGGCATGAAGGATTCGGGGATGGCTGTCGGCGTCACACAGCTGTGTGTGTCTAAGCGTCAGTTCCATTATAGCGCCTCTATGGGAGGGTGTTACCGGGAGCCGCCCCTCTTCAGAAGCCCATTACCCACAGTCACAGATTAAAATAGGCAAAATAAATAATCACGGCTGATTTCTGCAGCAGACCGGCAGCAGCCGCCCCCTGTGCCTCAATAGAAACATTACCGTAAATAAATGAATAAAATACTGCTGTCTGACGCCTGATGGCTGCAGCACAGGCCTGGGAACAGAGAACAAGCCCAGAGTTCTAACTGTGATGGGTGTTCACATGTTTGGCCAGCAGGGAGCGCTATTCAGCAACACACTGAAAAGGAAAAGCCTGGAGAGCAGCATGTGTGGGGACACCCCCCCAACAAAATCAGTAAGAAAGAGACACATTTTTATTAATTAAGAGTGACAAAACTGTTTAATTTGTTAGAAACCAACCTGTGTTGAGAGGTGACATGGCGGCTGCCCAGTAGCCAAGCTGGGGGGCGATGTAGGTCAGCACGAGCTGGTCCCCCTCCCTCTGCACATAGCCCAGGCTGCTCTTCAGCCACGCTCCTGTGGTGACATGAGAGGTCAGAGGTCATGGCCTGTGCCCTCAGCGGCCCCCTGCGGGATGAACACGTGCGCAGAAGCAAGCGATGGCGGCTCTGCGAACCGAATAAGTGAATCAAAATGAAGCCACTGCTCAGTGGCAAGGAGCAGATTACCTGAAGCTTCAGGTAAAAGAGCCATATGGATCAGGAATGAAACAAAACAAATCAATTTACATAACACCACTAAAGGCTAATTGTCATACAGTAGGCCCAACGCAAAGTGACATTTCTTAAAAGAATATAACATTACTTTGGTTTATGGAGTGCACTTGCAGCCATTTGCAGCCCGGCCGTTACCTGCTCTGACCCCTCCCCCAAACTAGCTCCTTGTGTTTAGGTGGGGGGGGAGTGGGATTCTGGGTAACCATCTGTGTTGTTTTAAAAATAGTGCTGTAATTCCATTTGCCGGCACAAGGGGGCAGCAGGGCACAGGTCGTCTAATTGATTCGGTGAATAAACACAGAGCTGTTCCGTAACCTGATGCTGCCCTGTGATTTTCTACTGCAGACGCTGAGGGACGTGTTCCTGCACTGATCGCGAGTTTTCTGCTGAAGTCTGCCTCGCCGAGCGTGGATGGGGGCTGGGCGCAACCCTGCAACGCGGAGCCTGGGGCTGGCAGTCCGGCTGACCCCTTTACGCTGGGTACGGCCGCTGCCTTCACTGTTAAGAGTATCATATATAATGGTTAATATCACTGGCATATTTACATTTATTTAGCCTATCTAAACAGACCTATCCAACCACTTACTGGGTGGATATTTTACTGATGCAATTCAGTTTGAGAGCTGGTATGAAGGGTACAACAGCAGCACCCTCTAGGGATGTGTGTGATTGCTGTGGTGTGAGCCGCCCTGCCGCGTCTCTCTCTGGTGCTGCGAGACAGATGCCCCGTGATCCCGGCACAGCTGGGTTTCAGGAGATTCGCACTCAGCTGCTGACACGGGTTTGCAGATCTGCTGATCCGCCGTTCTCTGAATCACAGAGCGACACGCAGTCCTGGCCTCCTGCTTAGACCTGCAGGGTCTGCGCAGATGTACCGCATGCTGACCTCCCCGGGTCTGGCACCGAGATGGATGCTCAAACAAAGCTGCTCACAGCAACCTCACCATTTGTATTGAAGTATAAAGAAATGAGAATACGGCCAATGCAATTAACTGAGGCCTGAACCCTGGCTGCACAAAAAGCCTGTCAAAATGACAAGTGACAGCATTCTTAATTGCCTCTAGGGGTCAAATAAAGCCCTTTGAATTGACCTGAATTATCCTATGACCCCAACCTGGATATAAAGTTAGAAGATGGATGAACTGAATTGAGTTAACCAGGTAACCAGCTAATCTTTGAAGTGTCATGGTAATATTTTGGGCACTGAGAATTAGAACAGCAGAGAGTGTTTCTCTGCCTGCTACACACGGGCACTGCAGCTACCCGGCCAGCGGAGCGATAGGCCACTTTCCAGACGCTGCCCTCCTTTTGGGAAACAGGCATTGGCTGAAGAGAACAATCGCTGGAGAGATTTCAGGACCTCCGCCGGCAAACTCGATTACGGCCTGCCGTTTATGTTTTGCTGTGCGGGTTGCTAGGCAAGCGGTCCGGCGAGCCCCAAGGTCACTGGTGGACCCTCCCTCATCGCTGCTCACCCCACCGAGGATGGGGAATCGGGGGGGGGGGGCAGGCTTTTGCTTCCCGCCTCCTTTGGCCTCAAGTTGGTCTGGTTCTGCTGCCTTTGGGGGGTGGGGTGGGTGTATTTATCTATGCCAAAGGGACGTGAGGCTTGCGACACAGGGGCACGCCGTACCAGCAACAAGAAGGATGCGGGGAGCCAACTCCGCACAAGTGTTTGCACAGTAAACAAATCACAAACCGCGAGTGCGATAAGAACTGCAAGTCTCACGAGGCACCATTTCACAAAATTGGCTGCCCTTGTGCCGTGTCTTTTAGGTGAAAGGCGACAGCATGTAATAAGGACATTAAGGGGAAGTTAAGGGACAGGGGAATATTCATGCATTTATCCTTAGCTGCTCAGGACGTCACTCGGCCTTGGGATTCTAAGGCAGGCCAAATCCTTTGGTATTAATGAGACTCAAAGGCACAATGGCGCTGCCCTTGGTACAGGGGGCGACCTGTTTTCTGGTGGTATCTCTTTTCCAGAGAAAATAGATTAGGAAAAGCCAACCTCGCGGTCCGGGAAAGGGAAGGATTCTGCCCCCCAAAGGACGCTGGGAGTGTGATCCTGCAGCTGTGTTTACATGAAGTGTTCTCTAACCTCACGTTCCGTTATTGTAGCTGGAATGCTACACACCCTCATGGATCCCGCAAAGCGGCGGCGTCACTGCTGTGGGTGGACTCAGTTTCTCAGACACGGCTTCAGAGACCCAGTAGGAAAGGAACTGCAGCAGGAGGAGGGAATTCTGGGTAACAGGCTTTCTGTTGGAACACCAAAGCTCTGAGCCAGGCTGTGAAAGAGCATCCAAAACCTACATGGTTTGAGAAATGAACACAACTTCTGCTCACTCCCTGTGTGTGTGTGTGTGTGTCTTTCCTCTTCCTATAGACAAAAACAAAGACCCTGGACAGCAAAATAAGGATTTAAATAAAGAACTGTTAGGAGTCCTTGAAGGAGTACGCATGACTCTTCTCTCCATAACTGACACTGTGCTGTCAGAAAATCAGGGTCACCAATTATATTCTCAGAACTGGTCCCACAGAAAATCAAATCCATATGCCTAGCTATTGTACAGCAAGCGTGAACACTCTGTGCTCAACTCCATGTCAGAGACTCTCACAATGCAAACAAGGTTCAGCCCAAATGACGCTATTGATGATCGACATGCCCTCGGGGACTGGGAGGCAGACCTGTAATCTCTTACAAAGTTATCCATGTGCCCGTTGGCGAGTGTGATGGCTGCACATCTCACCCAGTCATTAGACCCATCTTTCTACAGGCCAGCTCACTCTGAAACACACTGACCCAGTCTCTTATGAGGCAACCTTCCTGCCACCCATCCATCTGCCCAACTGTCCACGTGATTCTTAAACATTCTCATTCCATAACACCGTATCCCCAATCTCTAACACACTAACCTTGTACTTCTTGAGCAGTTTGCGGTGAAATGGCATGTAAATTGCGGCCCTCAAACCCAGCACTCAACCCTCGTGTATGCGGATGTCTGTTTGTTTACCAACATGATGTCCCATGGCAACGACATAATTACAGATTAAGTGACTGTGCACATGCACGCTCAGTTGGGCTGTGTTTTCAGTCCATGGGCCGGTTCACTGTAAATGACACCTTTTAGGCTCCCCCGGCAGAGTGACTGCCAACTCCAGTGTTTCCCAACCCAATCCTCAGGGACCCACAGCTGGTCATATTTTTGCTCCCTCAGAGCTCCCTGCCAGACAATACACATTTTTCCTACCGGGAGCTGGGAGGAAGCAAAAACGTGGACTTTCTGGGAAACACTGGTGTATGCAACTCCAGAAGCAGTACTCTGCTGCAAACATAATCCATGAACGTCTGCTTTGAAGCTTGGGAAACGTAGTATGGGAGGTGGGATCTGTGATGCTTACACATGCGGCCTGACGCTGAAGACTTCTCACCCTACCTAAAATGTGGGTATAGTTGTATAGTTTTTTTTGTCAACAGGCAGCATATAGCAAGAGTGTGGACTTCACAAGGTCAAGTGGTGTTGATGTCCCATCACAAGTAACAGACCCACCATTTCAGCCCCACCCCCGACATGAACAGCCAGGCCCTAGAAACTGGAGTATTAAACACAAGATCTGAGGGTTCAGAGGGAAATCTGAGAATGAAGGTGAGACACGACAGTGATGGAGGGCATTAAACACCATCCGCACTGTGGTTTCCACCCATCCCCACATCGACACCCCCCCCCGCTCTGCAAAGAAACGGCCACATAGCGGTCAGTTAGCCCTCACGTGCACACACACACCCCACCCCCCTAGACCTGCACACTCCTACACAATGCAGAGGAGGCATCCAGGGGGAAAACCACAAGAGGAAGTGCTGTCAGGGACTGGCCCAGAGGCTCAGGGCCTCACTGAAACCTGATACTGGGTTCACCCCCATGCCAGAGATGATGTCATGACTGCGCAGCACCCTCTCAAAATAAGAGCCCCTCGTCTGCAGACTCAAGGAACAGATGCGGTAAAAGTCCCCAAAGGCCATGAGACTTAAAGCTATTCAGGGTAAAACTCTGGTTAAGTTAGACCAGAGCGAATCTTAATTGACCTGTCTGAGGTTTATCTATGGTTTGTCAAGTCAATTAAGAAAGGTCAATAAAAGTCAGAAATACCACTTCAAATGAAGCATAGTTAAAAAAAATACATTCCCTGGCAACCCAGTTATAGACAGACCAGTAGAAATCCCTGGAGGAGTACCTTAAAATCCAGTACATGCCCAGTTTCATTAGTTTTATTTTCTTTCCTATACTGTACAAAAAAGTAAAATATCCTAACATGATAAACCAATTCAGCGGAGATCGATCAAGTAGCCTATTTATGAACCAGACTATTAACTTATGTAATTAAGTCTAACAACATATAACTATACATGTAAATGAGCTGATCCGCCCTCCCCCTAACCGTTTTGCTAATGGACTCTTCCAGAAGGGCTAGTCTTTACCCAACAGATCGATACTGTGCCAAGAAGACGGGGAACCGGAACCATCTGCGTCCTAGCAAACAGGCAGGGTCTGCTGAATATGCAAATGAGCACTTCAAGGACAAATGAAGGTATCCGGGGTGAGGATGTAGGGGCGGGGCGGGAAGGGGCGGGGCGCCTCTGCATCACAGTCCCCGCCCACCCGTGCGGGAAGGGCGATGCCAGCAGGCTGTTCAGAGGGACGGAGGGCGCCCCTTCTAATAGCCTTGCCCTGAGGTAATCACGGTTAACAGCAACCAAGATCAAAGGCGTCTCCTAAACGCTTCTCTGTGTCATGACCGAGGACGCGGACGCGCGTTTAGCCTGGGTAACCGCCTCGGATATCAGTGGTGTCGGGTAGCACCACAGAGAAGGGGTTACCGGTCACAGATGACCGGACGCCGAATGAGAGCGCCGCTCCGTCCGGCCTCGACAGACGTCACGCTTTACATTAAGCTGTTAGAGGCGCACCGCAGTCACGAGGAAATACAGCGCCGAAGCGTAATTACTTCCTCCCAAGGGCTGCGGGCTTCCCCGGACTGGCGGCTTGCTGTGACGCTTACGCTCGGTTACGCTGCCGGGTACGCGCTCGGGTACACGTTCGGTCACGCGCTCGGACACACTCACGGCGAACTTCAGTATCAGGCGTCACGATGCTCACAAAACGCTATTAACAGCAGCGTGAATAAAAAAGACACGCAGACCTCGTCAAATCTGCTGGCCCAGCTGTTACTCAGAGAAAAAGGCTTCCTTGAATAAAATAAATAAATTGAAGTGTCCCTTCCGCGCTCCTACAATAGCCTAATAAACCGCATAATAAATCATTCCGACACTTGCTCTGAATTAAAAATATGCATGAATATTAATGCCGTGGTGCTCAAAAAGACAATCTGCCCAGTAAATAGTTGCATTACCCCAATGTCTTCGCGCTGCAGGTACGCTGTTACTGTACAGGCAACAAACACTCAGTACGTCTTTCGGCGATGCCTGCAAATGAATTTAAGCTGACTGCGTCCCCTTGAGGCATTAACGGGCAGTTTTAACAGTATGATCCACTAGAAAGCTAACAGGCGCTGATTATCTGCTGTAATCATTTCACCTAGAGTGGATCATTAATGTGTGAGACGTTCGGCTTCAGTGTATGAGAGCTAAACCAGAGCAAAAGTAACCCCCCCCCCCCCAG
>JABFEB020000132.1:11997015-12007349 GCA_019775895.2 Stomatorhinus ivindoensis
CCCCCCCCCCCCCCCCCCCCCCCCTGTTTTGTAGCATTCTATCAAACGTAATTGAAAAGGGTTTTATCTGTGGTGCCACACTGCATTCACAGGAAAGGATCGCGTAGCAGGCTGAGGGCATCCTGTAAAAACCGCAGCCTCCAACAGGACAAGTAGCAGCCTTACAGCGCTGTCAGACACAGCGGGTGACGTGCACTCCAGACGGCACGGGCGCCTCGCGTGACAGGAGGGAGCAGCAGAGTCACAAAGACGATCAGCATCCACGAGGATCGCTAAGGATCCGACTCTCCTCTACAGAACGGCGTGAAGAGCGAATGCCCAGTGACACGAAGGCCATTAAGGCGCTTCACCACACTTACACTTCATCGTTCATGTTATGTTCTGTAAACACTCACAAGCGGAGTTTTATATTACACACCTTTATAAATGTTTGAAAGGTTTATGTGTTCATTTTCTGTCCCCAGAGGCCACTGTCAGGTACGTTTCCACGGCGAGTGGTTCACACAAAACACAGGAATACACTCGCGTCAGGAAGCGTGGACTATGGAGGGCATGTACCTCATAGATGTGCAGGACCTGGGGGCCCACGTCCTCCTCCTTCACGGGCTTGTCCTTGGGCTCCCAGCGGGGAAAGGGCAGGACCACTTGAGCCGGGTGGGATACCCTTGGGAGGGGAAAAACATAGGGTTAGGATTCCACAGCCAAGACCAACACAACCCCCCCGGATGCACACACACATGCCGGGGCCTTTTAAGAGTCAGTTTGTTTCCCATCTCCTTCTCCCCATGTGATCCGGCAGACTGGAAGCGGCCCTATCGGCCCCGGCCCATGTGCGGACAGTTAGCCGCCCGCTATTCTTAGCAGCACGCCGCCGCTCTCTGGCAGAGCTAATCACAACACGTTGTTTGGCTGAGTCGCGCTGATTCATTTCCCTCCAACTTAAACATGTTTCCTCCAGGCATGGAGGGGTGGGGGGGGGGGGTTGTTGATAAAGTCTCTGCAGCTACAAGATGCAAATCTGTACGTAGCTTAAAAAGGGGAGAGCATGCTGCAGGCTTCCGTCCGTTACTAAACTTAACGTTGTTTCTATACTTAACATCATTACTAAAGCTAGATTTGGCCGCTGTCTAACCAGTCCTGGTCTATATTTAGACACTCTGTCTGACACTGGGGATGCAAATAGCCACATTTTGAGGATCCGGCAGGTTAAAGGGAGGGGGGCGAGCCTCGGTACCCACCCACGGATGTCAACACGGGCCACTGCAGTGATGTTCAGCGTCAGGCTCACACGGTTGCTCTCCGAGTTGTCTTTGTTGGAGCTGTGAACGGAGAGGGATGGTGTTAAGTTAAACAACAGAAAACAAGGCGTGACTGACACAATGGCTTAAGCAGGTGTTAAGGCAGACGGCTTTATACACCGACGGCTTCATTACGACATTATTAGTACTCAGGACGGGAGTCCCCGGGGGTCTCCGCTGGCTGTCATTTGTCCGCTAGTTGCCCCTCTGTGCCACAGTCTCTCAAGTCAATAGTCTTTGTATTTATGAAACCACAACATTCCCAACAGACCAGAAACTTCTCCTATTCACATCTCGTTGGGGAAAAAAAACAAAAAAAAAAACAAATGTTACAAACAAAAAACAGATACACCGAATCACAGCCGTGTGACAGACAGATACACCGAATCACAACCGTGTGACAGACAAATACACCAAATCACAGCCGTGTGACAGACAGATACACCGAATCACAACCGTGTGACAGGCAGATACACAAAATCACAGCCGTGTGACAGACAGAGACACCGAATCACAACCGTGTGAAAGGCAGATACACAAAATCACAGCCGTGTGACAGATAGATACACCGAATCACAGCCGTCTGACAGACAGAGACACCGAATCACAGCCGTGTGACAGACAGAGACACCGAATCACAGCCGTGTGACAGACAGATACACCGAATCACAGCCGTGTGACAGGCAGATACACTGAATCACAGCCGTGTGACAGACAGATACACCGAATCACAACCGTGTGACAGACAGATACACAAAATCACAGGCGTGTGACAGACAGATACACCGAATCACAGCCGTGTGACAGAGAGAGACACTGACTCACAGCCGTGTGACAGGCAGATACACCGAATCACAGCCAGACCCACTGGTGAAACATGGCAGAGGAGAACAGAGACCGGTGGCAGATCGGTAGCTAAGTTTAATCTTGGCCTGTGAATGATTTTCATTCGTCTGGCTGAAAAAGCGACAAACATCTACAGAAACGATTCAGATGTTTTCCGGCACCAAGACACCATGGGGGTCGAGTGGGTCACAAACGTGACAAAGATGAAGAGCCCAGTGCCACCAGCGGACATCCAACACGATCCAGGGGGGTTTGAGGTCCTGACTTTAGAAGGGCATTCATAGAGCAGATGATCCTCACCGTAGCGTCTTCAGGAGAGGCAGACCAGAACAAGCTGAAGAGAGCCTGCTGTGTATCCGTCCACGGCCCCCTCACTCCCCCACCCCTGCAGCTGAGCCTACAGAGAACCAGGAGATCCAGCAGCTCTGCTCATCTGCGTGACCCTGAGGACTCGGACGCCTTTCATCCTGACGATTAAACTCTGCAGGACACCCGTCTGCCTCCAGTGTCCAGTTTCCCTCCGATTCATGTGACCATTACAATACACACAAACGCCCCCCCCCCCCGCAGAATCTTATCCTGAAGGCAAAGTAACCTCTTTGGCCCAAATTGAGCAAAGCGGAGATAGGACCTCCCCCAGAAGGACCTTCAGCTGTCCAGCTCTTTATGCCAACTGGAACCCTCCCTGAGCAGGTGTGGAAGCCTTGCATCATGCCTCAGAACCATCAAACGAGGACAGGATGTATCGCTCAGCAATGCCACAGACCCAGAGCCCCACACCCCCATCACCATAAAACTGTGCACCACTGAAGACTGACATGCTCCTGAGAGCAGGCTGCTCACTTTTTGTGGGACACACAATAGCATGCATTGCCCCCCCCCCCAGTCAGAGCCATGATTTATGACTTTTCATCTTCCTGTTTTAAAGACTCTGTCTCTGGAGCACGTGGGGGGGGGGGGGGTGAATGGACGCAAAAGGAAGCATTCATCACAATAAGTCCAACCGCAGGCTTACAGGAACACTTTCTGGAGCAGGGACACTGTGCCTGATTACTACCGGCGAAGAAGGCGTCTCGTTTACGAACAGCCGGCGGACAGAGACCCGTCTGGAACAGGCCGTGCGTCCTGAATGGGGAGAGGTGCACTGGCACTGGAACGCAAACTCAAAGACAGGAGGTACGCTTCCAAGGCACAGCAGACTATCACTTCTGATTTAGTCACTGTGTTCTTAATGACTGCACCATCTGCTGGGGGATTCCTAAAACTACTCATTAATGCCCCCAGAAAAGAAGAGGGAAATGCAGATCTGTATGATCAACTTGTGGGATCACATTCCTAACTGTAGAGGGATTTGCAGTGCCTTTCTCTCCTAATCTGTCACTGAAAGTCTTCTTCACATACTGTAGTTGAAAGATGCCATTTTACCTGGAGGCTTCTGTGGGTCCCCTGACTGAGTAATGTGACATGAAATGCTCCAGTAAATACTGTGCTGTATCACTGGACGTTGTCGCTGAGCAGTCTTGTAGCCCAGACGGACCCCCACTCCAGTTACCCAGAGGCATGAAGGATCTGCTCACCTTCGGATCTGCAGATGGAAGCTGATGTGAGGTCCTACCTCCTCCAGACGCTGGACAGAAAATCGCAGGCCCACGGATAGCTGGGGGGTGGGGGCGGAGTGAGGGAGAGAAAGAAGGGGGGAGAGAAGACACATCAAAGTGCTGCCTGATTACAGCAGAGCCCCCCCCCAGCACTGTAGGTGCTCAGTATGGAAGCCCCGTCTGGACCTTGTCACCACGACGACCTCGTCCCTGCCCCCCCTTTAACCCTGTAGGTGCTCGTTCCCGAAAGGGAGGATCTGTGCCTCGGGTAGAGGATCCTGTCTGACGGAGGAACACGTGTGTTACCGTAAGAAGCTAACGAGTCTCAGGGCCAGATAACAGGGCAGCGGCTGCCCGACACAGAGCCTGCGTGGTACTGGCCTGATGGAAACCCCAAACAGTGACAGAGTCTTTCATAGATGTTGGTGTGCGTTACAGTTCCGTAAAACTTAAAAAATGGAGGAACGCTGCAACGCCTGCAGTCCCAGGGTTTATAAATTGCATCTTTAAAACCAGCACAGTCTTGGAAAATTTCAATGAGATCTGTGGCGTAGAGGAAGTCACAGGGCTATACTTATGCAAAACACTGACCCCCTCAGCAAATTTCTGAGAGGTTACAGCATTACCCCTAGATCCAACGAAGTCTCCCTTCCTCCGTCTGTCCAGCAAAGCTGGATATTGTAATGTCTGAGATGTTACCTTCATGAAACAATCTGAAACACCACTGTGTACGTCTGCCTGCCAGCATCTCCATTAAACCTGGCTGCTTACCGGAATGTTCTGCAGCTGCAGAGGGTGAGGGAAATACAGGATGAGCAAGAGCCGTCGACCTAACCATCCACTCTGACCCACACCCCACCTGTCGCCTCTGTTCCTTTCTGGACCGGCACCCCATCGGACCCCTTGGGGCCCGAGACAATCGGGCTTTCCTGTCGTCTCCGACCTGGAAACTCAGTCAGGTGATGTTCTCTTCCTCCGGGAGGGAGATGGCGGTTCAAAAAAGGGCTTTTGCCTTAATTCACTGAGTGGGCAAGACACTACACCCAAAGCCCCCCATCAAGGAGGGGGGGGAGAATGTTTCCCATCCATGGAGCAAAGCCAATAAAAAAGGGGGCAGTGTGTGACTCAGTGGGTTAGGACACTGTGTCTGTGATCAGAAGGTCATTGGCTCAAATTCCAGAGTCAGCAGAGTGATTTCACCATTAGGCCCTGGGGCAAGGCCCTTAAACCCCCCCCCCCCCCCCCCCAGATCCACAGACTGTCTGACCCAGCTTTCTCAAGAAATGAAAAATAACATTACTTCAGATAAAGGCATCTGGTAAATAAATAAAATAAAACCAATTTAACAACAGACCTGAAGTTCACAGCTGTAAATGCAAAGCCCAAATGCAGCTGGGTCTCAGGTATTAATGCACAGCTCAGCCTGGGATGCTACTCTGCACCGGGTTCCATCGTCGGGCCGCTAACCCGCACCGGGCTCCATCGTCGACCCGCTGACCCGCACCGGGCTCCATCGTCGGGCCGCTAACCCGCACCGGGCGTTTTCTATGCCCAGGTAGTGTTCAATGGTATCATAAGATCCTTGGTTACTACTTTCCCATCCTGCTGGGGCATTATTGTGAGAAATGCTATACTTCTCAACGAAGAGAGAACTTTCTTTTGATTGAATAAAACCTATTAGACTTTATGTAGCCAACACAGAACCTCTCAGAAAAGCCAATGCAACACAGTAAGGTTTACAGAGCGCGCTCAGAGCCGCGGCTGCTGAGGAGAGGTTTACAGAGCGCGCTCAGAGCCGCGGCTGCTGAGGAGAGGTTTACAGAGCGCGCTCAGAGCTGTGGCCTCTGAGGAGAGGTTTACAGAGCGCGCTCAGAGCCGCGGCTGCTGACGAGAGGTTTACAGAGCGCGCTCAGAGCTGTGGCCTCTGAGGAGAGGTTTACAGAGCGCGCCCAGAGCTGCAGAGCCGCGGCTGCTGAGGAGAGGTTTACAGAGCGCGCTCGGAGCAGCGGCTGCCAAGGAAAGCGGAGAGAAGGAAGGCCGATTACTCACACTAACATCTCACCTGCAGCCAGCCAATGAGTCACTGCATTCTGTCACAAATGGATCACAGCTCATACATCTTATAAACCTGTTTGTCCTACACAGAGTCTGGAGTCTATCCAGAGAGCTACAGGCGCAAAGCAGGCAATTCCTTAGGATGGGGCGCAAACCCCTTCGAACACACTAGACATACCTAAGGGCAATTTGGCAATCCCAATTCATTGGGTACTGTGGGGGCGGGGGGGGATATGGAGAATGTATCGGAAATCCCATGATAGCACGGCGAAAACAGGCAAACATGCATTACTGGATCTGAACACCAGTTTGACTGGTGGTAGAATGAACCATGAGGGCCCAGAGGTCACTACTAGTGGACACTTATCAATCCAAGAGTCAGAGTATTCACTAACAGCCCACGGGGGGTGGGAGCTAAGGGGTGCGGGAAACACTAGTGATCAGGAAAGTGAGCTCTGTGAACTTGGTTTGAACCCTAACCCCTAATATGCAGCCTTCACCTCAGTCTGGCGTTCTGGGTATGTGGTGTTTGGTCTTTGTAGCTCTGGTGAGATGTGATTATTTGTGACTTCCTTGCACCCACTCCTTCCGACACCCGCACGGCCACTGGCCATAGGCACAGAAATCTCCGGGATTTCGGCACGGCAGAACAAACATCTGGCGCAGTACTGCATCAGAGTCGACCCTGCGAGCCTTTCGCCACGGTGGCGCTATGAAATGAGCTACACCCCCCACCCCCAAACCAGATGGCTTAACTCACTTAACAGAGCCTGCAGGGCAAACGTGGTAATCCTCGTGTTTGAACCAGCACTCCGAGGGACCGTGGGATCATTCCGTTACTCTCTCCTGCTCGGAAAACCTCCATCTGCCGTACAAAATCTCACAGCTTAGCAGAAAGGCAGGGACCGTCGTACCACGGGCCGTCGGCAGCCAATTACCCCAGTCAGCCCCTCACCTCCCAGAACATTCCAGAAGAAGATTGGGTGCAGTAAGAAGACTGAGGCAACATCAATCTAGAGACGTAAGACTGCAATAAATCCTACTGTATCTGGTCAAAGACAGCAGCTTCCTGTTTGAACAGGAAGTGACTGTTTATGCAGCGCGCTGGGAGAGGAACAGTGAGACGGGGGCATCGCTCACGTTGGTCTGAGCCACCATCGGGTTTCCCAGGTCACACAGCACCGTGCGGGTATCATTCTCCATTCGGTACTCGCAGTTCAGCCTCTGCAGGTCCTGCCAGCGACCGGGGTGGGAGGGGAGAAAACACAGCACAGTGATAAATTAGCTAGCAGGAAAAGCAACATACATCATGGGAACATCAACTTCCCTTGGCCATTCATTAGCGACTGCTACTTTGTGACCAAACAACGGCTCTTATCGCTATCAAGACGGACACCGACCCCAGTCGCCAGTCTCCTTTGACCTCTAATGTTGGTAAATTACCCCTAGCCCGCCATTTGCCGAGGCGCACGCCTATCACCTAATTGCTTAATTACTCCACTACAGAAGTCAGTGAAACATAAAAACAAAAGGCGCATTGATTTAGCGAAGCAGAAGTGACAGGGAGGTTCCCATTAGTTACTAAATGCTCCATAAATATTTCAGGATCGGGAGGGGAGTGCTGATCAATATCTGGTGACCCTCGTTTGACATAATATGGAGACAGCAAAACAACAAACTCCCATTACGCCATGTTAAATTTACAACACCATAAAACTGTTACATTAGGAAAACTGCTGCAAGAACTTCCAGAAAACATGTCATCCTATGAATTGAGAGGCTGAAATATGCAATATTTCCCATGTTATATCAGGAAGATGTATAATTCACACACGAGTTTGTAATCTCATCATTGTCTACTATCTTCAGCAGACAAAGCTGGACCCAGTCATTCAGTTTTTTGGACAAGAGTGATTTTAAGAAAGACGAGGTGTGGAGTGAAGGTCAGGTGGGTTTCTTCAAGCCACCCTGGGCTGCACTGGAGGAGGAGCACGTTAGTTTGATTAACCATCATGCAAACATGCAGAGGTGAACCACAGGATCAGACGCCTGCAGACATGCTCAGGAGGGTGGAGGAGGGATTTTGGTTTGGGAGGCTAGTTCTTCCACAGACAAGCCTCATTCTCCAAGCTGGTGTGGTTCAGGAGATGTTCAGGAGCTGGTTCCTCAGAGCTTCTTTCAGGAGTCCCCTGATCGCTGAGAGTCAAGGCTGATAAGAGCACAAATCTCTACGAGTTATGGGTGATGAGTATCAGCTGTGTGTTAGTGGGGGAATCAGGAGGCCACTGTGGGGATCTGTTTGGGGTCGACTGTGACGTCCTCTGTGGGTCAGCACCACGAGAGGTGCCCCGGGGAAATGATCTGGAGGTCATTATACACACCGGTCATAGATGGGGCTCTCGACTCTGCCCCTGGTGGACAGTGGTTCATGTGGCTTTAATCCACTGCCAACCTCAGCATGGCATGTGCGGGGGCAGACTGGTTAGATTAGCAGTTAGCTTAAACCCAGAAGTGCCTCAGAAACTTCAGACTGCTCAATGTGTGGCTCGAAGGATGGGCAAGTAAGGCGCAGGTTTGGGGGGGTCACCTCGCGCCGGCGCTCCACTCCGACGTAGTCGGCCTCGGCAGGGATGAGGACGCGCAGCTCGGCCTCGTACGCCCCCTCGCCGCCGTTGGCTGTGTGGATGGTCAGCATCAGTGGGTTGTCATCACCGATGACCAGCTGCTCTCGGTCCCTGCATGTCACACACCGCAAGCCAGCCGGTTACAAGCTGCCCCCTCCGCACCCCAGGGGGGTTCGCGACCCAGTACATATTCCCGTACGTCTGTTTCATAAGAACAAGCTTATCAAATATCCTGAGGAACCCCCCCACCCCCTGCCAATATCCTGTGAGCGACAGATCTATGCTTTGTTCTCACACATGTGAACTTGGGATCGTGTATAATTCCGAAGGAGCTGCGTGCCGTTAGGTTTATGGGACATGGCATTCTGCGCTGTGCTGCTTTCCGCTGGGCTGACTGTCACACAGACCCCCCCCCCCGTGCCCCCCCCCTAGGACTCACATGGTGGCGGACAGCTGCAGGTCAGGGATGCATACATTGTCCTCCCCACAGTCCAGAAGAATGTTGGCCTGGGGGGTGAGTGGAAAGACCCATATGAGTTCCGGGGAAGATCTCTGCGAGGTCCCTGGTCACGCTGGATCCCACACTCACTTGCTCCTGAACGAAGGACCTGCCATAATAATCCAGGATGGGTCTCAGGTCCTGTCCGGGGGGGGTCCTCGTCTCATCCAGACTGAAGTTGAGAGCAACGCTTATGGAGGTCAGCTTGTCCCGAAACTCACTGTCCTCCTGGGGACGCGGGGGAGACGCATGTGTGTCAGGAGCTCATTCCGAACTCCATGCTGACGGCGGCTGCCTTTCATTACCGCGCGTTTGAGATTTCACGGTTTTAACAGCCCTCTGTTTTGTTGCAGGCCTGGGAAACGCGCAGCTCCACTGCGACTCTGTTCTGGCGTTAATGCCACAGCTCTGCAAACGGCAGCCATGCAGCTGTTTGTTTACAGTTACACTTCTCACTGGTCATGGGGCTGTTGGGAAATCCGCCATTCATGCAAGATGATCCTGATGTACTACTGAGAGAGCCATCCAGTCATGCTGCAGCCACTCAGCATGGACAGGGCTGTGACGAGGGGGTACTGAAGCTCATTACAGGGAGAAGAGTACACCCTGGATGGGATGCCAGTCCATCACAGGACATGCTATAGGTAATATAGAGACAGCAGTTAGCCTAATTAAGCAGCTCCCCACTGTGCTGCACTGCTGCCCAGGAGTGATATTTGCTTATGCAAATTAACGGGAATTCAGTTCAATTCAATTAATTTGATTCGAGTCGATTCACTTCAGTTAAATTCAATTCAATTCAATTGATTTTTATATAACACTTTTCATGGGTGTTTTGATACAATACATCAGGAAATACATCAGGAATAAGAGCATCACTATGTGGGATTTTCTCTGTTAAGAGGTCAAATTACGGTCAAAATATCTTTACTGACATCTACAACTGTATGAGCCATGAGTGATATGCTGAATTAAATTATGGTCTTGTTGGACAAGGTGCAAGAAAAACAGTGATAAACAGAATGTAAATATGAATATGAAAGATCATGACGATCTGACAATTTAAACACGACCTGCTGAGACACGGATGTAAGACATCAAAAAATTGAATCTAAAATATCCCAGGGCACAATGTAGCCATCAGATTATGGTCTTGAGCAGACTCTAAAACTGTGTTTCCCTGTCCGGTCCTTGGGGACCCACAGTCCACATTTCTGCTCCAGTCTGGCAGGGAGCTTGAAGTAAGCAAAAACATGGACTTTTGGCCAGGGAGCTGGGAGGGAGCAAAAACATGGACTTATGGCCAGGGAGCTGGGAGGGAGCAAAAACATGGACTTTTGGCCAGGGAGCTGGGAGGGAGCAAAAACATGGACTTTTGGCCAGGGAGCTGGGAGGGAGCAAAAACCTGGACTCT
>JABFEB020000132.1:12053195-12063248 GCA_019775895.2 Stomatorhinus ivindoensis
CTACTGTATATTTTAAAAACCGCGAAGTCGTGAATCCGCGATAAGTGAACCGCGAAGTAGCGAGGGATCACTGTATAACAATTTTTGTTTGTATGGTGAGAATTTTTTAATTTTATTTATTTTATTTTTTTAAAACAACTTGCCCTCCCCCCACTGCTAAAAGGAAAGAAATGTTCACAAGACCATAGAAGAATACATTCAGATCCAGAGAATCACATTTCTAAAAACAGCACTGCGTTCTGTCAAGAACACGCATGGCCACAACGCCAGTGAGCTGCATTGTGAGAGCTGCCGTCTTCAGCCAGAATGCAGCTCTCTATCCCTCCAGTACTGACAAGACTCAGGTTAACAGCTGGCAGCAGACCGCCTCTGAATACCTGAGCATCTGCGCCCTAAAGCCGGGCCTCCGGGTGCAGCCCGAAAAGGGGAGCGAGTTCGGATCGGCCGGCCCCTCGTAAGCTAACAGAGAGGCTCTGAAGAAGCACATTTTTTAATGCTGCAGCCATGCAATAACCAAACTGTGCTGGAAGCGAGAACAGCTCAGGCATTACTCAGCCGTCTGCAAATAGAACCATGCCGGCGTTACCCTTAAATGGAAATGTTCTGCAAATCTCAGCTAGCCATTTCTGCACGGATCTGGGGTCTGAGCACGGGGATGACCCCACGCCACATTCTCCCATGCCGTACATCCTCCCTCCCGTCATTGGGACAACATAAGACCAGCAGGTAAACAACCAACTGGTCGTCGACTCGTGGTTTCTCACTGAAGGCACACGCTGCATGTATTATAAGGGGCTACAGGCAGTAGAGTTACCCTGAAGGTGACTGCGCCTGCTCTCAGGAGGAATGCCGCTGGACCTTAGAGAATATTCCTTGAGGTAGACTACTGGCTGAAATACTGGTAGAGAAAGGTCTGTAAAAGTGGGTGCCTTGCAAAGCAGAGGTATCAGGTTTTACCCCCATCAGCACATCCCTGTAGGAGCCTTTAACTCTCCCTGCACATGACAGGTCCACTCAGCCGCAGCGGCTTCCTATCTGGGGATCCCATCGAGCAGCGAAACAGACGCCGCTCTGACTCCCGACTGTCCTGCTCGCACCGGCTTGCCGTCGCACTCCCGGATCCGGCCCTCCCCTCCGTAACCTTATATCTAACCCAGAGCACCAGCTGGGAAGCGGCGAGTCCTCAGTGCGACCCACACGCTTGAGGGCCTGGTCCGGTGCCCCCCCCAGCCCTGCACACGCCTGTCTGTCCCGCCTTTGTTATAAAGCAGCTGAGTGCTGGGAGGAGGCCGTGTACAGAGACGGCAGGCTGTCTGTTCCCTGCTGCTGGGGGGCGTGGCTCAGTCGGCCGTCTGACAGCTAAACAGTGCCGCATGATTAATGGTCTGTCTGCTACCAAAGTGGCTTCCGACGGGACTGTGGTGTATCAGGAGTACACAGACAGACCCCCACCCTGATATGCGGTTCTGTCTCCTTGGGCACAAACCACCCTCATGCACCATCCACACCCCCTGATTACAGACACCGACCTCTTGCTCCGAACCCAGGTTAAAGCTAAGAGTTTATGAATGGATATTCCTTCACTGCCGCCCCCCTATCAGAGAGATCCGTATGTGTGATGGGAGCACTTCCCAGCATCCCACCGGGGGGAGCGGCAGGAGGCTTTAGGAAGGCCGGCAGGAGTGTGCGGTGCTCCACGGTTCGAGCTCTCACTACCGCCTGCCACTTCAAAGGGCAGGGGGAGGAGAGGCAAGGGCCCGGCCTGGCGCATCCATCTCTCTGCGCCTTTGTCCCACCGCCGTCACGATACACGATCGGGCTGCATTATCCGGCTCGCCGCTTCACTGAAAGGCCGTGTGATGCTGCTATCCATTACCGCCGCCCCGGGTAGGGAAGGAACCGCCTGGATCTCCCCCCCACCACATACTCCATTGTGTAATCAAATGGGACACACCTTTGGGGAAACCCGAAATGTCAGGGAAGTTCTCTCACGTTAACAGGCTGCTCATTAACCAGGGAGGGGTGCTCACACTTTAAAGGTACCAATGACGGCAAAGCCGGCAACCGACCTCGGGAGAGAAAGCCGGCAACCGACCTCGGGAGAGAAAGCCGTGAGTCTCCTACCCCCCCCGCCCCCCTTGCAAGGCCCCTTGCAAGGCCCCCAGCTGCGCAGATCACAGTCACGGACCAGCCGAGCAGCGGAACAGCACACGAGGTTTAACGTCCCATGACTAAGTGAGCCTCTAAAGCGCTCGGCCATCGAAACCGTGACGCTGAGGACACCAGAGCCACGACTTGGGTATTCTCACTGGGCGCACCGACGGGCCGTGCAAGAGCTGGACTGGGCTCCAAAACCAAAACAGATGGGAGGCACCCAGATCACTTTTCCAAAATGGAAATGATTCTGTTGTTCACCTGGGGGCACAAACAGAATTCTCAAAAAAACCACAAGCATTAACCTTAATCAGTATCATATTCTGAAGACACAAAGAATGTGTTGAGGTTATTAGGCAGGGGAGACCACGTTATGGAGAGAGGTATTTATAATATGTCTGGCATTAGGCTCACTCTTAACCCAGAAAGCTCATAGAAAATCATATTGAAAGAAAACAACCCAGGCCCGTCACCGCAATAAAGGAAGGGGGGGGGTTTCTTACAAAAAAAGGAAAAGAAGAAAAATATACAGTTAAGGCACACAAACACATGACACAGTGAAATGCTTTGGTTGCTCAGAAGCTAAGCCTGCTCTTAAGCTACAGACAGGTACAGACATACGAGTCACTGATGTAATGCTCACTTTGATGTGGGGGTGCACGTTCCCCAAGATGAAGCCTCAGCACAAGCAGAACAGCAAGCATCTGATCTCTTACCCATTTTCCTATGCAGTAATGGTGTGACTGTTACGCTCATGTTAAGCTAATTCTGCTGCCAGTGGTCTGTGGAATGGACTGCTCATCACCCCCAGGAGCCGGTCAAACAGACCGGACCAGCAGGCGGGTAGACGGGAGACTGCCAGCCCTCACCAGTGACCATAATGAATATGCCAACACGTCAGTGCTGATGATCAACCAGGTTCACACCACCAATTGGCGCAGTTTCCTCACTGTGTTGTTTTTCCAGTGACACCACGAGGCCAAAAGCAAGCCCGCCAAGAGCTCCGCTACCAAGGTCACCACCCATACCGTCTTATCACAGACTGGAACCTTTCTAGCACCCTCCAATGGGACAGACACATCTGCATGTGTCACCAGCACAGCCGGATGCCCATACTGTCACGGCACCCTGGATTGGCCAGGGAAGCAGAGGGTGACCTCGCAAGTCCAGCCAACAACATCTCCAAGGAAATGGTGCCTTTACACAAAGTCAGGACTTTAAAGCCATTAATGCACATTCTTCTGGGAACAGCAGAGGACAGCAAGGAGGCATTCCCATGCTGTGGAGGGGCCGGCGTTCCTTTTGCAGGCAGGCGGCATCCCGTTGGATGAACTTACCTTGGTGAAAAACACAGAGAGGTGAGTCTCACTGCCAAGAATCCAAACAGGGAACTTGGGAGACTTCAGAGAGGCACCGACCTGCAAGGGATACAGAAAGCAGGCAGATTTCAAATCAGCGCAGACATGCGGATACTCACACACGCTCTCTCTCTCACACACACACACAGACACAGGGCTGTAACATCATTGATTGTACTTTGGCATCCACTCAGACAGACTGAAATAGCTACAAGTTAGCGACATATATAAGTTTTTATTAAATAGAGGGACAGGTTTGTAAAGGGGGTGCTTTCGTGCCGCATAGGGGAGGGGCCCTGGAGTCTTCCCAAATATAAGAGCCAGGCAAGCTGTGTAATGACGGACCTCTCCATCAACCAGACACCCAAGTCCCATTAGATTTTAAAGTCCACTGAGAGATTAACTTGCTTAAAAACACTTTGGCCGGGGCGGCGGGGGTGGTTGCACAACATTTACTTGCTAGTTTGTTTATCTGTCTGGCAGCATTACACGGAGGCCAGCCATTGCTGTCTATTATCAGTTGACCTATTTCCAGCTGGTGTGATTTAAACACTACTCAGCTGTTTTAAACACCGTGTTCCATTAAATCCAGTAAAAATGGCACCATGACACTATGAGCACGGATATACTGCACTGTACCTGCACATAACACTGGAATCCAGTTAATCACAGCATGTCGAACCCAAGGCCCCTTCAGGAGATGCAAGAAGGAGCCAAGCCAGGCAGCATCGTGTGCGAGACACCAAAGGATCCAATTCAGGCAGCACCGACAGTGCGACCATTGAACCTGCGATGTTCTACCCAACACACCCCACAGTGTGTCGCCTACCCCGCCCTCACGTGTGCTCCTGCATACAACAGCTGGGGGGGGGGCTGAGCGGGGCAGTCAGGATCACCAGCAACGCCCCCAGAGCAAATAACTTGCATTTCATACAGAGTACTGCATTTCCTAAAAATACCAGCAGGCCCATTTTCCTTGTGGACCAGAACTGGAAGGTTCTGAGAGTGGGGGGTCCGAGGTGTGGGTTGGCCTGGGCGCAGACTTGGCCTGGTCTTTCAGTTCCCAGCAGGATGCGTCACTGCATACCATGCACTGAGAGATCTTCATGTGTTCACTTTGGGCCTTGGACTATGAACCCTGACACGACAAACAGCTCGCTGGCTGAATGTCTTACGCGGCCCCACCCAAAGTTCAAGAAACAGCTGGCAGCACGAGTACATGTCACGGGACAAGGAAGCGCGGACAGTTAAAGGTAACCTATGAAGCGTGAAAGCTGGGAAACAGCTGGGCTCAGACCACCAACCCTGGCCGCACACACACCTGCCTGGGACCTGCCTCAAGGGCAGAGGGGCAGATCCCCGAGGACTCATACCTTGCAGTAGCGTAGAGACTCCATCAGAGTGAGGAAGCCCACAGTTGCCTGCTCATGAATGCCGTGCAGCTCTGAAACAGTCAGGCCGGTTAGAATTAAGGAAAGCCAAACAGAATCTGCAAGGGGTCCTGTTAACATTACGCAATTTTCAAATATAAAAACCATACAAAATACAAATATAGAAACCATACAAAAAAAAAACACACACACACACAAATGTTTTTGTTCAGAAACTGTTCCACAAATAAATTCAAAGTTCCGGATCGCAAAAAAAAACCTAATTGTCATTCAAAGTCAAACACTGCCATCTAGTGGCTGAAAAGCACTAGAGATCAGAGCAAAATACCCTTTCTGGTTCTGCTGCCATGTGACACAATCAGAAAACCCAGAGCCCCCTTAGAGCCTCTCAGGCAGACATCTGTGCACGCAGGCCAGACCTCCTTTTACTTTAGCATATTCAGAAGCGATACAGACTCTACCAAGAGAGCCACGTTGCTTACTCATTCCAGAGCACTCTCTGTCTCCATCCCACACATTGGACACGGCGTGCCCGGTAACGAGGAGGTTGATTAGACTCTGACTGGAGAGAAAGAGGAGAAAAGTAGATTAAGCCATGAAGAACGCATCTAATCGGGGAAAAAAAAATTGAAGGGTGTATGGCCAGATCCTACCTCCCGTGGCCGTAGACTGGATCAATCAGAGGCTCTAATGTGTCTTCAATTTCATTCTTTATGTTTTCGATGCCCTGGAAAGCAGGCAGTGAGCAGGGCTGATGTAAGGCAGAAGGACACAATGGGCCAGGATGTTTGGCTGCAGAGCACCCACCCACACACTCCCCAGAACAGGCATCAGATGCCCCCCTGGCACACACCTTAGTCAGTATGACGGAGTACAGAAAGAGCAGCACCCCAAACTTGTTCCTCCACATGTCATAGAAGGTCAGCACAGCTTCCTTCAACTCCTCCACAGTCTTCAGGGTCCTCCTCCTGAAACAGGGGTCTGTGTTATTCATGCACGTCAGCTTCAGCTGTGTGCCACAGTGCCATCTCCCCTTAGGTTCCCATCCAATGGGAGCACTCTCTTACAGTTATCATTGCTGACATCAGCATTTTTAAGTGTATTAGTATTTATGTGACTTGGTGCAACTTGTGTGTCAGCAAAGCAGAAGCTTTTCACTGGAAGTGTTCTGGTGAAACACAATCATGACAGATATGTGGGAAAACTGAGTGAATGAGCCCCTCATAGCCTCAGCTTACAAAACAGCTCTTACACAAACCATTAAATGCAGTATGTCACATGTGCAACAAACTCCTCACCCGTTAGTATGCGGAGCTGCGTGTAAAAATATGCAAGGTTGCATGTTTCAAAAAATGTAACTCAACAAATTTTATAAGACTGGAACCATGAGCCGACCACCCAAAGGAAGTAGCAGTGAAAGACTTTCCACGGGTGATGTGGTCATGTGTTCGCATATGGGGCAGAGCGTGTGACGCTGCATCGTGGGATGCGGTGTAGAAACCTCCGAGAGTTCACTTACTGAATGACGGCGTGAAAACGCTCAAAGCCAAGCTGATCCGCCCCGAGTGCAGCTGAGCGCACGCACACACACAAGGGAAAACGGCATGCGTCAGAAAAACAGCGTGACTACAGGCCACATGCGCTGCACCACATAAAAGAGCAACTGCAGTGCAGGATGATTCCACCCCTTCAGTGCAAACAGCACCGCCGTTCTTAAGATAACTGCTCGGCCAGCCATACGCTTCATTTTCATTAATAAGACATATAAGGACAACAGCAATTCATCTTTAGATGCTGTTAATTCACATACAACTTTTAAGTATAAAGCACAATGTCATGCAGGCGTGCCTCACAGGGTTGCTGGCCCTCCGTCGGCTGACTGGACTCCGGGTGGCCGTCTGGGATTTCCGAGTCCTCCAGCATCTTCGCTCTGGACCACACGGCCAGGCAGTAGGACTCGGCCTTGCGGAAACAGGCGGTTTCCAAGATCTCACTGAGTGTGTGACAGAGGGCGACTTTCTGTTCATCCTCTGTTGGGGGATGAAGAAGAACGAGACAGCATCTTCAGTTCAGGCACGCCAAACTCCGACATGGTCCAGTATATTATAACCAGGTTACAGATCAGTTTAATAGAAAAGAAACCCTACACAGATAATCTCAGACAAAACACCTTCCAGTTACTTAAAAAAAACATATATAGGCAGAAGCTAAGGACAAATGTAGCATAACACTTAGGAAGAAACAACCTGAAATCTCTGGCCAGCTGGAGCCTTCGCAATTAAAGAAGATGTTCTTCAGTAGGAAGGCCTGCAAGGGGGGGTAAGGGGGTGACCATCAATAAACTGGAGCCAAAAAGGACCAAGCACCTAACCTCTCTACTTCATACAGCTGATGGGCACAGTCACGACCACAAGCAGCCTGTCATCAAACACAAGCACCTAGAGAAAGGCATCAAGCCGACCTGCAACCAGCTCATCTCCACATCAGTACTGTCATCAAGCTGATGTACCACCCCACGCATTGCTTTACATAAATATTAACATAAGACCACACAATGACTGACTCAACTGTACTCCAGTCAAATACGTGCTATTGTGCTGTCCAGGAATATTACGGCTCTTTCACTCCAGTGACAAACTGATGTTCTTGGATATATTTTTGATCGAGAGTTAAATGCTTCGCAGGACTTGCGTCGGTGAAGCAGACCTGCACTGGAGCGATCACGGCACACGGTCCCCCCTCCAGCTGCTCCAGCGCGCTGGGCTCCGTCTGGCTGAAGACAAACCCTTTAAAAACATTAAGAGACGGATTCATTCGGCATCGCTCACGTGTTTGTGGGCAGCAATCGGACTGGTAACAAACACCTGCAGGGCACATTCACAAACAGCTGTAACTGAGACACCTCGATCTTAAGGACACAGGGCGGGTAGGTGACACACGTTTGATTGCTATGAACAAACGTGACAGGCAGGTGACAAGCGCCCCGGGAACGGCAGATCCGTACCTTGCGTCCATCTCCTGAAGGGAGTCTCCGTCACAGCGCTGCAGCTCGGCCTTCCCCACACCAGCTCCACTAGGTCTTTGTTCATGTCGGTCATTTTCGTACCGGTTTAGGATCGGCCTTCACGGCGGTTATACAAACACCATTAAAACTCAGACACATACAAGGTAAGGCAGCCCAGCCTCGTCGGGCGCGGCCAGACACGGACAGCACGGTTCCTCAGCTCCCCTCTAGCGGCCACAGGCCGAGCGTCATCGGCCACACCGGTGTCCCGCGCGCGGCAATAAGAGGCCTCCCCGTCACGGAAAAGTGTCCACATATGTACAGGCGGCAACGCCGCAGCGGCCGGACAGCTAGCGCCGGGGGGCGACAAGGGCGGCCGCTCCGTCGAAAGCGGCTCCGGGCGGCGCTCCGACTCGTTGCAGAGGAACGGGACTCCGGCAAGAGGCGACAAGACGCTTTAAAAGCGCATCCGGACCGGCGAGCAGAAGCGGGCCCGCCTCACGCAACCCGGCCGCAGAGCCACCAGGCCCAGCTGGAATTACCGCATAAAACCCGCCAAGCGCGATGACCGGAAGAGTCAGACTCAGCGCCGGCCAAAGGTTCCGAGCGACAGGGCGAACTAAGCGGCGCGGGAGGGTTTTTATGTCAGTATTTTATTCCAATAAGGCAGCACTGCTCTCGCGGACCTCAGTATTTACTACAACTACTATGAACGTGAGTAAGACGCCAGCAGCGCCCGGCGATTGGTCCGAATTTAGAGCGCCCCTCCCACACACCACGGTGGCAATGGATTGGTCCATATACGGGCCGTTCGCCGTACGTCACCTGCTCGTCAAGCTAATCTATTGGCTAAACAGGACATCAATCGCAGGTGCATCTTCGTCTCCATACTTCCCGCCTTCGTCTGCTCAAGACCAGAAGCTGCTGTACACGTTAACTTTTACAGTACTGTCTGGTGATGGGAAGTTCGGCTCCATTAACTGATTCGATTCTTTCGAACTGTCCGTTGTAATGAATCGATTCTATTATTCTTTTTTTTCGTCTTTTTGCGCCTGACCATATGACTCAACTAATCGTGGGATCGGATAATAAATCTGTCTCAAGGTTACGTTGTTTGACAAAGATAGCACTGGTGTTCAGCAAAAATGTTCAACTTGACTATACACAGTAAATTTGCATTTTTATTTGAACACAGGAAAAGACATGTGCGAGTAATTGGACCCTTGAAATGACATGAAAAGACAAAGTACAGTAATAATACTGTGGTGACTCTGGGTTTTGTTAATTGAGTTACTTGTTTAAAATGCTGAATTGTTTGTTCTGTTCTTTCGGCTGTTATGATCTGTGTTGTGATTGGGGGGCGAGATGGAGTATGGGTGGGGCATGTGAGAGTGTGGGGTGCGCGTGCGTGAGAGGAGAGTTGGAAGGGAGCGTCTGGGAGTAAGAGGTTGGTGTCCGAGTGCTGCGAGTTGTAGCAGAGACGTCAACGCTATTGTTGGAGGCGTTTAATAAAGAACTGTTCAAACGAGTCAGTCCGGTGGCTGGTTATCTGGCGGGTCCCTATAATACTGTAAGCAGTCACATACAATCAGCACAAATAAACGTGTACAAACAGTTGTATAAACGCCAAACGCAATAAGTGCGTTATCTTAATATGAACGGTTCGCGAGCCGATCCCAAGAGCCCTCGCGGCATTTACTGCGGAAATGCAGGTAAGCTGTTAGAAGGAATAAAACGCAGCTCTTCATCATTTATCACAACAGGAAATTATTGCATTTCTGTATAATAAAACTATATGTCTTTCATCAAAGAGCAAACTAAGATATTTATTAACTGACGTTTACACAACAACGTATGCAAGTTTACTTATGCTCATTTATACAAACCGGATTCCAAAAAAGTTGGGGCACTAAACAAATTGTGAATAAAAACTGAATGCAATGATGTGGAGATGGCAAATGTCAATATTTTATTGAGAATAGAACATAGATGACAGATCAAAAGTTTAATCCGAGAAAATGTATCATTTTAAGGGAAAAATATGGTGAATCAAAATGTCATGGTGTCAGCAAATCCCAAAAAAGTTGGGACAAGTAGCAATAAGAGGCTGGAAAAAGTAAATTTGAGCATAACGAAGAGCTGGAAG
>JABFEB020000132.1:12070118-12082706 GCA_019775895.2 Stomatorhinus ivindoensis
CCCCCCCCCCCCCCTCCCTCCTGCATGACAGCTTTTGTTCTATGCTTATTCTCATTAACAAAAATGACGTCATGTAAACAAAAATTGATGGTAACCCGTTCCTGTGAGCTGAGATGATAACACCTTGTCTGCCGCAGCAAAAAAAAAAAATAGAAAAATAACAGTGGAGATAAACAACTTTAGTCTTTTCTATTTTCTTTGTATATCCTGCAGCTTGACCTTTCAAAAGTAAAAATCCCTTCTGTGCCACAAAATAAGCACCCAGAAGTTGGTGTCCTAAGTGAGCCACCGCAGAGAAAGCCAGACGACCTGCTGCCATAACTGCTGGCTAATTGGAAGGAAATGGAAGAGTCTGGTTTGGGGTCGTTCTGAATGACCCGCTCTGTGACACGCGCACGTTGTAACCCCGCTCTCAGGAGTGAGCCAGGTGACTCGGGCTGATAAAATGGCCATTTGAATTTTTCTTGGTCATTTTCCTGCTGTTTATCTCGGGTCACAGTTAATGTGATACAATGATGCAAAACGTCTAATTACCCCGTCAGTGTCTTATTTTTTACATGATGCGTAACGGGCCGAAAGTGGGTTTCCGACGGCACCTTTTTGGGATTCTTTCCTCTACCGCAAACCACTTTATCTGTGGGTTATTTTAAAGGTACGATAAACTGCTGAATCAGTTTAACAGAAATGAAGGCATTAAACAACATTAAGTCTGGAATACAATTTCTACATGACTAAATGTATTTGTTTTTATATATGTAAATTCTGGAATAAAATATTAGTGTATTGTTTCTGATCGAGAATCAGTAATTCCTGTTGGTTTATTGTTGAAGGACCTTAACTGCTTCCCAGTGAGAGATCTTACCTTGCTGTGTTTACTGGTCTGCTGTTGTATTTGCTGTTATAATTTTACACTTGTTGTCTTGGTTAGAACACGGAACGGGCAGCCAAACCGCAGTCTCCATGCTTCACACATACAGATTCCCATATGCACATTTGGCAGTGAGAAGGACTGTTTTCCTTCCCATATTTTTTTAAGTGATGCATTAAGCTGCTCTTTATTAATACTGTGTATAAGGATTGTTTTTTTGAGGTGCTGTCCTTGAGGTGGAGTCAGGAGGTAGCCCAGGGGTGGAGGGGCGTCACTGTGGTGCGGTTTGGTAGCCCAGGGGCGGAGGGGCGTCACTGTGGTGGGGTTTGGTAGCCCAGGGGTGGAGGGGCGTCACTGTGGTGGGGTTTGGTAGCTCTGGGGAGGAGGGGCGTCACTGTGGTGGGGTTTGGTAGCCAAAGGATGGGTGGGTGGGTGTGTCTGTGGTGGGGTTTGCTAGCTCTGTCTGCTGGCCACTGTCTCCAGTTGTGTGATGGATGTTTCTTCCTTCCTTTCTCCTGCAGAATGCCATGCCTCCCTATGAGTCGAGGATCTCCACGGCCAAGCTGCTCGTCGAGGCCACGGAGTACGAGGTAAGATGCAGCCCTTTTCAGTGTTTTTATTTTCTCCATGTGCCTTTTACTAGCCCTATGCCGATTCCAGCAAACACCTGCAGAATCTTCTGGAAATGAGGGCCCATGTGCCTGTCATTTAAACAACACATGCACATAATCTCATTTTTTTAGTAGTCATAATTAGGTCTTTCTCCAGATAGATGGCCTTTCTGCAGAATCTTCCGTCTGGCACCCTGTCCCACAAATATGCTTCTCCTCATTAACCCTGCAGCTTACTCATGATTACACGCACCGGCCTTCATATGTGACACTCGTGAATGCTCTGCTTTAATGGCCTTGCAGGTGGTTTTTGCAGAGCAGCGATTTATGAATCATCCGGCGTCATTAATCGCATTTTGCTTTAATAGTTTGCGATCACACAGACCCTAGAGACTGTCGCGCTGATTGGCATCGTCAGTGAGTGGCATAGTCGCGGGTTAGGTCTCTGTGCCACGTCGCCATCGGCCCATCAGCAAGGTCCCTAAGCCCCTCCCCTCCAAATGCGGGATGAATAGCCTGACCCTGTGCTTCATTATTACCTCTACATTTGTGTGTGTCTTAAGAAGGTGAGCAAGATGGAGGCGACTACATTCCAGTGTACCTGTGTCTCTCTGGCTGGCGGTTGAGCCCCAAGCCTGAGGGTTGGCGGTCAGCACCTCTGTGTCCGTGCGTCTTTGCTCTGGATTACTTTTTGGAGAGGTCCGCCCCCTCCTTGGGGCTGGCGAGTGAAGCCCTCCACGGGGAGCCACTGACTCAATGAAATGTGGGGGTCCCATTTAATTACCTTGACAAGCGCGGCTATGAGAGTTAGCCGCTAATGCCACTAGCATGCAGCCGCCATAGCCGCTTTTAGCGTAATAGTTTTATTCATTCGCTCTTGATAGCGCGGTAATTAATCTGCCGGGATGACGAGCATCAGCAGGATTAATATGCTGTTAAAAGATAATGACTTTCCAGCGTGGCCTTGTTTTGCTAATTAAGGCGGATTATTGTTCCAGGTTTACAGTGTCAACTGACTGTTCTGCTTTCCCAAATTCTTTAACGACGCATCGAAGGTGAAAGGATCACTCGGTAAATACGGCCGTTGGCACTGATTTACGGGGCGTGGCCCATTATCGGAGGGACTTGGCGTCGCCCTGATGCGAGCCAAGAAGTGCCAGTCACAGATGTCAAACGTCTTTCTAATGAGTGTTTCGTCTTTAACACGCAGCGACTGACGGTTCCACCCTCATCTTTGGCGTGGCGCCGTGTTCCGCGTCTCTCTCAGCCAGCAGGGCCTCCCTCCTGTCTCCGCGTGACTGTCCCTTTGTGCCGGGGAAGTTTGTAATGGGGTCTGCATTGGCAGACAGATGCCTGTTTGCCTTTTCTTGGCTGTAGCCCACAGTAACCCGCCTTGGTAAGAGTCCTCACCGCGCCTGCGGGACACGAAGATGGCTTGTTGTTTACTGAGCAGCAGTGAGGGGACGGGATCCCACCGGCCCAGTTCAGGCTTTCAGTGATGATTGAGCTTCTGAACTACTGGGCATTACAACGTGGCTGAAGGGTTTTTGAGTTCTCCGGACACGCGGGACGTGTGGAATATTCCCAGTGTATTCCCACACCAAGCGTGAGGCGTCCTCATGAAGGGCTCGGTTGGGCCTGAATCAAAGAGAATAGTGTTGCATTAATCATCAGCAGGATGGGCTGAGCTCTGCACGTCGAGCCCCTTGCATCAGCTGCACCTGTGAATTATGCAGGAATGCGGCTCACTCTCTAATGAAAGCTCCCTCATCAGAAGCCACCGGCTCTTCGGGCTTTCGTAGTAGCCATCACTGAAGCCGTGCATGATGTCACTTGATCCTCATCGTGGACCGCTCAAGCGTGACGCCAAGCAGATCCTCCACCTTCTAAAGTCCATCCACGGGGGCCTGACTGAGGCGCTTACCTGCGGCACACGGGGTCAAGAGACGTAATCTCTTCTATCGTCTTCCCTGTGTGCCTCAGCCCCATTTCTGGGCAGCTCGAGCTCAGAGCTGAGGTCTCCTCCCTGAGACCTCCTCTGGTGTCTGGAATGACTCCGCTGTTGGCGAAAGGTGAAGGAGACGGGGGCAGAGGTTTGGCGAAGACCTGCACTTGCAGCTGAAAGACCCCAGACTAATCGTCGACTGACCTGGTTTATTTTCAGTGGAGAGGCAGCAGTGGCCCCCGGGTGGCCTTATTTAAAAGCGCGTGCTAAGCAGCAGAGCGGCGGGGGCTGCCTCTCCCTCAAGCCCCCGCTCGCCTTTGTGTCATTAAGAAGCTCAGCACTGCAGCTGCATGGGTCTGGGGGTGTAAAGGTGCTGCGAGACACAGCCTGATGGGAGAGAAGCATGGGAACATCAACCCCCCCCCCCCGCCAGCGCAGCATCCACACCCCCCTTTGTCCATTCAGCGATGGCAAAAGATAAAAAATAGTGTGTGTGTGTGTGTGTGTGTGTGTGTGTGTGTGTGTGGGGGACACTTCATATGTGTGCGCGCTCGTACCCTGTAATATGCCAGCCCTGTGCATAATCCCTCCTTAGCCCTACACTGATGGAAACTGATGGGTCCTGATTCACAGAACTCAGATTTCTCCTTTCGAGGTCTGCAGTGTTAAGACCATTAACTGCCTGTTCTTATTTGCTCATGGGAGTTTTATTTACGTAAAAATGTTTTGATGGCAGAAGGAAAAACGACTGGTTATTTATCTGAGCCAATCAGATTGTAGATGACGTGGGTCCACGCAATTACAGAAGGAAGGGACCAACCAGTCAGATGTCTTGGTCCTGCCTCCTCTCTTTCCTTGGACCCACTTCCTCTACAATCTGATTGGTTCAGAAATATAGCCAGTCATTATTCCTTCGGAACATTTTTGTGTGAGTAAACCTCCACGAGTGTGTTTAAGTAGCCCTGCCCTGCATCTTTAAAGCGCACCTCAAGTCATGGTTGGCCCTGTAAGGAAGGCGAGAGGCCCGTGGTGGGATGAATGAAGTCTGAAGGTCAGAGATCTAGGACAGCAGAGGGTGCCACATGGGGTCAGTGCAGGCCTGAGTGACCTGCTTGACAAGTATGTGAGTGCCTGACTGTGCTCCCAGATCCCGCTGCTCCCAGATCCCGCTGCTCCCAGATCCCGCTGCTCCATCGCCAGCCTCGCGGTTCCCTGGCAGAAATGCTCCGTCATTCGCAGGATGTCATTACTGGATGTCATGTCAGATTCGTACGCAGCTGATGTTCCTTTTGCAAGACTTGGTGTCTCCTCCTTCTTGTCCTCCTCCTCTTCCTCATCTCTTGTCCCCAGCCAGCTGGTATTGGATCTGGGCCCATGACCAGGGCTGGCAGGCTGAGGTCCCAAGCGCTCTGCTGTGTGACAGTGCTACTTAGAGTTATAGGCCATGCTTAGTGCGCAGAGCTAATTCTTCTACACGTTATTTTGAGTCACAGGGAGTCCGAATACTGTCCAATATTTTTATAATAACCCCCCCTTTGTATAGGTAATTTATCTATGAATGAGTGACCGCTGAAAGCACCCCCAGCTTTAACATCCATGATAAATGTGATTTCGGGGAATAGTGCAGCCCTGCATCACTCTGGTCACGGAGTCTCTCTTCTGGCGCTGTTGCTTCCGATTACCCGTCCATCCGCACTCCATTGGCGGCGAGCGGACCTGCCGTTCCCAGCCAAGACTAACCATCGCTCCCCCCGCCTATCGATCGACCTGCCCGTCAGCCAAAGCCCTCCCTCCTGACACGGAGGATTCCTCTTGCCTCCCGTCTGCTTTCTTTACGTCTCCTCTCCGTGGCAGCGTCGCGTGATGTCCGTCAGGCCTTAACCTCATTACTGACTCAGAGCCCGGCTGCCGGCTGATCTGAGGCTCTGACTAAAGAACTCTTGGGGGTGGGGAACACAGGGGGAAGTGGGGGGTTATTTACCATCACTGTTGGCCAAGAACAGTCACTACAGTAGGACTTTTTGAGTGGGATCCTGAAAACAACAGACCCACCCCTGGCAATGGGGCATCTTTCTGAAGTGTTAGAAAGCTCCTGCTGTTCTGCACAGGGGAGAGTGACACACGGCCCAGCTGGGGGAGGTGAGGGAGTGGGGGCCTGGAAGCCTGTTTCAGCTTGGGGTTAATGTGGGTCCTTAGGCTGATGGGGTGCTTCTCTAAACAGCTAATTAAGTGAAATGATTTTAGTACCCATAATGCTTTGCTGGAAATTTCTGGATATTAATGAGCTACACTTTCAAACAGTGGTTCATGAGCACAAACTCGTTAATAGCACATAACTGTTAATAATCTTTAATGACATAAATCAGTGGCGTGACGTAGAAGGAAACAGGGCGCATGTTGTACTGCCTGCGGGAGGCGGGGGAAGCGCATGCCGTACTGCCTGCGAGAGGCTGAATAATCGCATTTAAAGCTGAGTATTCACAGGGTGGAAATGGGGGGGGGGGGCTGTTAAGGTAAAGTGCATTCTGGTTTCAGGTCCCTCAGATTGCCCTCAGTGTCCCCCAGAGTGGCAGTTTCCTGGCCCCCCGCTGAGCTTTATTTTATGTGCTTATTCCCCACGGATGTTCTCACCTTGGTGCTCAGGGTACTGTGGAGAAGCCTGTTCAGAAGCACAGAGATTAGAACTAAGTAGAAATGAAGCCTCATTAATCCACTCTCTGCCCCTATGGTGTGGGGGTGTGTAGCTAGGAGGGGGGCCAGTGTCATTTTCACCTCGTCTGTGGGTCCTTTTAAAGCCAAGACCCTCTGCAGGAATATTGTGGAGGTTTAGAATCAATTGTAGTTCTTTGTTTTACTGCTAATACTTCTCCTTTTTAAAGGGGTCATTTCCCAGTGTTGGTCTTTATTTTTGTAAAATTTATTTTAAACAGAAAAGAGAAAAATAGGGAAATTTACAAGTAATCATAGTACATTACTGTCCCTTATAAACAGAGAATTGGTGATTCTCTTGTGCCAGGCCAGTGACCTCGATAACCCCCTGACCTCTGCCCCCCTGCAGGCTCCAGAGACTGTGTGCTTCTGCCAGGTTCGTTCCACTCTGCCTGATTGGGTTTTGTTCTATTGCATTGCAGAAACTCATCAACAGATTCGCTGAATGGCACAATTCACAAAGACGAAGGGGTTTCAAAAATGAACTGTGCGTGTGTTGATGCTGTGTGAGCGGACTTCATTTGCCCAGCTGACCCGCTGTTCCACCATGAGAGCCTTAGTGCTGCGTTCGGTGTGCCGCTTGCCTGGCTGTCGATCTTGCCCACTTTCCTGTTGGTCTGAAGGTGAAGCTCTTTTCACTCTGCTCTTGTTCCCTGTATCTTGGACATCAGGGGTTCTGTTTTCTGAGTCCTGTGCCGGCAGAATGAAGGTTTCTTTCCTGAGCGGCGCTGTTGCCCATACGATCCTCGTTGTTTTGCCTGCATTCATCATGTTGAGGTCAGCCTACCCTTGAGGTTCTGTCCCAGTGGCCGTGCTTAGTGGCCTGGGTTGTCCCAGGGTCGCCACAGCGAGTTGACTGACGGGCTCCAGAGCGCGAGGCCCTTTGTTCCCAAGATCCCCCGGCACTGGGTAACCCTGCTTTCTCAAACATGTACATTGCTCTGGAAATGAGCTGCTCCTAACAGAATAAAATGTAAATGTAGAATAATTTCTAATTCGCTTTTCTGAAGTGACATCAGCATTGTGTACTCAGTGGAGAACAAGTCGCTGAATTGAGGTTGGGGCCTTGCTTTGGCACCTGTAGGCATCCATGTCGTCAAATCTCGTATGATTGGATTCCATGTCTGTGAAGGAAAGTGACACGGCTTGGGCACTAATGTGATACGGGCTTGCCGAGGACTGTGCCCCCCCCAGGGGTGTCTGTCAAAGCTGGCATCACCAGTATTGTGTTTCTGTAATTTAGGAAGCCCCTCATCCATGTCCTTTCAGCAGTGCAGTGATGGTTTATACATGAAAAGCTGGTTGGCAGTAGAATAGTCTTCTGCATGAAGAATCCATGTTGAGCACAGTGTGCCCCTACACTGCGCTTATCAAGGCTGACAGTGCTCAGCCAGTGCCCCCTGAACACTGTGTGCCCTCTCGCTGCACGTATCAAGGCTGACAGTGCTCAGCCAGTGCCGCCTGAACACTGCGTGCCCTCTAGCTGCACGTATCAAGGCTGACAGTGCTCAGCCAGTGCCGCCTGAACACTGCGTGCCCTCTAGCTGCACGTATCAAGGCTGACAGTGCTCACCCAGTGCCCCCAAAAACTGTGTGCCCGTCCGCTGCATTTAAGGCTGAAAGTGCTCAGCTAGTGGCCCTGAACACTGCGTAACTGCCTACTACAACTATTAAAACTGATTTAGCCAGTGGCCCCTGTACACGGTGCAGCTTCTCATAGTTTTAAAACTCTCCTTGCCTCAATTATTACATCATTTGTCACAATCGTCCTTAATATCTGTTTGTCGTTAATTTCAGAGCCCTGAACAGGGGAGGGGTTGCATGCTGGGCGTGTCGGGGCTTGCCAAGAACCAGCGGGCATCTTATTAAGTCCAGAATAATTACAGGCTAATCAAAGGCGCTTTAGCTGTTTGGGGACAGAGGAGGGGGGGGGCTGCCCATGTGGCACTGCACACGCATCCACATGTGGGCCGGGACTGTGAATATAACGCGTACTGTGTAATATCCCTTAGGCTAATAAGCTGTTTGTCAGAGTTTCTTAACTGCCTGCATTGTCTGCATCCTGATTAGTCCTCGGTTTATTGTGCGGTAATCGCTTTCCCCTCATAATGGTCCTGTTACAGCATCCATTATAATGCTCCTCACAGCTAGATAATGAAATCATTTGGAACATCTCTCATCACTGTGTCCAGGCCTGTTTTCCTCGTGTACAATAATTCAGAAAATTAGCCATGGAATCCTGATAAACTCCTACACAAGCTGGTACATTTTAATAATGTTTTTAAAACGTGATTCTGTTTTGAGATGTCGAGGGCTTAAACATTATTGTTTTTGTTGGCATCGTTTAGGAATGAAGCAGAGGGGTGTGCTGTACCAGGCGTGCTGGCTGTTAACTGCGATTCTTAAAATGCAACCATGCGTTGATGTACTTTCATGTCATTTGTGTTTCCCCGCCTGCCTCGCGTGGCTCGCTGCACAAAAGCTCTCTTCTGATAATTGAAGAAGCAGAGACGATATTAACTCTTCGTGCTCAGCTGGTCGTTAGAAACAATATCCTGGTCTGGATTTGTAGCTTCTGGACCTGAAATACCCAACACTGACAGTATTTAGATTTGATTTGACTTTGATTTCAAGGAAAGCTTCCGTCTCTCCCAAACAATCGCTCTCAGTCATTATTTTTGTGGTGGAGTAGGGGGCTACCTGCAAGCCGTGAACATAATCCCTCTGACCTTTAACCCCTGACCTAGGGTGTTTGCTTTTTTTTGTTGATTGGGGTCTATTGGCACCTGCCTTCCATGCACACCCACCAACCTGTTTTTACCTTTGTCGCGTTTGCCGCCCCCTGGTGGCCAGAGACTGCGGGAGGATCGAACCTGATGAAAAGTGTGTCGGTACATTGTCAGTTTTGTTCTCTGGAACTGGAAAAGTACATAGTCATTTACCCCCCTGCATCAACACAGATTCCCAGAGTAGCGCTGAGAGCTATTCAGGTCATTCTAGAAGAGTGCAGATGATGGGGGCCCGTCACGCTGGGCCTATTTGGGGGCTGCCACCTTCCATCTTCAGACAGGAAGCATTTCTGTATCTCATGGGTGATTGTCATGCGGGTGTGTGCCAGCGTGCCAGGCCAGTGGAAGTCCTGGAGATCTGCTGGCAGGATTTAATCTTTAAACTGTCAATCCTTCCCAGCGGTGCCAGTCCTGTCCCTGCTTTCTGGACATTGCATGTCGCTTTGGAAATAACTTTTGCATTGCGTTGTTTCTTATCTGCTTTGCTGAGCAGAGACTCGCTGTGTGCTTGCGTCTCTGTCAAAGCACTGTAAAAGCTGTCACTGGCAGAACAGGAAGGGCATAGAGAAGGGCGCCCCCTCGTGGTGCCACAGTGAAAGTGAGGAATGCCCTAACGTGTGTGATCGGCATTAGGGACCCTGGATTTTGTCAATCTTATTATTTATATAATACTGACTGGGTGTCTGATTGCGTCGCCCTTCTCTTCTGTCTGGTGTGTTTGAATTATTAAATCATTGAAACCTTTTAGTTTTTTAATTTTATTTTCCAAAATATTCCCCTAGCGGGATACATCCGGCCAGCCTCTCTGCATACATTACAGGCAATAGGAAGCAGAGAAGGGATATTTATAGACGCAGGAAAGGATAAATCTCCTTTTCTCCCTGCTTTGGTGCGATGTGCTGCCCTGGGATAGGATAAGAACAGCGAACAGAATAAGCAAGTAGAGGATGGATGGGTGACCAACAGCAGAGTCAGTCACCCTTCTCCTTAATTCCTCCCTGTTTAGGGCTTTAGCTCTCATTGAGATGCCAGTGGACCCTTGTCATGGTGCTGTCCTGTTCTTAGCATCAGAGGACACCGGCGACTGCAGTGATGCATGATGACAGAGGTATGCGGATGAAACCCTTGTGGATGGTGAGGTCACTGCGTTTTGGATGAGTGATCCCCTTTGCGTTAAACCCGCAAGACGCCCCGATCTGTGACGATGGCATCAGTTTGGGTGTCCCATGCCCAGCAAACGCAGACCCTCTGGGAAAATGAATCTGTTGCCTGGGGATGTGGCCTCTCTCTCCTCGGTAGCTTGCTTAGCATCTGCTTCTGGCTTCTCTGGTGGCAGATGACAGTCTCTGGTGGTCTGGCCTGCCCGTGTCGGTGGTCTGCCAGGAGACAGGCGGTGTCTCTTAGCGTACCCCCCCCCCCCCCCACCCCACTCCCAGGCAGCCGGCTGCTTCAAAATTGTAGCAAATGACTTATGGAAATAGGTTTTTTTGCTGACTGGCTTTCGTTAGCGAGGGACGCTATGGGGGGGGGCCAAAGTCAGGCGCGAATACTGGCACGATTCATTTTTTCCGGGACAGTAAATTACAGGGGGTCTGCTGGCTGTTTGGGAAGCTCATCGCTTAGGAGGATAACTGGCGGCGTGTTTTTGGCGGAAGGTTGGTGGCGGGTTTCCTGCGTGCGACGGCACAGTGCTCCAGCTCATTCAGTGTCACCACGTAATGGAGGATAATACTCCGCCGTCCACATGTGGCTCATGTGACCCAGGGTGTGACGTCTTATTACAGAGACCATTTAGTCATCGAAATAATAGTTTTTTTTCCTCAATTTTCATGTTTACACAATTTTTTTTGGGGGGGGGGAGCGTCACTGATGCATTGTGGGTAAATCTCAGTCCTCCTTGGTGTGCTCCACCTTTCCATTAGCAGAGGTGGAAAGTTCAGGTCCAGAAAGTAAAAATCCAGATCAAGACCGTGACTCTTGATTCAGCAGTTGGTTGAAACAATCACAGAATACTGAACTGCTTGGTTGGAACAAAATTTTGGTCTAGATATTTATTTTCTGGACCTGAACTTTCTGCCTCTGTGCATTAAGGGCAGCAGGTACCCTTGAGCTTGAGCCTGCAGGAGGGCCTGAGATGTGGTGTGTGGCTCCGCCTCTCTCTCTCCACCCTTGGGTAGCACTGTGTAATGCATCCCTTCATTGGGGGCAGCAGGTCACTCCGTCAGGCGAGCTGTAGGCCTCGCGCCTCCCCACGGCGCTCCTGCTTCTTCGGCGTAGGGGGGGGGAAATGACCGGGATTTTAAAAAATAATAATCCTAGAAACGAAATATGCAGATAGGGAGCCTCTGAAGGCTGATGTAGTGTAACCAGCATCCAGCATCATTAGAGGGGAAATGGAGCCCAGTTGTCCACAGGAGGAATGTGCCTCCGGGGGGGGGCGTAGTCGCGTGCGGAGTGTTAATCTGCTCCAAATGGGCCTGGCGGTCCTCGTGGTGTGTCTGTGGGTTGTCTGTGGCTCAGACCTGCTAACGGTGAATTGTTTGTGTAGCGCTTCCCCCCCCCCCCCATATCACCGTCACGATGGTGGCCTTGTGACGGCCATGTTATTAACTTGGCAGTTATACCACATTCATTACAGTAGGTTAGGCCCGACCCACTCATTTGAAAATCAAATGGGCCATATATATGCAGCCCTAATTATTGGACTGTCACTTTGTCCGGCGTGATTGCGAAACGGGCAGGCGGACGAGTCTAATGCATTTGCATAAAAAGTCATTGTGCTACCCCAAGAATGGAAGGAGCCCGCTTTAAATGCACCCCCTTGCATTCGACCCCCCCCCCCCCCCCCCACACACACACACAGAAATCCGTACCCCTCTCACCTCCAGTACTCATGCACGCCAGTGCCGTGACAGTTGACAAAAAAAATCCTCCATTTTCTTTCTTTTTTTCGCCTCTGGCTTTGTTATGGGGGCCGAGGAAGTTTATCTGGTTATTTATTGCGTATTTACTCCGGCGACCCGGGGATTTCCGGTATGTTCTTAACTTATCAGTGTTGGCTGTGTGTTTTCGTCTTTTTTTTTTTTTTTTTTTTGTTTTTGTAATCGATGTAATTTTGCAAAATATGTAAAGTGCCCCCGTGAATCACTGTGGCCCCTCTCATGGGCCGAGACCCATATGAATTCACTAACAGGCTGGAATTTGGCGAGCCCATTTTGGGTGGCTCCTCCTCCCCCATAATAGCACAAACAGATCTGTGGAAGGGGGATAGGGTGGGGGGCTCAGATATTAACCCCCCCCCCCCCATGAATAAATGCATTTCATCACGGTCGTCTGCCTGCCCTCTTCTGAGCGTAGAATGTGGGAGGTGGTGCATTCGAATGGTGTCAGCTTTCACCTGCACGCGGATTACAATGGAAATCTTTCAGAGGTCCGACCGAGAGGACGGGACTAATTAAAGCATAAAGACAGACGAGTGCAGGGACACAAAGGAGGGGGGTCAGGGTGACCCCCATTCATTAATCCTCATAGATATTAATAGGAAGTCTCTTCCGTGGTCATAACCAGATGGTCATTTTCTGCATTTGGGGTGGGGGGGAGCTTTGGCTCCCGTTCATGTGCCGGTGTACAGTTGGAGCGTTTTGTTTAATTGGACAACACGCCCCC
>JABFEB020000132.1:12115688-12127043 GCA_019775895.2 Stomatorhinus ivindoensis
GGGGGCGCTTCATGATGCCCGGGGTTCTCCAACTAGCAGTTTGTGATTATCAGAGGAATCACAGAAGCTAAACCTCTGCTTGTGACAGAAGGTTGCTGATTCAAGGCCCAGGCTCAGGAAAGTAGTCACATGGCTGTGGGCCCTTACCCCCCCCGCAGCTCCAGGGCAGCTCCATGTTGGCTGACCCTGTGCTGTGACCCCCAGTCTTACTTTCCCCTGTATTTGTGCCTGAAGGTGAAGCACTCCAATGTACCTGTACATTATAGCAGATAAAGAATAATTTAATTGTATACTGCCTGACATCCATAGCGATTAAGCTCTCGCGCGGCTGGATTGTGAACTGAGCCAAGGCCCGGGAGCTGGGCTCCTGGGGCCCTCGGAGCACTACTGGCTGTGAGGCGTAATATTTATAGTGCAAGTCAGCGGTGTAAAGATGCATTTTGATGAATTGATCATTCAATGCACCCATCTCTCCGAATCGATTTTTGGGGGCAAAATACAGATAATCCTATTTATGGGCTGTGTGCTCATGCACTGCAGGTAAATGCGCAAAATTGCAGCGCCGGCACACAATTTTCCAAAATGTTGGGTAACGGGATAATCCTCGTTAATATTCACAAATGAAGCGCTTTGTGATGATCTCGATGATCTTTGAGCAGTGATGCTTTCGGAAATGCCGATCACTCTCTCTAATGCTTAGGATAATCTTTGCACTACAATGCAAACTGTTTGTAGCACTAAAATTGCGTCCTTTTTGTTGTGGTAGCAGACCCTGAAGTAGCTGGACAGGTAGCTAAGTAAAACGTAATGTTAACCTTAGAGATGGACGGCATGTTGGGTAACGTATCAGTATTGGCTGATATTCATAAAAAATTTATATATCAGCGTTAGTCCAATGTTTCAATTGTGGCCAATATTTAAAACTAAAAGCACAGTGGCTAAATTGGTGCAGAGGATTGTAGTCGATGTCCAGCCATTTTCTGTAGTGGAGGATGAGGGATTTCATTGGCTCATTTACCACTTATAAGAGCTTTCAGAGTACTGGGCCGTGACGTGTTTATAATTCATTATTATATCTGGTCTCCTGAGATCCATGTTTCGTTTTCCACAGAATAATAAACGATGTAACGTCATTCTGCTAATCCCCCCCCCCCCCCAAAAGCTAGTGCTCCCTTTAATGCGTTTTATTTTCTTCTGTTCAGTTCAGTAGTTGTTCTCCCTGTTTAATAATAACAATAAAAGTTAATGTTCTGCGATTTTAGTTTCTTTGTATTCCATTTATAATGTGTAATTAATTTCCCATGGTCATATTTGTGATTTTTTTCCCCCAGCAAAGTTAAAGGATTTAATTTAGGCTATCAAAATAATTGATTAATCAAATTGAATCGTGATAGAAATGAAAGATTTCTGATGCATCAAGTCGTTAATCGCAGTGGAATCAAACTGCGGCCAGTGATTTACAGGCCTACTGTAAATTCATCATCAGCCCTCCCGGCACTTCAGTCATTAGGTTATAAGCTGAGCATCAAAGCCCTTTGGCCCCTCTGCATGCACAGTGGTGCACGATTAACAACCGGGTCACTGGCCTCTGTCCACAATACACTGCTGACATTATCGCTACTACTACTACTACTACACCAATATATGTGGTCATTCAAAATCTTGCATAATTTACAAGTTTGTATCCAAGACATTCATTTTTAGGGAAATTGTCTCCTTGTGTCCCTTCGACTCTGGCAAAGAATGATGGCTAGCTAGCTTGCCAGATAAGTGTAAAAGATGTTCAGAGAGATAGACAGGCTGGCATTCAGACAGACAGACAGACTGGTAACATTAGTTAGACCTGACAATTCAAAACATAGTAAGCTAGTGAAAATATAACTAGCAATCATTTTATTCCCTTGGCTCCACTACAGCCATGAAATGTAACATTAGGTCCTTATTATTAAAATTACAGGATGTTAACATGCACGTCCATGTTGAGGTACGTTAGCTAGCTATATGGATGTGGTCATCATCTCAGCTGATGCTCTACATAAGACCCAACGTTTTCATGTTGTATTGACGTCGTGTCGTTGTTTATCCAAAACTTGCTTTTAGTAACACTGCTTCTTTGTGTCAGTCAGAAATGATGGCTAATAATGCAAGTTCTGCAACTTGTCAGATATAGTTAGCTAGTGCTAGATGTGACCGACCACAGCATAGCGAGCCGGCTAGAATATGAGGGCATGTAGCGGGCCGGCTAGCATATGAGGGCTTGTAGTGGGACGCAGAGCCTTTACTTTGTATGTATACTGCACCTGTATGTACCCCTCATCCACCATTTAGTGATGGGGGAGGGGGGGCGTGCTCCAAGGTGCCTGGGGGCCTCACTGGGCCAGGATCTGACCCTACTATTTTGCTATCGCGCACGCTGCTCCTAACTCTCAATGTCAAAGCACGAAGGGGAAGCGGACGTCTCAATTTGTGGTCGGGATCCGCGAAAGCTGCCCTCTTGGTTATTAATTTCATGGACTAAAATATTAAAATGTATGCAAATGTGACATTTACATCACAATGTGTAAGAAAAAAGCAACTTATTCTAAGTGCTGAGCATTCTACATTATACATCATTTTCTGTTATGGTTCACACTGCGGTTCGATGCTGTAATTAGCAATTACGTACATGCAGTTTTTGCATAATTGGGTGTTAATGCGAGAAATTGGTGTCCTTTTATTTTTTATTTTTATCAAAGTTTGTGTTCTGTGACATCACTGTGTAATTATGGCCTGTAGGTATAAAGATGACAGAGTCCAGTATAATCAGAAAGGTTAATGTATACAGGAAGAATGTGTGCTGTCCGTTTTTCTGAAGTGAATTCAACCAGTTGTAAATGTTACACAAATGTTAAGTGTAACTTAAGTGTTGCTGCATGTTGTGATTCACTGCGTAAATGGAGATAAAATAAGTGCTAAATAAAGATGTTAAAGGTTAAAATGCCGATGTTGAGTAGTAGTGGAGCATGACAAGCCTTGTTTTTGAGATCTGGAAATAATCAGCAAGATGAGTGCTTGTCGCAGGCCGATGAGAGTGGGCCGATGAGCGCGGCCGTCAGGCCGGTGAGAGCGGGCCGGTGAGCGCGGGCGTCGGGCCGGTGAGAGTGGGCGTCGGGCCGGTGAGAGTGGGCGTCGGGCCGGTGAGAGCGGGCGTCGGACCGGTGAGCGCGGGCCGGTGAGAGCGGGCGTCGGGCCGGTGAGAGTGGGCGTCGGGCCGGTGAGAGCGGGCGTCGGGCCGGTGAGCGCGGGCCGGTGAGAGCGGGCGTCGGGCCGGTGAGCACGGGTGAGCGAGTGCAGGCCAGCCAGACCAGACAGGACGGTCTAGACTCAGTTCTGACACCGCTGGATCCTGGCCGCCTTCGGTCCCCAGCACATCCCTGTGGACCTTTGATAAGCCTGTGAAAAATTGCCTGTTATTCCAGCTTTCATGTACGTGCGCCTGGGATCCTCTTAAATTGGTCCCCATGTAGGACATGCTGGGCTCATGTTGGGCTGTACTGGTGGGGTGTACTGGGTCATTTACTGGGTCTTTCTGGCACAGCTCCTAGTGAGGATGAGGAGCAGTGAGACACTCAGTCATGTTATGTGAGTGGGACCCCGTCCAGGGGGAGGACTGTGTCGGTTTTATGTGTGGATGGCTGTGTATGTGCATGCATGCCGGTGTGTGTGGGTTTGTATTTAATATATTGTGGGGATTGATAACCTGGTACTTTTTAGCTTGTGGGGACATTTTCCAGGTTCCCAACACTATATACTATATAACTCAATTTTATAAAAAAGTCTGTGAATGCAATTAAAATACTAAAGTAGCATTAAGTCTTTTGTCGTATTTGGTTACTTATGATGACTGTTGGGGCCGGGTTAGGTTTAGGGTTAGGGTTAGCAAAGTGAGGAATTGGGTTGTGCCCTATAACAGTGCATTATGTAATAATGCTGAATCTTGTAATGACAGATTTTAGCAAAGTTTCACATAATGTGGTGTATTACATTATTTTATATTGCATTAACCTATTAACCTATTAATTTCTGGTGACTTCTGTCACATCAGCATGCGTTGGTGGTCCATTTTGGGTGACTTCTGTATCTCTGTGACAGAATAACAGGTGAAGGTTCAACTAAACAATGACACAGAAAATCAGGTGGGCTGGCTGACTCATTTACGAATGAGGTTATAAACTACTTTACAAAAGGATTTTGAGAAACACTCATTTATCATCGAATGATCTTTAGTTTGAGGTAACAAACTACTTAAATATCAAAAAGCTTTCGGGGGAAATACACGCCTGACAATTTACCCGAATTTGCCAGATGAAAATGTTAGATTTTGTCTGTTTATTACATAATGCAGTGTTGTTACATTTTTGCATTCTTACATGCCCATGGAATGAATGAACGGTCTCCACAAAGATATGAATACAAACGCCTGTCCTCCCGCCTGCCTGCCTGCTTGTCTATCTGTCTGTCTGAATGCCCGCGTATCTGCCTGAGTGTCTGTCTCTCTGAATGCCCGTCGATCTGCCTGAGTGTCTGTCTCTCTGAACGCCTGTCTCTCTGAATGCCTGTCTTTCTGCCTGAGTGTCTGTCTCTCTGAATGCCTGTCTCTCTGAATGCCCATCTATGTGCCTGAATGCCTGTCTCTCTCAATGCCCATCTATCTGCCTGAGTGTCTGTCTCTCTGAATGCTTGTCTCTCTGAATGCCTGTCTTTCTGCCTGAGTGTCTGTCTCTCTGAATGCCTGTCTTTCTGCCCGAGTGTCTGTCGCTCTGAATGCCTGTCTTTCTGCCCGAGTGCCTGTCTCTCTGAATGCCTGTCTTTCTGCCCGAGTGCCTGTCTCTCTGAATGCCTGTCTTTCTGCCTGAGTGCCTGTCTCTCTGAATGCCCGTCTATGTGCCTGAATGCCTCTCTCTGAATGCCTGTCTCTCTGCCTGAGTGTCTGTCTCTTTGAATGCCCGTCTATCTGCCTGAGTGTCTGTCTCTCTGAATGCCTGTCTCTCTCAATGCCTGTCTTTCTGCCCAAGTGTCTGTCTCTCTGAATGCCTGTCTATCTGCCTGAGTGTCTCTCTCTGAATGCCTGTCTCTCTGCATGCCCGTCTATGTGCCCGAGTGTCTTTCTCTCTGAATGCCTGTCTCTGTCTGACCCTCCTTTACACTTGTTACATAGTACTCACTCACTCTCTTCCTGACTGTTCCCTTTGTCTTATTTCTGCTCCCCTTCTCTCTTTCTCTATCCTTGTCCCTTTCACCCCCCCCCCCATATAAGGTACAGGTTTGTTCCAGTATGTCAGCTCTTTGACCCCCCCTCCCCCTTCACATCCACCTTCTGAGATTACAGTCACACAAGGGTGATGAATTCAATCAGCCGTGTCTTTAACCCCGTTCACTCAGACACCTGCCCCGTGATCCCATTCAGATCGGGCCAGTGGCGGACTGGAGGTGTGGGTCTTCGTATTCTGACTCCGCTGTGTTGCATTCACTCCCCTGGCCACTGTGCGTTTTATGTGATGGTGCAGGAAGTTTTCAGGTGAAGCTTGACTCCAGAATAGGCGAGGAATGATGTCTGCAGATGTTCGACTCGTTCCTCTACACAGCTGGGTTTGACCCTGGTGCTGACTGACTCTCCGTCTGTGTCCTCGGCCCTCCCAGCTGTATGTGAAGCTTCGCTGTGATGACGCCGCCCTGCTGGAGCACGTGGACCAGCTCCTAGCTGAGCTGCACCCCGGCATGGAGGAGGTGGGCTCTGAGGATGAAGACCTCCCACTGGATAACATCGGTGACGACTTTGTGCAGAGCAGCGACGAGGAGGCGGCCATGGAGCACTGATCTGAGCCCCCTCCGCCCCCCCACTCAGCTTCCTGTCTGCTTCCACCATTTTCACACCCTTTGTTGCTGAAGCAGCATCAAGGATTCGCCTTCAGGCTGGAGCAGAGCGACAGCAGAGAGCGCTCAGCGGTGATTCCGTGAGGGACGGAGTCGCACTCCATCGGCCAGACCCCAGTGACAGATGCTGCTCAGATACCACACAGGTCTATAATCTTAATAAAGAGCCTGTCAGAAAGACAGACCCAGTTGCTAGAAGAAAATTCTTTCTGGGATTAAACCCCTCCAGTTACATGCAGTCTCCTTCTTCGGTGAAGTAATTTCTCTGCATTTTAAATCGGGATCATATAGGAAGTTAATTACCCTCATCATGCCGTGCAGCCATAAATTCCTTAGGGCCTCTGTTTCATTACGAAGCTGTGCTTGCAGGTTTTGGAAAGTGGTAGAAGCGCAGCCCGTTTGGGCACGGCTGAGTTTCTGGGGAATAGCAGTGCCCGTTCACCTGCGTTTTTGTAAGAATAGCTATGCCTGATAAAATCCTTTTGTAGCGGCCTCTGTCGTTCACTGCCCATCTTAAAGTCGATTCTGAGGGTCCTGTCTTCTTTGTACCCAAGTGCGGCCCCCTTTAAAGGCCCCCCCGCCACACCACACATGCCTGTTAAAGCTGCACGACGCACGACACCCTCCTGAGGAATTAAATCCTCGGACGCTCATCAAGGTCGCCGTGTCTTACAGCCTTAAATAGCCGAACGCCAAAGTCCTTCATGTCAACGGCTGGCAGAGGAGAGACTAGAGCCTCAGGTAAACAGTGGGGGGGAACTATTGCTCTCCTGCAACCCTCACATGCAACATCTCCATATCATGTCTCTCCATGTCTCTGTTCCTTCACGCGACTTTCTGAATGAAATCTGACAAGTCTCGACAGCTCGGAAATCTATGCTGAAGATTTTTCTCGTAGGAGTGTTTGTAATTATAAATGCACAAAATAAACTTTAAAAAAAAAAAAAAATGGTGTGCTCCAATTTCTCACGGTGCAAAGGCTGAGTCATCTCAATGCTTAATGCGGTGTTCATGAAACAGCACCCCTCCCAAGGACCCGTCCTGATTGTCATCGTAAAAACAGATCCGATCGAATTTAAGGATCATGAAGAACGAGCCAACTAAAAGAAAATCAGCAGTGAGAAAAGAGGAAGCAGTGTCCTGCTTGTAATGTTTATTAAATTTCAGTGCTTCTCTTTAAAATAAATATATGGTAGTATAATATTAAAGAAATGAGGAAAAAAGCACAAGCGTGAAAGCATGGTATCTGTCACGGGAAATAAATCCTAGCATGATCAATATTAATACCAATCTTTCAGTAAACATAAACCAAACATTATGTACAAAAATGGATATTTCAAAATATATTTACAAAATGCAGCAAATCATATTATCAAGTATTCTAAAGCCTTTCTTTGACATGTTTGAAAATACGAGTACAGCAGTAGCGATGACTGAGAAGCTGCTTCACTCTGGAGGCGACCTGTATGTTTTTGGTAGTGAAAGTCTCTCTCTCACTCAGTCCAGCAGTTAGAGAACCTGAATACCCACTGTTCTGAGAGACCGCTTTTTCTCTGCCATTTTCCTTCCTACTCTGACCAGAAATTAATGACACAGGGTAACATTATGGGATGCCGAGGCACGCTTGAGCACACGAGCTATCTGCATGAATGTCAGAGCGAGAGAGGGAGAGGACAACATGTCTCGAGACATACGCACCTTCAGTGGGGGAGTCTGAGTATTTGCATTAGTGTATAATCAAACAGCAATCCAACAAGTTAGCCATTGTGAATATATTAAATACTGTCACCCAAAAAAAATAAAAATAGTAGTAGCAGTAACACACTCCTCATAACAGAGCACGTTCCTCAGAAAGGGGAGAAATCCGTAGCTTGACAGTCAGTGTTGATTATGGTTACGCTGCATGATAAAAAGCATTAAAAATGTATCTGAGTGCCTCTCCTACTGTGCCAAATGCAGAAACATTGCTACTTCTAACAACGTTAGATTTACGTTATGAACACGTAACACCTGCTTTAAATATTTATACCACATATAAATAGAAAAAAGCAAACCACCATCGATAGGTCTTGCACATCCCTTTCGTACCCAAATAAAATTAAGGAGAAACCATATTAAAATTCCTGTTGTAGGTGAAAGCGTTGAATACATAGAGGACAGTACCACAGCACTTGATGACCTACATATGTCTAGGCTCTTCTCAGTAGAGTTTTGAGCAGCATATTTTTGGACAGTTTTGGAAGGATGACAGTCACGACTTCTCCTGTCGTTATCGATGCATGCCAGATGACCAGGAACAAACACCTTTCCAAGTAGATGCCCAGATCTCAGATCCTTGCATGTATAAGATGAGCCCTGTGATTACGGCCAAGTTCTTTAAAAAGTCACCGGTTAGAAAAAAAGAAAGAAAAAAAAAACTCGACATGCAGAGGCCTGACTGTGAGAAAAGCTGGAGAGAAAGCAACAGCAGCCCTGAAGAGATCACATTAAGATCCAGACCGCATGCGTTCACCCGGCGATAAACAGGATTCCATGTCACAGCAGGGCTCTTGAGTTCTCCATGGCCTTTGTGTACGACTGGCTTCCCCGGGTCCTACTAGAGCACGGCAGCATGGATGTCAATGTGGACTATCCAGGAGCGAGGACTGAACAGGGCTCCACCCTGCAGCCTCATTTCAAGCTTTTCTTGGATGACGCAGGCCTCTTGACCTGCCACAGGTGATTGTGGATGGTGAGAGCGTCCACACTGACGGACACCGTCTTTGCTGGGATGACCGTGAACTGCTTGCGGTCTGAGCTGTACTTGTAGAGCTTGTCAATCATCTTCTTGTTGATGCACTTGGGTCCGGTGCCTGTGAGCTTGAGGATCTCTTCAGTATCAGGGAAGAAGGAGTACAAGGCCCGAAACTGGCAACCGCCATCACGGAACAGGATCATGAGGTGGTTCGACTCACACTTCTCCAGCTCCTACAACAGGCAATGATTTCATTAAGGTTAAACTCCATGGGCCGGTTTCCCGAACAAGGATTAAGACTAGACTTGGTCTAAATTGCCGTTTCAATGGAGATTCACTATTGTAACTCAAAGCTAGTCTAGGCTTAATCCTTGACTGGGAAACTGGCCACATGTGTTTCAGTCAAACCTGAGAAGCCCATAGACACAAAACAGAGCTTTTTACGGAGGTGTTCTCTCCGACTTTGCTAACAAAACTACGTGGTGGTTTAAACGGAGACAAAGACGAGGGGATAAAGCAGAATGCGTACAGACCTCAAGGATGGAATTTTTCTGGGGCTCGTTGACCTTCCCAGCCAAACAGCAGTGAGCAATGGCATTGTGGATTATGGGTTTGTTGGACTTAGCGCTGGGCTCCTTAAACAGCTTGGGGCCTACAGGACAAGAAATTCCAGCTAAACTGAGTGATACTGCAGTGAAAAGATTAACACAGACATATAAAGAAAAACTCCCATTTATAATACACAACTCCAAACAAAAGCACCATTACCTTTTAAAGCCATTAACCAAAGCTGGCAAAGCTAAAGTAGCAGAGCTACACTATTATGACATAATGCCTGTCCTTGAGCATTCAGCAGGCATTGCGACTTACCACTGTACTCTGCCACGGATGTAATGGAGGAGGCCGTGGACCCGTTGTCCCAATCCCGCTCCGTGTTGCGGCTGGCATTCCGACTTAGCACCGGGAAAGAGTCAATAGAGTCACCCCTATAATCAGATGAGAGGTTCACGTCTAACTTCTGGCTCCTTTTGGTTTAGTCTCAAGATAGTCTGCAAACTAGAGTACTGGGAACTGAATAGTGGGGAATGAGAGGGACTGCACATCTGCCACATCCACATCCCTTAATCTACTAACATCACTGATCCCTTCACATCCATGTTTTTAAAAACATCTGCATGGCCACTCAGCAGAAGGGGATAATGCTGTGATTCTCAGAGGAATAAAGTTTCTCTTGTGCAGAAAGCATTTCCAATTAAATTAGTCACCATTCAGTTCCCAGGTCCATTTCTCAAGTTGCGGTGGTAATTTGATAAACAAAAGACCTCATATCATCCAAAAAAATACCTTCAGTTCCCCGTATTGAAAAATATAAAATGCATATTTAGCAAAATACATTTTCACATTTAAGGTCAGGGTTTTTGGTTTCTTAGTAACTTTCCATTTCATAAGCACATTATAGATAAATCCAAATTTCCAAAAATTAATCCACGTAATCTTAATAAATATGATAATTCCATGATAGACAACAAACATTTGGCTTGCAACTTTCATGGCGAAATCTGTATTGCATGTTACTGTGCACCCAGAACCCTACGGAAAATCAGAGATACAAGGTTAATCAAAGTTTCAGTCGCAGCAGCATGTAACCACCTTCGAGGAGTCATCGACGAAATGCCATTGTGAAATATGATAGGGGTGGGGAAGGCTTGGTATGAATAGACAGACATAATGAAGTGTTAGCATGTGCTGTGAGCCTCAGATGAAAGGTGCAGCGATAGCCTCACCGCTGGGAGCCGCCGCCCCCGGAATTGACACTCTCGGCCTCTGTGGTGGCAGCAGAGGCCAGTGAGAGACTGGAGCCAGACTGGGCGCTGCTCAGGTTGTCAGCTACAGAGGAGGCCGTACAAAGAAAGAAAAAAATACAAAATCAGTTGAAAGCCAGCTTCCATTAACACCTCACACCTGCTGCTAGACATGTTGGGACCATTTCTGACTCATTTCTATTTAGTGAGTCTTAACACCATTGCAAGACTCTTAAAAAAAATTAAGATTTCTCGGCATCTCACACACTTTACAGATATTCCAGTTCATTTACATACTCCGCCTAACACTTCCTGTCACAGAAAAGGCACGAATTGACTGCAATACCCAGCAGCAGAGTCTGGAACACAAAAGCGGCACCGATACGGATCGTTAACATGGCTTGGGCATATTTGCAGCTAGACCCTATTAAAATAATAGCATGTCCTGCAGGATACAGATGTGTAATTCGGTTTCAGCGCTGAGCTATTCTTCTGGCAGGTGAGAGCGTCAGGAAACCACACATTCAGCTAGCGGCCACCCAGATGCAGGCCGTGCTGGAGCGGAGCGGCCGCTTACGGGTGGAGGAGCACTTGGAGTAGGTATCGCTGCTGGACTCTCCCCGGTGCACCGACTTGGGCCGCTGCCTCTTAGGCCGGCTCTTGGGCTTGGCCAGGCCCTGCTCCTCAATCATCTCCTGCTGCTTCCGCCTCAGGTACTCCTGCTTGATCAGCTCCCTCCGGGCCTTCTCCTCCTCCTTCCTGATTCGGTCTTCCTCTGCTTTTCGCCTGGGGGGGGGGACACACTCTGGTTTACTCCTCCTGGAAAACACCCTTAACACTAGAAAGACTGACTGGGTCAATTGACCCAAATCAAACAAAATCACTGCTATTTCTCATTGAAGTTCT
>JABFEB020000132.1:12149604-12160115 GCA_019775895.2 Stomatorhinus ivindoensis
CTGTGAGCTGAGAGTAACTCCTGTCTGCCTCAGTCTCTCCTGCCTTGTGAAGGTGGGGGCAGGGGGTGGATTTACAATAATCTTGAAGCGGATGAAAGCTAATGTGTCCGTGAAAAGAAACCGATAATCCAGGCATTTGGGGTCCCGACCCTCTTGACGTTGTATTTTTTCCGAAGCCCAGAGACTTCAGTTTAATTTAAGCTTTTGTGGGATGAACCGCCATTGTGTGATCAAATGATAAGCAGCCGATTGCTGGTGAGATCTTTGCAATCCCGATTAAACGAGTTACCTTTAACATAATAGTCATGACAGGCCTTCAGGCAAGTTAAACTTTCTCTGTCAGGTATTAAATAGGAAACAGTGATCTGTATGCATCCCAGAGACCCGCACTGGGCTGGATCTCTTTGTGTCGCTCTGTCAACAATGGTCCAACTCATATGCATGAGGTATTTACTTCTGACATGAAGAATCCAGGTCGATGTCAGCTGAATAGCCTTTTCTGCTAGGACTGTAGATTAGGATGGTCCTTAGCTATGAGTCAAATGCAAAATGCAAGCTTTTCATGCATTCACCCTTTTATTATGTGACACAATGTAAGTATTCCTGGTCATTATTTTTCCGTATTTTTATTGATGTTTAAAGGTTGCTTTACAAGATCAACGTCTGTAACTGTAAATTATCAAAACATGACCAGGAGGCTCTTTTAAAAGGGAGAACTCGCCAGTTTATTATAGCCCTAAAAAGGCACTGAACAAGCCTCGGAACCCAATGTAACAAAGCAGCAAGGTTACATGCTGGAGAATATGGTGGAAAACTGGTGGGTAATTTATACAATAACTAGAAATGCAAGGATCGGTCAGGGTTCACACAAGGAGAAATCACACACTCAGCATTCGTATTGTGTGTGATTAGCATGTGAGGATGTATTAACAATAAGAACAACAACAACCAAATAAGGGGTTATTTACAATGTCCCAGCATGCCCCGGTACTACACTACCCCCCACCCAGAGTTCGACTGTCCCAGCAACCAACACCATAGACGTTTCTCCACCATACCCATGGGCATGTCATGAATGAATGGTGGCCAGCAGTCCTCTCCCTCCTGGGAAGGCTGACGTGTGGAGCAGCTGGGGATTGCTGCCAGACCTGGGCTGCCAGCGGGCTCTGGCGGTGCGGCTTCCCCCTGCCTCAGCCCTTCTTCTTGCTTGACTGTGTGGAGACCTGTTGCGGACCCCCAGGCTGGATCTCTCACCGGGCCTCCAGCTTGCTGGATTGGGAGGCCCCACTCAGCCGCTCAGTACCCACTGGCCCTGGCTGCACTGCTTCTCCACCTCGCCACACTCCCTTGCCACCTCAGTCTCCAAGGAGAGGCACGCAACCTCCTGCTCTGCAGACTCGTGTAACTGCTCGTAGTCCTGCTGGTCCCTTTCTCACTACTTGTTCAGCTTGCGGCATTCCTGAGCTAACCCGACCTCCCGGCTGCGGCACGCCAACTCACACTCAAGCAGAACAGCCTCCATCTGCTGCCTCTGTTGGTCACACTCGCAGCTGGGGTCACGCTGCATCTCCTCACAGCTGATGGTTGGGGAGCCCTCAATTGACGGTGAGTGGTCGGCTCCTTGGAGAATCCAGCCTTGGTGGATGATGTTGAGGAGCGCGCACTCCAGCCTTGGTGGATGATGCTGAGGAGCGCACACTTCCCAATTCTGATACCAATGCAGCACCAAGCAGATTAATGCATTACAGTGTTGGCATACAGTGTTAACAGATAGACTCTATTCAAGGGAACAACATGCCCTTTTATTATAGCCCTGAAAACAACTAACACAAGCACTGAACAAGCAGCAGTGCCTAGATGTAACAGGGGAAAAACATGGAGGTTAGATGCTGGACAATTATATATACACATGGTAGGTAATTTACAGAATAACTAGAGACGCATGTGGATCAGACATTGTTCACACAAGATACGGGTAAATACACACTTGACAATTGGGAATGAGAACTAACAATTGAAATATCAACAACAACTAGACTACAAGGGGCTATTTACAATGTCTCAGCATGCTCCAGCGCTAGAATGCTAAATTAAGGGCAAACAAAATGGCACCTGTAACAAAGAATATTTATTTAACTAAAAAAAAGAAGAATTTTTCCAAAATAAGTAAGAGTGCAAAGTGCAGTTTGTAGTCAGCGATCAATAAATTGACACCATGGTTAAACATTTGAGATGGTTAAGACCTAGATTAGTCATTTTTTTGCATGGTAGCATCAAAAGTGCTCTCGACCATATTTCTTAATATTTAATCAATAAAAAAAAAATCAAGAATTTAAACTACAAAAGAACAACAAAAGGCGTTATTTTAAAAAGTTCTTATTACATTGTTGAATTTTTAAACATCAGTATTTTTCATGGCCTATTTTTAATTTAAATGAATGCTAAGAAATACCATTATAGCAACTGAGGAAATAAAACGAGTACAGAAAAATAACAATCAAATGAAATGCCTGGGAGAGTCTTACCAATGGTGAATGATTAAACAAGGCTTTAACCATTCGAGCTGCTTCCAACCCCTAAACGTGCTTGAAAAATCATCCAAAAAATCCTGAAATGTTTTCTCATATAAGATGACAATTTTGGTGGTGAAAAGCAGCATTTTTAAATGCGGGGTCACCCTGCTGTAAATTGTGGTTGCATGTGGGACCAACCAGCCCTTCAGAAGAAATGTGCCGGACCTGTTATGTGAATTCATGCAATTTAGTGTTTATTATATATTTAATTTATATTTTGTTCATAAGAATTACTTTGCATCCCAATAATCGTGGCATGTGTGGTTTGGTTACAAGTAAGTATTTCATAATGAGGGATTTTTTTTTTGCTGGAATAAATTTAGATCAATTTTTCATTGTGAGATTAAGCTAATTCACCAAAAGGTGATTTTTCTTCTAACCCTTTTCGCTGATCTTTACCTAAGCTGCTAATAATTGTTAAGGGGACTGTACTCTCAATGGCTCTATTCATACACACTGAGGCCCGTTCCTGCCTCCCACCTAATTTGCTGTGTGGATGAGTAGGCTGTTTGTTCTTCATAGGCTACCCAGTAAACTGGCCACTGACTGTAATTTGTGTGTGTGTGTATATATATGCATATATATATATATATATATATATATACACACACACACACACACATATATATATATATATACACACATGTGTAAATATATATATATATATATATATATATATATATAACAGTCAGTGGCCAGTTTATTGGGTAGCCTATGAAGAACAATATATAAACTGTACACAGCACCATTAGTTGTTTTTTAACGTGACAAATAAACAAAACATCAATTCATTATGTGCTGCTCTTCAGCTCTTGTTTGTGTCAACCTGATAAATTCTTACACCACATGACACCTTTTTAGATGAAATATCCCATGATGCTCTTCAATGTTCATGACCAGAAGTGAAACAAAGGCGTGAATAATCAAATAAACGTGCAGCCAGGAGGGGGCCCTGAGGTGTGCGACTGACACATATGATCAAAGCGACGTGGTGTCTTGTCCGCCTGAATTATGGATTTTTTTGGAATTCTGGCTAGGGATGGGGGGGGCTAACGCTGTGTCTGTATCGATCGGACCAGTCAGGTGAAAAGACGAGGGCCAGTCATGAGTACAGCTCAGCTGGCATGTGCTGATGAAGGAGAAGGTTAGTGGTCGCCCCGCTGGACACTCCGCATCCGTCCTGGTTTGCTTTATCCCCCGTCACGCAACAACGGCGCATGAGAACGGCAATCGCTCCAACCTGACTTAATGGTTGCTGGCAGCCAGCGAGATGGATTGGCGCACTGCAGATCTCTGTGCCTGGCCTGCTGCCGTCAGGGAGTCACTTCCATAACGGGAATTTCACCGGCGTATCACTGTGGAACCACCTGGAGCTCCAGGGTACTCTTAACCTCTTTATCTTTTCCAAATATTTTAAAAAGTCAGAGTTGCACACTTACATGGAGATAGAGGACTTCTACGACTGGCCGTCACCCAGCTTGGGAGCTACTGGTCGGATCTGCAGGAATGTGCTGCAGCCTATAGTGCGCTTGGCATTCGACTGTAATTACAAAGAGATTAACCGCACCTTGATATGAGCGCAGCCGTCATGGTATGACAGGCAGCCGTCGGCCCTAATGAGATGGGAATAAAACCTTTGGGGGCGGGGGAGAATACCACATGTGGGGCGGGGGAGAATACCACATGTGGGGCGGGGGAGAATACCACATGTGGGGCGGGTGAAGGACACACTTGTGGGAGATGATGAAGAAAAGCCCTGTGTTGGTGAAACAGGGCGACGTGCTGAGTGTGAAATGGGGAGGGGGCCTTGCAGGTGGAATGCTGAATGAACAGGGTGACCCCCTGGATCTTTAACTAGCAGTGTTTCCCAGTCCAGTCCTTGGGGAGCCACAGCTCCCAGTAGGAGCAAAAAATGTGGACTGTGTGTGGGTCCCTGGGGACCGGATTGGGAAGCACTGCTCTAGACTGGTTGGCGGAGTAGCCTCGGCTGAAGCTCACAGGAAGGGTGTCTTAACTCCTGGAAGATCCAACTGTCCCTAAAAAGTGAACCTGGAACATGCGGTCGGACTGAGCTCTCACACTTATTGCATAGCCTGGGCACCCTTCCCACAAATCATAGTAGTCACACTCCTCACAGCTGAAGTGGCCTGGGGCAGGTGGCCTTGTCGCCCCCTCATGGTAGCTGTCCTCGGCCTCCATAGTCCCCGGTGCACGGCTTAGATCTGGAGCACAGATTAAACTTTCATGCTAAGGGGGAAGCAAACGGCGGCTTGGACGGCTTCTCCTAACAGCTGCTAATTATCGCTGCTCCACATTTTAGGCAGTCTTTTTGAACTGATGTCCCGCGGATCTGGCATGGCTGTCCCCCTCTGAGTAATTACAGCACAGGGAGTGGGGCGGGGTGGGGGGGGGGTTGGCTGGAGCCCCCACAGGCCTCTCCTGCTGCCTCCCATGCACACCAAAAATCATTTAATTCTTTCAAAAGTGAGGGGGGGTGTATTTATATGGCATTGTTTGTTTTTATGCTTATCTCCCACCCACATGTTTACTCGCCTGTCGAGGGCTGTAAGTAACGACTGCGCTCCTCTCGTGTGACCTCCCAGGCCATCTGTGACGTCTGTGGTTGGGTTCGCCTCCGGCATGGCAATTAGTGGCACCCGGACCCACCAAATAACAGACCGCTTTGATCTCCTGTTGGTGGCGGCCTCCGTCCACTTTTATCTGCGCGGTGACAGCGTGCGGCCAAGTGCTTGGGTACCTGGTTCTCTACCGAGGAGCCTGGCTGCCCGATAAAACCATCATATCGAGGTGTAACGGCACAGTAAAGGGTGGGCAGCCAACTAGGGGCATGGGCATGACAACTTAACTTTACATACCTGTAAGTGACAAACTTTCGCCCGCATTTGACATTCAAGCTACCTCACCCTTCTGAAATGTTTCTCAAAGAAAAGGAAACTTCAGGCTTCAAGTAAGGAATTAGCTCTTTCAAGGGCAGCCGACGGTGATGTCCTAGCTGGCTCTGACCATGTTGCCTGCAGACAGAGCAGAGCAAACTCACCCGCAAACGTAACATCACTCATTCCCTGGGACTGATGCCTTTGCGCTCAGGATGCTGCGTCAGAGCTGCACCTGTGCTCTGAACTTCACAGGATCGAGAAAAGAAGCTCACTTACAAAAACGACTTCCATCTTTAATGCTTTTATCACCATATGTTACACACGCACGCCAGGTACTGACAAATTTGGGGAAAATAACAGTAAACAAAAAAAAAAAAATCAGTTTCCAAAGGGTATCGTACAGTCACGTACAGATTCGTGTGCCTTTCGTCAGCAAATGGTTTTTATTTACATTACAAAGTACAGAAATACAGTTCGTCATATTTTAAATATGTTCAAAAATATTATTGCGTTTCCCTACTTTTCCATTCGTGCATGGGAGTAGCTACCAGGCCTATGAGTGATGCAGTGGTCAGACTCACTCAACACGACTGTACAGTGAGGCAGCAAAGGGCCGTTCTCAGCCCCTACCGCTCGTCTTCCACGTGAGTGTGGGGAGATTATGATACAGAAGTAATCCGCATGAACTCTTTCAGTCCCGGCAAATTCACACTCTCCTCGCCACCAACACAAGGCAGAACAACATGTGAAGGATCGACTTCAAAGGCTAATTATGCTGTTTAGGTAGTGAGATGGTTTTAGGCATTTGATTAACAGTGAGACGGTGTCCATGGAAGGCTGAAGTATAATTTATGGCTGAAAATTTAATTCCAGTGAAGGCAATGAGTGGATGATGCTGACTGAAGGGAAATTTACTCTGAGAAACTTTATGTTTCCCAATGAACTGGGCACTGTCACTGTGAGACAATGATCTAACATGATCTAGGCGTGTCTGCTGTCCTGTAAAATGATCTAGGCATGTCTGCTGTCCTGTAACATGATTTAGGCATGTCTGCTGTCCTTTAACATGATCTAGGCGTGTCTGCTGTCCTGTAACATGATTTAGGCATGTCTGCTGTCCTGTAACATGATTTAGGTATGTCTGCTGTCCTGTAACATGATCTAGGCATGTCTGCTGTCCTGTAACATTATCTAGGTATGTCTGCTGTCTTGTAACATTATCTAGGCATGTCTGCTGTCTTGTAACATTATCTAGGCATGTCAGTGCTGTCCTCTAACATGATCTAGGTGTGTCTGCTGTCCTGTAACATGATCAATGCATGTCTGCTGTTCTGTAATATTATCTAGGTATGTCTGCTGTCCTGTAACATGATCTAGGCATGTCTGCTGTCTTGTAACATTATCTAGGCATGTCTGCTGTTCTGTAACATGATCTTACCACATGTCTGCTGTGCTTCTGATATGATCTAAGCATGTCTATGTTGTCCATCTCACATGACCTAACCATGTTTCTGCTGTTGTGTAACATGATCTATGCTCAGCTCTGCTGTCCTGTAAAATGATCCAAAAATGTGTCTGCTCCTGTCCTATCGACCCGATTGGGCTCTGTTCTTCACAGTGTGGATAGAGGCCGGTCTGTCTATGTGGAAGGCCTGCAGTGTGGCCGGAGGTTCTGGCCTGGAAACAGATGCTGCAGCAGAGGGTGCAGGTGTAGGGTGGAGCTGGCGTGGGCCAAAGGGCTAGGAGCCAGCAGGGCTGGAAGGAGGGAGCCAGCTGGGACCGGATGGAGGGTCAGGTGTGTGGGGCGGAAGGTGGCTGCGGGGACCAGGTGGAGAGGGGGGCCAGCCAGGAGGGTCGTGGGGTGGGCAGGGAAGAGAGCGGGTGTGACTGTGGGCAGCTGGATGGGTGCGAGGCGGGGCTGGGGGAGTGGGTGCAGGGGCGCTAGCGGTGCAAGTGGCTGGGCTAGGCAGGAGGCGAATGCAGCCAACGCCCGGTGGGGAAGCAGTGTGTGAGCGAGGCTGGTGACTGGCATCTGCGGTGGGAGAGGCAGCTGGTGGAAGGCAGGCACCGGGGCAGCACTGGGCGGCTCCGGTGGCACCACAGGGATGGCCTTGGTGTGCTGCTGCTGCTGCTGCTGCTGCACGTGCCACTGGGCTTGGAGCTGAAGCTGTTTGTACTTGTCAATCTCATCTGCAGAGAAGGTGATTGGCTGCTCGGCCAGCGGCGGGGAGAAACTCTTCTGGGGCCTACTGGACTCAAGTGGCTGTCTGAGGTGCGCATCACTGCCAAATGGGTGCTCTGCAGAGCAGGACGCTGTGCTGGTCTCTGTATGGGCTGGGGATCGGGGGCAGACAAGCTTCCCTGAACAGTCCAGAGGAGATGGAGCTGGGTCCTCCTCCGGTTGGTCCGGGACGACCCGGGGCTCTGTACTGCCCTGGCTGAGCTCACCACTCTCCTTCTTGGCTCTCCTCCTGACAGCGGGCAGCTTTCCTATCAGAGGTAACCACATGGCGGTATTCATCTTTTTCCTCGTGGGGTTTGTATCCTCTGCAGGCCTGTCCTCTAACTGCTCGGCATGATTGGCATTTGGAGCCGCGGTGTGGTCGTTTTCATCTGGCCTCAGCAATCGAGGCTGGTCTCTGGTTATTTTCCTCACAACAGAGGCGAGCTTGACGAGACGGGACGTTCCCCGGGAGACCAAATCGGAATTTCCTTGGGAAGACCTCGCTGGTTGGGGTTCCTCAAAGCTATGGGCTCTGCCTCGGGGTCTGGGATGGGCCTGTAGGTGTCCCGGGCTGCCCCAGCTCAGTTCGGAGGTGCCTGTGCTGCTACATGTACTGGAGCTCCTCTCCTCCCTGCTCCACCCCTGTCTTTCACTTCGCTCTACCTGCAGGATGGGACACCTCCTCTTATGGACTAAGCCGTCATCGCTGCAGCTGTCATCTGGCCTGCTGCCACTCCTTCTCTTCAGTGACAAACCAGGAGATGATCCGGTAGAGGACATGCGTCTCCTAGCCCGGTACAGTGGCACCTCCTCATCGCAACACAGGTCAGAGGTCTCTGTCACCCACGTGGAGCTGGATCGTGCCACTGAGCGACTGCCATGGAGTTTGAACCGATTCCACCTGGTAGAGGAGTGAGTAGGATGGGGAGAGGATCTGCCCACAGGGCCCAGTGCTGCTGCTGCAGGAACCCGACGCATTTCCTTTGCATTCAGTGCACTGGAGAGTGAGTGTGCGAGAGCCTTGGAGCCACTGATTTTCATCGTATTCCTTTGGCTCAGCATTGCCAACTTCAGATGCATTTTCCTCTTGCTAAGTGCGAGCCTATTCGTACCCGCACACTTGTCAATTGGGTCTCTCACGGATATCTGGCAGTCAGCATACGCAGTACATGGAGCGCTGGGCTTTCCGTTACCCTCGATGTTATGGGTTGCACTTTCTATGTGACACCGTTCATTCTTTGGCCTTGCAATTCCAAGACGGTTTTCCAGGTGAAAAGGTCCTCTTTGGCCCTCCCTGCTTTCCCCAGGCTCATCAGCATGTCCCGCATCCATATCACATACGTCTTTAGTTAATCTCCTCTTCCTTTGAGTGAGGTTGAAGTAAAGAGGGTTGCAGCTGTAGGATATGTAGGGCTCCGATTTTGTGTACTGGACTTGTTCCTTAGGCCATTTCAACATGGTGTCCCCATCCCGGGCCAAAACATTTACAAACAAAAGCTGTTTCTTATCTGGGTCAGTGTTGGCCACAATATATCTCTGTCCATGGTCACAGTCCGTCTCCGATCCCAAGTCTTGCGTTCCGAGAGTTTCCCGGATCACAGCGCCTACTCTCTGGGATGCGTTACCTCCCACCTCTGCTGGGCTCTCTACGAAGGTGGAACGGAGCCTCCTGTCTGTGTCTTTCGGCTTTTGGTCGGGCTGCCTCATTCGGGGCTGGCGTGGCGATGTGAGGGAGCCCCCCTCTTTGGCCCTGCTGAGCTCCTGTCCTTCCCCCTCGCTATCCCATGATGCCTTCTCGCACATCAGGCCTCTCCGGCTGCCATCATCCACCGTGTCTGTTGTGAAATCTCCATGGGATGCCACCCGTGCCCAGAAGACCTCTGGGTCTTGCCTCTGCCTCCAAAATGCCATCCTGTCCCCAGGGGCCTCCTCCACACTGTCGTTGAAGACTGATGCAGATGACTCCAGCTTCAGCTGAGTTTTTCTGGAGAAGCAGAAGGAGACCCCTGACCTGCGGCCACCATGATCCCGGCTCCCTTGCGATGGCTTCTTGCGACCATGCAGCTGTTCTCTCTGTGGTGGCAGGAACCTGGAGGTCACCACTGAAGAGGTCCCTCCAGAGCCTGGGAGGATGTGCCGGGCCCCGAGCCGCAGCTCCCGCCCGGGCAAGAGGCGTTCTCCATGTTGCTGGGATCTGCACTTCCCTGGACCTCTGTCAAGCACAAGCAGAAACAAGGACATGAGCCAGTGATGGATCCCCAGTGAGGAGCCATTGATGATAAACGCAGCGTGAAACACCTCCTCCTTCTCCTCCTACTCCTCCCTCTAAAGCTGCAGCTTAATTGTGCTCATCCATAACTCTGTGATTTAGCCAGGAGCCCGAATTAGCTGCAGATTAAATTACTGACAGATGTTCAGATCTCATTCTGAAAGCCAAACACTGCATTGTTTTTTATTATTATGGACTCTGAAACTTTACAGACTGAGGCTGGATTTACAGTACACTAAACGGAGCATGGGCAATCTGTGGTTATGAACATAAGAATGCAGATTATGAATGGAACAGGTTTAATTGATTGATTTTTCAGAGCCCCCTATACACTCCCCTCCCACTGGACCCTGCCCCTCCCCAGTTTGTAATTGCCCCATGCGTGCCCCCCTCCCCATGGACCTGCCCCTCTGTTTAATGTAGTTGCCCCATGCACTCCCCCCCAATGGACCTGCCCCTATGGTTAATGTAGTTGCCCCATGCACTCCCCCCCCATGGACCTGCCCCTCTGTTTAATGTAGTTGCCCCATGCACTCCCCCCCAATGGA
>JABFEB020000132.1:12189823-12202447 GCA_019775895.2 Stomatorhinus ivindoensis
TGGTAACACAAATGAAGTTGCTGGTGAAATTAGTATTTTACAGCAGTATATACCTAGAAAGACTGACTGGGTCAATTCTAGTGTTAAAAAGTCACGACACAGCTGGCATTTTGTACAAAATAAATCAAAAACAGTGTTAATTTACAGTAGATCAGCATTTAAAAACTGCCCCGTTAATATGATTCCCACTCCCACCCGCTCCTGTTGACATTTTCTCCCATCCCAGCCCCACTCCTGCTCCATTATTAATGCTGAAACTGACTCCAATCCCATGGGACTCCCAAAAAAACTGTCAGCCTCTAATTCATACTGGTCCCATCCTCTTGTCAGGTGGTGCTAAAACCTGGAAGGTGGGGGGTTTCCCAAGTATAATTATGTCGCAGGGGGCAGAGACGGCCCCACCTGTAAGGCTGCCCTTGGTAATGACTCAGTCTTTATCACCTGTGCCTCCCCGAGACCAATCAAGTCCTCCTGAGAGCAGTAAGGCGCAAACCTTGGCCTAAGAGAGCCACATATCCAGCATCTGACAGATGTACCATCTACATTTGTAGGAAACATAATTTACCCCAATAAACCACCCAAACCCAGAGAGCAGGACTTCAGAGATTCATGCCAATACTAGGAATGGGCAATCAGGACCTTGGCTATTCTGAACACAGACACATTTTAAAGGGAACGACTGAAGCGTTTTCTGCGGGGTGTTTCAGCAATCCAAGATGCAGAAAGGTCTGCAAAGCAGCAGGGGTTTAGGGGACGATCAGAATGAACACCGTACCTACAGGTGCAGTAGAGAGAAGAGATGGAGGTCAGACCCCCCTGAAAGGGAGCCACCAGGTCGGATTTCTGGAGAGCGAGGGCCTGGATGGTAATTTAGATAACCTACAGGAGGTCTGTGTCTTTGTACACCTGTGTGCCGATTTGGAGCAAGCGGGTGATGGCTGAAGCCATGGTGCCGAGGCCGTCATCACCGTGCAGTGACCGGCACAGATAGAGAGGACTCTATCAGCGGAGGATGCCAATTTGCTCTCGAAAAGGCCCCGGAGCCATTGAAATCCCATACATGGAGATGTCTGGATAGAGGGAATATTAACTTTTTCATCATCAATGAAGAATCCAGGATGTTACACATATTAACTTACCGTCTGTGTTTTCATTCAGGCAACAGTCAACATTAAATGGGGCGCGTTCATTAGGACCACATGATCATGGCGGAAATCAGGTCCTGGAAGGAAATGAGAGGGTGTGGCCACAATGACTGCCCAGTGCAGACTACCCCATTAGGACCACATGATCACAGTGGAAATTAGGTCCCGTAAGGAAATGAGAGGGTGTGGCCACAATGACTGCCTAGTGCAGGCCCCCCCCTACTCCTCACCTTTAAATACAGTGCTGACTCAACAGGAGCGCGTATTTAGAAAGAACCCCCAATACATCAGATAATCCAGGGCCTTACCATTTTTGGGATTCTGGAACACCCAAGAGCAGGAAAACAGCTGTGGCTAAATGAGGTGTTGGGCGGCATTATGTGGCAAGCAGGAAGGAAAAATTGCACACCACCACTGTGCATGTATATCCCGTAGTCCAAAGCGGTCACCTGATCCCAGCCCCGCCAGTCAAAGCTGGCTACATTCCCACTGTATTCACATCACGCTATATTCTCACTCTATTCACATCATGCTACGATCCCATTATATACACATCATGCTACATTCCCACTGTATTCACATCATACTACTTTCTCTCTGTATTCATATCATGCTACGATCCCATTGTATTCACATCATGCTACTTTCTGTATTCATATCATGCTACATTCGCACTGTATTCACATCATGCTACATTCCCACTGTATTCACATCATGCTACTTTCTCTCTGTATTCATATCATGCTACATTCGCACTGTATTCACATCATGCTACATTCCCACTTTATTCACATCATGCTACATTTGCACTGTATTCACATCATGCTACATTCCCATTGTATTAACATCATGCTTCATCCTCACTGTATTCATATCATGCTACATTCACACTGTATTCACAGCATGCTTTTATCCAAATACATCCATCCATCCACAGCCACCTATGCAATGCTGGGTCAAGGCCTGTCTGAATCCTATCCCAGGTGACACAGGACACAAGACAGGTGACAGCCTGGGCGGGATGCCAGTCAGTCACAGTCTTACAAATATATATACTGAGTTTGAAATATTAAGAAGTGCTTGAGACCAAATGTCGAAATTCATCCATCCACGAGACACCATGACATAAGACGAGATCTGTCAGTTCAGGTAAAATGCAGACAGACAAGGAAGAGAATGACCAGCAATCTGACAGGTGTACTCCGCCCAAGATATGCCTCTCTACAGAGCCAGAGAGCTCCATAAGCCAACCTGATTACCGCATATTTAAATTATTGCATCATATATTCTATAACGAGTGAAATTAATTTCATGAGCAATCCCGAATATATCATAAAAAAAATTAAAATTAGAACACATTATAGGACAACTTTAAATTAATGATGTTTATTAAAATGGGGGTGCTACTGTTCAAAGCATCATGACATTTAATAAAGCTTTAATAAAACAATATTATAAAAGGACTGTAGCACAGCTATAGCCACGAAGACAGTGTTTTCTGAAAGATCTCGCCTCCTAAAAGCCTACACTGATTTCAGAAGCCTCCCTAAAACACAAGTTATGAAGAAAAATGTTCTGTTTTTTCACAACACTGTGACATCGCTCTTAAAATTCCATATTTCTGACCTTCATTCAAAAAATGTGGGCTAGAGTGGAGATTCAACTTGCTAAATACAAGTGCTGGATCCCATCACAGTTTATGAAGACTGCTATTAAACTGGCAGGTGCGGGACTGGCTTCTACGTGTCCAGCATGCATTTTTCATTAAGACGGTCTGGAATTCAGAATTCCGGCTGCCAGCTTCTTGGGGAGTTTAATTTACGTGTGTCAAGGCTCCTGGCTCATCGCTTTATTACAAATGACTGGCAGCTGCATAACTGGGCCTGACTGCCTTGGACTGCTGACCCGACCGTGGGCCACGCCGGCCACCATAGGGACAGTGGACCCGGCCCGTGTTGCTCTCGTTTCTTGAATCTAATAGCAGTTTTATGCCAGTCCGTAGCATTTACAACTTGACATGGTAACCTGCGGCGATGGGGCCCCGCCCATCCCACCCTGCCATTAACATCTGGATGCCCCAAGGATGATCTTCAGGGCTCTGTTAGGGTTCTTAATGGCCTCTCATTAACTCCGCAGCCCAATGCTTGGCCTGAAAGAGCAGCAGACCATCTGCTCCACACTCTGGTCTGACTGAAAGAGGAAGTATTGCAGCATTTTCTTCGGGGGGCATTCTCTGAAGTTTGGTATAAAAAATCCTACTTCATTTATATCATTCAGGACATTGAGTCATCAAGGAGACCATTGCCATGGTAAGACCAGGTCAGCACTGTGGCATCATTGACATTCTAATCAGTGTCCAGTCACTGGGCCACACCTCTCATGCCCCCCCCCCTCCCGCTCTGGCACCAACCCACCTCCTACTAGTTTATTTTGGATGGTCAGCATCACTGGACCACTTCAGCGGTGCACAGAAGTACACCCAAATGCAGCTGATGCCTTGAGCCGAGGGGGGCAGCCTGGTGCCTCGGGGAACCGCATGCTGCATTTCCACAGCACACATAAAACAGCTTTAATGATTCCGGGAAGGTAAGCAGACTTCATAAGACGTACATGAATAAACGTCTGCAGAGTGTAGCAAGTGGGAATTACTGTGAGAATCAAACTTTTGCGTGTTTATGGTGCCCCCCCTTATCTGTACCACCTCCCAATCCTGTCACATGACCGGGGGTTTTTGAGTCCCCAACCCAAACCAATCTAATTATGTTCTAAATATTTGTCACTCAGGAGTTCAGTCCTCCTGCGGCTCGTGCTGTGTGCTTTCACCCTGTTTTGCAGTGCATGTGGATAATCTTTGATTATGAATCATGGCCACGCCTCCTCTTTGAGTGCCCTCTGCGCTGGTGTCATGTGATCATCCGTTTGATCGACATTGTGACCTGCCCACATCTCGCGTCACGTGCAGTTTCCTTGTGCCGCGCGGATTCTGCGGAACGCGAGACGCACACTCCAAGCCTCGCTCTCCTCTGTAATTTCCTTTCTTTGGAAGAAAAAAACAAGCCAAGAAGTCCAGAAATAGCATGCGTGATTCACGGTGAAGCAGAAAGAGCTGATGGTGAGCGCGGCCACGTCTCAGATCCGCCGCACCGGGACAGAGCAGCCTCCCCCGTCGTCAGCAAATACTTGCTTTGAAAGCTGTGCTCTGTAAAATTCGAAGACGGTGCAACTCAAAAAACAACTTCTAATTTTCATTTTACTGGATATCACGGCATGCTGATTTTCCCTGCTGTGGCCGTTGTGACCACATGGCATTCTGCAGAAAAAAACATGGTCTGTTATGAACAGGGAAGCTATAACGAGCACTGTTAACAACGGGGGGTGCAGACCACAAGACCCTCTTGGGGGCCCCCAATCATTTGCCGGTAACGGCAAAGTGAATTAGACGCAGTCTGTGTAGTACAACGTTATTCTGGACACGGTCAGGAAGTAGTGGGCAAGGCTAGAAGTGCTGCTTTCCTACCGGGGGGCAGGTCATGAAAAAGCATCATCAAAAACCAGGCCAATAAATCAACAAGCGATCCTGGTTTCACGCACAGCTCCGGTGATCATTAGAGTAATGGGGGAGGGGCAGCGGGGGCGAGGTCGTCCATCATCACGGCCACGAAAGTGAAACCCCGGTAATTAAAACATCAGCACTGGCCTCCCCCTGACGCAGCGCCGGTAATTAGTACACGGCCCGCGCTCCGCTGCTTCTCCGCTCGCTCGTTGACCCATGAAAGCTGTGGCAAGCATTAGAGTTGCCGCTCTGCAGATTGAGCGGAACGGCAGCATGCCCCCTCAAGCAGGAACGCCCCCATCTGGGACCAGGAGAGTCAAAAGGGCTCCCGTTAATCCGTGGCTTTGCTCAGCAAAGATGCCCATGAGCTATTCCCCACCTTCCGGGATGTTCCGGGCTCACATCAACTCTGGGTTCTTGTCACAAGTCTTTGCTCTGCCTCCCTCCCTTAAATTCTCAGCCAGTTCTGGAGCTGCAGGACTCTCCATATCATTTGGGTGATAAAGTTTACCTGAAGACTGCAGCTGGTCTGCAATATAGGACAGCAGGTGGCAGGGTGATTAAAAACATGAGCTCATAACCCAACGGCTGGTGGGTCGAGTCCCTGGGGGGCCCCACTGTGGTGCCCCTTAGCGAGGCGCTTAACCCAAATTACTGCAGTATGTAACACATAATCCCTGCAACAGTTGAAGCGCCGCATGCTCCCCCGCCCAATCAAAGGTGCCCTGATCCTGGCAGCCAGCCAATGAGGAGCCTGTTAGTAGAAGAGGACATGCTCTCCTGATTGGTCAACAGGGATGCCTCTTACAGGACGTACTCAGCATGGTGTACAGCAAAAACATGCTGCAGACTTTGCTGTGCTCCCTCGGGACGGTCTGCTGTCCTCCACTCTCCTGTGCCTCTCCGCCTCTCTCTCTTTCTCTCCCTCTTCCACAGTTTACTTTCTAGCAATCCATCCTATTCCCTCATTACCTCATTTCAGTTCTGCTTCTCCACTTTCTGTTTCATGCCTACTTCGCGCTCGCCATCCCATAACCCAGCGTGATTCCCACCGTAACATGACGACTGACCCCTCCCAAGCTTACACTCTCTCACCATGTCATGTGTAAATACATGCTGCCTCACAAATAAGACATCCACGTTTATGAATAGATTAGACTGCATGGTGCTTTGATATGCCAAGCTACTCCTACCAGGTGCTGCAGTCGATCTGTAGTGAAAGACCTTCACAAACACCACCGCTGATTGGCTGCTAATTAGCCCCCGGATGCCAATATCTGATCGACAGCTCCGTCGTACCTCCTAACCTTGTAAGACAACTTTAACATCTTTGTCCTGCTTGATGTTTTTTCAATCCTCATCCTTGTTTGGGTCCTAATTGCAATAAAACATGCCCCTGAAAGGTCTTTGAAAGGTTTTCATGTCAAGTCATGTGTCCTCAGATGTTCCATATGGCAGGAGACCCTATCTTACAGATAAACTGTTTTTTCCTCTCCCAAATAACACAGTTTGTTAATAAGTAAATAATTCCAAAGATTTAAAATCTGGCAGAAACTATTAGAGATGAGCTTCTAGAAGCTGCCATACATGGCAGATGTAGGGGAGGCAGAGAAGCCCAGAGACACCGAGCGGCCTGCAGTGTGTGCAGGCTGTTTACGTGTAAGTCTGTATCATAAACGAGGGACAGGAATATCAATTTGGCATGTTAAAGAGAGAGGGATATTCTTCCCTGCCCCATGCCTGTTCACCAGAAATGCCATCTTTACACCACGAGGGCTTCACAGACATGCATGACAAAAATCACTGAAGATTTGGCTACTGCATGAAATGCCAGGTCATTATTCCGATGGATATTCCGATGGGGAAACTGGTGTCTGAAGGAGCTTCTGGGTCATTATTCCGATGGATTTTCCGATGTGGAAAACTGGCACCTGAAGGAGCTTCTTGGTCATTATTCCGATGGATATTCCAATGTGGAAAACTGGTACCTGAAGGAACTTCCGGGTCAGCATTCCGATGGATATTCCGATGGGAAAACTGACACTTGAAGGAGCTTCCGGGTCATTATTCCGATAGATATTCCAATGTGGAAAACTGGTACCTGAGGGAACTTCCGGGTCATTATTCCGATGGATATTCTGATGTGGAAAACTGGTACCTGAAGGAACTTCCAGGTCAGCAATCCGATGGATATTCCGTTGGGGAAAACTGCTACCTGAAGGAGCTTCCAGATCAGTATTGCAATGAATATTCCAGTAGGAAAAACATTCCATCAATCATACCACATGTCAAAAAAGTTCTCTTGAGCTGCGTGACCATGAGCATCTCCTCCCCACGTGGGTGACAACATATGAATGCAGCGGTATTCCCTTCCATGAGCCTTGAGGACCTCAAGGGGTTGGCCTTTGCTCGGATGACCCAGATATCCACTCTTTCCCTGGATGCTTACGGGCATCTGGGCTGAACGGCGGAGGGGAAATGGCCTCTTTAATTGGGTAGGCTGGGGCCTCTTCTGGGGGTCTCTTATGTTTCCAGACCAAAGTGTTCACCCCATCTGGTTACGCTGATGACACACCCCCTCAGGGACACCTTCAAACGAGCGCGGTTCCCCTGGTGTCAGTGTGTAGCCTGTACACACATACCCGCCATGATGGGGCTGGATGTGACAGGTGCACCCTGGTCAGGAGAGCGAGCCATCACACAGCCTAAATATAACAACGTTCAGAACAGGCCTGACACCATGGAAACGGCAAAGGCTCAGGGTCAAGGCTCTCATGAGCTCCTTCAGATCTAACAGGCTGGCTTTGGAGCCTCCAGAGCAGTAATTATGTTACACCTGAGCTGTGCTACAATCAGGAATTTGAGGAAGGATCATGTGAAGCTGCTCAGAGTCAGAGGTAATTTGCTGGGAATCCTGTCCAGATTGATCCCTGGGCATCGCTGGCATCGTTGGTTAGAAGCTCGGGTTGGTTTGGAGCTCGGGTAAGTTAGGAGCTCGAGTTGGTTCGAAGCACGGGTTGGTTTGAAGCTCGGGTTGGTTTGGAGCTCGGGTTGTTTAGGAGCTCGGGTAGGTTTGGAGCTTGGGTAGGTTAGGAGCTCGGGTTGGTTAGGAGCTCGGGTTGGTTTGGAGCTCGGGTAGGTTAGGAGCTCGGGTTGGTTAGGAGCTCGGGTAGGTTAGGAGCTCAGGTTGGTTTGGAGCTCAGGTTGGTTTGGAGCTCGGGTTGGTTTGGAGCTCGGGTAGGTTAGGAGCTCGGGTTGGTTAGGAGCTCGGGTAGGTTAGGAGCTCAGGTTGGTTTGGAGCTCGGGTTGGTTTGGAGCTCGGGTAGTTTAGGAGCTCGGATAGGTTAGGAGCTTGGGTTGGTTTGGAGCTCAGGTTGGTTAGGAGCTCGGGTTAGTTTGGAGCTCGGGTTGGTTTGGAGCTCGGTTGGTGTCCTATCCAACCAACATCTTGTTTTAGGTCCATTTTATCATGAAGGGATTCCCAGTGTTCTGTCCCATAAAGCAAGGAAGAAGCTCTTCATTAATGAGAAACAGGGAAGAAACAGGCTGCAGTTTGCAAAAAAAAATACAATATTTACAGATGCACAACCTTAAATTCAGAAATCAGTGAAACAAAAAATTGTGCTTTGGTCCCTTAATTTTTTTCACGGCTATATGTGTGTTGGAGAGAGCCTCGTGTGGGCAACATGGAGATAACAGTTCTACTGACCCGAAATGCCAAAGTGCGCATAACAGCGCAGAGGGCAAGAAGGGTTCTCCTCCGTGGAATAATTATTCTGTTGCCCGTAGCATGAGCACCAGCATGGAGTCGAGGTTTCAGAAACAATCCTCTTATTTATTTTCAGGTCTTAATGTAAAGCATGTGAGCTTGAAAACAGAGCGAGAAAAGTGACGGAATTCATCATTCAGAAGCTGCCGTCTAAATAACTATAAAGGCTTCATCTTCTGAAGACTGCTAGTTATCAGGGGCACATAAATCAGGAGCTGAAGGTGCGGCTGTATCACGCCTGGAAGCCCAGCTCCTCCTTGGGCCATCTCACATGCCTCTGTTGAATCATTTGGTGCGCGCTGGAATTAATTGAATGTGCCAAATAAACTTGATTGCGACAAGACCATAAATAGCGAGATTTGACTGGCAGGGGGCCCCGCACGGCTTGGAATTAAAAAAGACAGATCGTCTCAAAATAAAACCCCAGAATTTTCAGGCTACAGATACAATAGGGATTCTGAATATTTTATGGAACAATCTTAGATGCATTTTCTAAAGCCTCTTTGAAAAGAAAACACACCACAGAAAGGCCTTAATAAATAAGAACAATAATGGAATATGAAGTTCACTGGAAAAGGGCTATTGCTGTTTGTTTATATGGTTGTTGGCTTTCAGCTACTGGATGCTTTTTTTGTGTAAAATGGACTTTAAAATAGAGCCTGTGGTTTTTTTAATGAGCTCCTGCTCCAGTGTGTCTGCGGCTGCTGATTCTCCAGACCAGCCTCCACCAAGCAGTATAATTTTTAATTTTCACTGGATCCACTTGCAGAGGTGAAGTGTTATTCCATGTTAGAATCCAATAACGGCACTTTTAATCCCCGTGGGGGTGCTGGTAAGCTTTCACATAACCCATCCTGCTCTTTATGACAGACACACATGTATATAGAGCATGTTGTGGGGTCAGAGCATAGGGTCAGCCAGCCCAATGCAATGATGATTATCCTACCGGCTACAGCATTCAAAGCACAACCTTCCGGACATGGACAGTGATTCTGTAACCTGCTGAGCAACGCACTGCTGCATTATTCTCCATACAAGCTGTACTCCGGAATCCATTTCACTCAGCATGGCAGCATTGAGGTCAAGTTCAGGGTGAGTTATGCCATGAGCCCTAGACACTGATCGTGACTGCTGGGCGATCCCACCCCTCCTTTAAATTTGTCTTTTAAGAAAGGATGTTATTTATTTTAAGCTCCCAATTTAACCTGGAGCCGCTAAGTTGCTGACCACATCGCACCAAGGTGACAGAGCCAAGGTCACATGTTCACTCTCCAGAAACAATCCTCCTGGCCCGCATTTCCACTGCGGTCCAGTTAAGCTGCAGTCAGCAGTCGCGGGGGGGCATATGGCAGTGTTTGCAGAGTGTCTCATCCATCATCCTGACCTCAGACCACTTGTGATGACTCTAAGAGCCTAGCCTCACCCATAGAGTTACAGTGGTGTACACATCGCTATAACTGCATGGCCACTTGCAGAGAGGTCAATGCAGAAAGCAGCTAGCTAACTTAGCTATTCTGACCTAACTAGCTGATCTTCCTGCTGTCTTTGTGACTGCATGTAACTCTATACACCTTACTGCCCGTGGCCTGTGTTTGTTCCATATTGAATTAGCTGGCCCTGAAAAATCATTTTAAAATATTTACTCTGCCAGAATGTATTCTTTTGTTTGTGTGGGGAACAAAGGATGTGAGAATTAATTTTCTGAGGTATTTCTGTCTCCCCTGAGGACCTGCAACCTGTGTCGCTGCATTCTTGAGATGCTTTAGAAACTGTCTGTATACCGTATTCAATTGTTATCATTATTTAATCTAATGCATTTCTATATAAATATCTGAAACTAATTCTTTCACTCTCTTCGTACTCTTCAGTAAGCCTCACACTGATATTTCCTACACACTCTCCTCAGTCATACACACACTGATATTTCCACCTTTTCTCCTGAATCATACTCACAATGATATTCCTTACTCATTCTCCCCATCATACTCACACTGACATTCCCTCCCTTTCTCCTCAGTCATACTGACACTATTTCCTACTCATTCTCCCCAGTCATACTCACACTGATATTTCCTACTCAGTCTCCTCAGTCATACTCACACTGGTATTTCCTACCTTTCTCCTCAGTCATACTGACACTATTTCCTACTCAGTCTCCTCAGTCATACTCACACTGGTATTTCCTCCTTACAAATGTGTGTGTGTGTGTTCTTATCCCATAGAGTCATTTTCTTAAAATTCTACACCAGCACAATGTTATTCATTCAGTGTTTCATCCACTTAAACAAAGATAAGAATAGAAATGTCTCATATTATAGTACAAACATTTCCCCTGCTCCCTTCAGTGAATAACATGGTAAGAAAAAACATTCATTTCTAAAAGTATTATGTGGTAAACATTAATGTTTTAGCTAATTTTTAGGCTTTAGTTTAGACTCCACTTCTTGCTGAGAGTGAATGGACTACATTGTTCAAACAGGCTTTTGTGAGTTGGAATTTCTCATGCTTGAGAAAAGTGGGGGAAATTCATCTGCACGTTTGAAAATATGAGTTTTCCCTGACGAAGGGTATAATGAGACTGCTGTATATGAGGCCGTCTCGAGCGTGTTTCATTCACTTATCCTACTTTTATTTTCCTGTTGTGTCCACTGTGAGTCAGTCTGCTCCATAGTGGTCTGACACAGTACCACTGTACACTGTTGTGTCCACTGTGAGTCAGTCTGCTCCATAGTGGTCTGACACAGTACCACTGAGCACTGTTGTGTCCACTGTGAGTCAGTCTGCTCCATAGGGGTCTGACACAGTACCACTGTACACTGTTGGGTCCACTGTGAGTCAGTCTGCTCCATAGTGGTCTGACACAGTACCACTGTACACTGTTGGGTCCACTGTGAGTCAGTCTGCTTCATAGTGGTCTGACACAGTACCACTGCACACTGTTGGGTCCATTGTGAATCAGTCTGCTCAATAGTGGTCTGCCACAGTACCAGTCCTCACTGTTGGGTTTGTCGTGAGTCAGTCTGCTCCATAGTGGTCTGACACAGTACTACTGTGCACTGTTGGGTCCGTCGTGAGTCAGTCTGTTCCATAGTGGTCTGACACAGTACCACTGTGCACTGTTGGGTCCGTTGTGAGTCAGTCTGTTCCATAGTGGTCTGACACAGTACCACAATGCACTGCTGGGATGCTCTAAACACGTAGCTCCCTCCATGCAGTTATCATGTGACGATGCCCCAAACCCTTGTGTCTGTTATTTTAACTCCAGCTTTACACACTGAGAGGTTTTGTGCCTGAGCAAGGATTCATCTGGATGTGAGAGGCAGGTTTCCATGCGCCTTAGTGGAGCCCTGTCTCACATACCGGTGGTAAACTTGCCAGTAATTATGTTTGTCATTGCTGTCCCAAGACAGAGCATAAGTATGGAAATAAGCAGCAGATTCTCATCATTAGGCCCTTTCTCCCCTTTGGTCAGAGAGAGTGAGCAGCTATATTTTCAGTTTAATAGAGATGGACGCTGCAAACTTAAATGGTCCAAATGTTTAGCTGGCGGACTGTCTGGCCTCATGCTTGTGATTCAAATTACAGCTTGTTACAGAAAACCTGAGACACAGATGGGTTTGTAATGACAGGCTCCTTGCCTCTTGCCATCACTGTGCTTTCCCAGTATTTACAAAGGAGATGCCATTAGAATTACTCTATGAAATTTAATTACTTTGTCCAGATTATAATTTGAAGAAGAACAATGATTCATCAACCTAGCCATGATTTTTAAAAATTGGCCATTGTGCAAGCAGGTCTTTACAGCTGTTACACGATGAGGTCAAATCATTCAAACGTGAGAGATGCGAGAACTCCCCCCTAACCCCACCCCCATCACCATATTTGGGATGAAGCCCCTCCCTCTCTGATGCCACCTCAGAGATGACACCCATTCCAAACTCTCCACTCCTATCCTATCCCCCTCCACTCCCATCCATCATCTATACCCGCTTATCCTACAGGGTCACGGGGGGTCCGGAGCCTACCCAGAAGCAACGGGCACGAGGCAGGGAACAACCCTGGACAGGGGGCCAGCCTATGGCAGGGCACACCCACACACCATTCACACACACAGGCACACCTACGGGCAATTTAGCAACTCCAATCAGCCTCAGCAT